>VXBB01003346.1:186418-207864 GCA_013399915.1 Illadopsis cleaveri | reverse complement strand
TTAAAATATTATTAAAAACTAAGGCACCAGAATACTGAATCCACTGGACTTTATAACAAGAGAAATGGCTTCTCTTCAGACCTGTGGTTTCTGCAGTGAAAATAGACCATATTCAGAATGTTAATTCATTAGTTGTAGATTATTTTAGCATTCCCCCTCATGCAGTTGCCAAGCCCTCTGGCCAAAAGCACTGAGACATCAAAGGTCATTTGGGCCAATGATTACTTTTGTCAGTTGGGTAGTTTCTTTCACTTGGTTAATTAATCATGCTCTGCATATTTCTCAGCCTCAGCCTGTCTCAGGGAAACAGTATGTGTCATTATTGGTACTGGATTTATTAAAAGCACAGCAAAGAAACTAATCTGCAGATAATACAAAATTACAACTACAAAGGATAATATCACAATATTGGACATTGTATAGTTGAATGAATGAATGATGGAAATAGTTTGCTTTTCTTGCAACTCAGCTATTACCTAGTGGGGTGTACAGAAGGACAGGTAAATAAATCTGGGAGTCAGATAGTTTAAGTCCTCCAACCTTGTCAGATTGTAATTTGATTTACAATAATTTTGCAAAATTGTCTTTTTACTGTGGTGTACAGTTGACTTTCATACCACAATTTAGAAAGGTAAGAAAGATAATTTGAAACATGAAAGAGTAAAAATCCTAAAATATTGAGGACTACAGGCAGAATTATGAAAATTAAGACAGTATTTTTGAGACAAACACATTCTTGCAAGAAGATACACATTTAGGGACAGATTTTATGCAGCATATTTCAAAATTTGAAGTTGCAGTTACAAGTTGTCTATTGTTTATTTCACATTAGGAGTCAGTCTAAGATTAGCTTAGCATTTTTTTACTACTATGAATACAAAAGGCTGTGAACAATAAAACCAAATAAATAAACACAAATAAATACAGAAAGTAACTCCTGTTAAAAGGTTGCAAGTTAGATCTACAAATTGAAAAAGGACATAAAAGAATAACATCTCACTGTAGATAGTAAGTTCAGTTTTTAATGACTTGTTTTTCCTTCTTTTAACAATGGGGGTCATTATTTTGGAAGACTGACAAAAGCTGTATATAGAATAATTTGCATTTGGACAAAGATTGGAAAGATTAAAGGGCATCCTTAAATTTATATTTGGGGAAGCTCTAAAAACTTAATTTCCTATTTTCCTTTCTAGTTCTTTACCTACAAGGCTTCTTTCCATGGGACAGCACCAGTAGCTTTAGAATTGTGTTTAGAAATTCATCTTCCAAAACTAAAGAAAATATTAAAAGATGTGTAGATAAAATTATCAATATATCAGAATTTAATTTATAGACATATGGGAGGTGGAAACTTCTACTTTCAAACTTGCTCAGTGTTTCCCATAAGGGGGTAATTTTCAGGTGCTTGCAGTATTTTTTTTTTTAATTTGACCTATTTCACCTAAGGCAAACACATTATTTAGCAAATGTTAAAAAAATATGCAGATATTTTATTTGAAATACTTTGGCTGTACTGTGGTTTCATACTTGGCAATATCAGAAGTGGTCATCTCATGAAAATACACTGACATCTGGACTAAAATCAGCTTTTGAAAATAAGAATTACTTAGGTTGTTCAGCTGGAAATAACTTCTTCCCCCTTCCAACCCATACGGTTGAGAAGATAGTGAATGCACAATCTCTGCAGGAAGAGAAGTAGCTCACAACAAAGGCTGTGAGGATTTGAGTACATCTTTCCTGCAGGGGCTGCTCCCAGGGATGCTGGAGGTACCGCGGATAATGAAATTGAAGGTGGGAAGTTTATCCTCCCGTCCCTCTCTCAGTCTTTGTGAGAGTGATTTTAAAACCTGCTTTTTCTTGTCCTAGAAATGTTCTCTTTCCTGATAAGTACTGTGGCAAAGTCAGATGCAGAATGGCCCCATATAGGAAGGAGGGAGAAGTCCAACACAGGACTGAGGAAATGTGATGTGAGACTCTGGGCAGCCCTGCTTGGAGAAGGAGGCTGAGGCATCTCAGGAGACAGGACTGGGGGAGGGAAATTTTAAGACATGGGAGAGGTGATAATACCAGAGAGAAACAAGCAGAAGAAGACATACCCTGCAGAACATATGCCCAGAGCTTGGAACAGAAAACATGACTCCAGTTTTAGGTTTCTCTGCTATCAGCTGATAACTGTGAAACTCACTGTAGAGCATCTTGCCCTTAGCTGAGTGTTGCTCTGCTGATGAGGGGATAACTCTTCTATCCAAAATACTGTCATCTCAGAGGGCCTAAGTCTCTGGAACAGAGGTACAGACTGCAGTAGCTGGATGATTGTTTTTCTGTTTTGCTTCTTTCTATAAATTGACCATTTCAACTCAAGCAGCCTAAAAATGTAAAAGATTATTGTTAATGATTGGGTAGGAATTAGGTACCATTTCTGAGTTGTTGGGTTTTTTTCTACTTCTAGCTGTGGATGTTGCAGATACAGTTATCTTTATTTATATGTTGTACACAAGTTTACATTTCATTTTTTCCCGAAGGAACCCAACTGCATTAACACCAATAGATAATTCTTTAACTGAATCAATTATTTTATAGATATATGTATGTATTTATTTATGTATGCTCTGTGTGCATTTTTATGTATTCATTTATTTTATATTTTCTGTTTAACAGTGGCCTTGTGTCTTTTTTTACTGCACATTATTAATTCCCTGCTATGAAAATAAACTATTATTAACTTCCTCACAGGGTTTACTATAGCTATCTGCATTAATGCATCTCAGTGTTTGACAGTTATTTTGGTCACATCATCACAGTGGTGGCTGAATTGAGAAGGAACCAAATGCCATTCCACAGAAAGCTCTGAAATGATTTATGTCAAAAATTGCCAATAATTTTCATTATGTCTTTCACTTTGACTTGAACACTTTGATAATCTATTTCTATATAGTGTGTAATGCATTCACAGCGGTTGCAAAGATATATATCCATAGTCAAGCTGAATAGGTGGTTTGCTTCTGCAAAGCAGCACAGCCAAGGTGGGTCTACTTTGCCACAGGGGCAGAAGCCAGAGACAGAGGCAAAACTATGGGGGTGGCATCTGAGGAGGGCTGAGAGAAAAACATTTTCCTTCCTAAAAGTGTCAGAATAAAGCGGATTCTGGAGAACCAGGTTTGCTGCTCCTGCTGCAACCAGAGGTAGGGCAAGAGATACTGAAATAACTGATACCTCTAAGAGGAGTTTTACTTCTTCACAGCCACATTTACTGCCCTACATCCACAAAGTTTCTTACAGTCACAGCAAAAGTCAGCTTGTCTTTGCAGGACCTTGACCAGGGCAGAGCAGTCAGTGGGGCACAGCCACTTTGCAATTTTCCTTTTCCCTACTTTTACCCTGCTGATGTGCTCTGCTGCCTTTCTTCCACATACTCAGAGCCAACCCTAGATACATCACTTACCAAACAATGTTCTCTGTGTGTTATAGTTTGCCAAGTCCTCCGACAACTTTCTTTTGCTCAGTATTAAGACCTATTCATTTTAAAGGCGAATTAGCACATACCTTTGTTAGTGAATCAACAATTCAAGCTTTTCTCTTGTAATATTAGCTCATACAACAGGTGTTCCAAATACCTCAGTCCAATCGTTTCATTTAAAAGACAGCAGTAATTGTCAATCAGCTTTCATTACCTGAAATGCTTACTTTTAAGCCCTGATAAATATTTTCCTTCTCTTCCTTGCTTAACTACCTTAGTTTGGAAGATCATATAAATTTGTTTGTTGTTTTTCTCTTTTTAAATAATCCAGTTAAAAGCCTTTTTGCCCAGAAATAAATGCTATTCAAACTCAGAGGGGTGGCTATAAAGAAAAAGCTGTCAGAGATACAAAGAAAACTGTTCATCTACCTTATATAAAGACATGAAATGGAAAAGTCAAGAGAGAGTAGCAAGGAAAGGTCAAGGAAACTTCAGAGGAGTCAGATTGGAATGAGCCAGAGGGAAACGAGGTGGGGTGGGTGAGACTAGGACAGCTTTTCAAAGGAGAATGCATAGAGCGTGTCTTCATATGTCTAACAGACATATTTTTATTCAGATAAGTATCTCTTCCTTATGTCTGTAGGCCACTGGCTTTTTCCAAGAATGCCTCAAGCACAGGATATTAACTTTTTTTTCTTCTCAAAGTAACACGTTTGGAACAGTGAATTCTGTAGAGACAATAGAACAAAGAACCCTCATCTAAAACTCATTTTAGCATATTTGAGTTTAAATCAGCAAGACTCACAGTTGGGGTAGATAGCAAAATAATACTTCTGTCATTCTGGTGAATTTACAGAGATAATTCAAATAGGAGCACTAAAGAAAATGGTGAGCTTGTTTGTTCATGGAGAGGGGAAATGGCAGCCATCATTAAGCAAACACAAAGAAAAAAGGGAATCAAGCAGTGAGCAAAAAAAGCATAGCAGGAGTGTGAGGAGAAAAGGCAAAGGATGGAATTATTCAGCAGTTCCTCAGGAACATGTTAGATTCAATCTGCTCTGAGCTTTAGTCTGCTCACTGACTTCAGTGATAGTTGAATGTAGCTAAGCTCTGGGTGAATTAAGCATTACAGTTTCTGTCTTTAACATGCCTCCCAATTAGCTAACAGTTTATAATTTACTGGACTTGGAGAAAATGTGACAAGTCAAGAATTTGGGCTTCCCCTTCTTCTGTGTACTTGAAGGAGCAGAAACAAGGATGGATTTGCCCAGACATGGCAAACTCCTTGTGATGTGCAGCAAGGAAAAGTGGCCAGAAACTCAGTACTTAGTACCGGCATGTGGGAAGCAAAAAGATTTATCATCCTTCCACTTATTTCCTCCCTATCAAATGGGTTGTCTGTCACTGACTTGTAAGGAACCCTTAAATACTGTTGTTCATATTAACCCCTTGAGATCTGCTGTTCATATTAACCCCTTGAGATCTGCTGTGGTGTAGAAATCCCTTGCTGGCACCCTGTCTCCTGCACTCTGGGCAGGCTGTGCAGCTCAGTCTGTGCAGAGTTAGGAGCTGCACCTGCAGCAGCAAGCTTCAGTCCTATTTTTTAAGCTTTGCTCAAGACAGATACCTGCAGGGCCTTCTGTAGAGTTGAGTGTATGCCTAGCACAAATTGAATGCTGCAAGATTTTTACAGCCAGTCTCTAAAGAGCTCTGCTAAGCATGTAAGAACATGGTTTTTGAAAGGCTTTATAGGCTGGTCAGATCAGTGTAAACAATCAAGCAGAAGCAATGGCCACTTTCATGTCCTCGAGATCAGTCCCCTGTGAAAACTGAAATCCATTTCCTAAAAAAAACAAAGACGACAGTGCTCCTCAAAGAAACAACTGGAGATGCTGTAACTTAGGCAAATCATTTCTTTTTCTAACCTTAGTCTGGAAAACACTATGAAATGTTAACTGCAAGCATTACTGCTCTCTCTGCAGATAGATAAAAGGAGAGCATGCAGTCACCAAATTACTACAGCATGCTGCTTCCCTTACCACAGTCTGGTGTTAAATTCCACCCAGCATTGTTTACTGAGGTGCCGCGCTGGAGAGAACAGAGAGGAAAACTCTTCCTTGTCCAATTTACTTGCTAGCTTTGTATCTTCAGTGAAAGCCTGATCAAACATAAGCTGCTGCCCAAAGTAGGACACTTTTGTTTATTTTCTTTGTGTGTGTGTGTTTAAATGTATTCCTTTAATCAGTTCACCTGTTTGCTTATCAATTGACAGATATTTTTGTTTTTCTTAAAGAAACATCCAGGTTTTTGTGCTACTGCAAGATCTGCAAGTTTTTAGTGGTGGGGTTTTTTTTCTAGAAACAAAGGAATTCCATTCTAAATTGGACAGAAAGCAAGAGCTTTAGTCCACTGAACCAGGAAGAGCAATTTTATTTAACTGTATGAGCAGTCTGGTGCAAAAGGTAAGTGAAACATGGCCCATTCTGATCTTTAAAGGCTTAACAGGATTTTCATTGCTAATATTGCATTGAAGAAGAGCTCATTTTTCTGTTTGTGGCTCAGGATGCACAAAGTAAACATGTCCCTAGGAGAAAAAATAATATCTTCAGTACAAACTGTGAGTCACGGCTCACTTGAGAAGAGAACTAGTGAGGGAGCAGTGCCATCTATGGGATATATTCCTGTATCCCTCAACAGGGCTGGTTATCATGGTCCTCTCCCTCAAGCACTGACATGAATAAATAAAGCAGGGTCTCTCAATAATCTGCCATTCGTGTTTGGCTACCTGTTGGGGATGCACAGAATAAATTTTGTTCCCCATTATTTCCTCTGCTTATGATCTCTTTCTAGCATGCCCAAAAATCTGGCAGCTTTTCTGAAGAAGGGAAAGTACTTTATTTTGGAATTGAAATCTGCAGGGCTGCAATGTGCTCTGAGAGAAAGAGGTTTCAGTGTTGAAAGGAAAACACTTCTTTCCATGATACAAATTTATACAAAAAATCTTCAGGGCTGAGGAGACTTCAGATAAGCAATGTGCATCCATGATGTCCTACCAGAAGATTAAATGTCCCTGGTAGGTACCAAAGCAATGACTATGAAGAACATTAAATAAACAAATAGCATACTGATTTGCTGAATTTACTGCCAGATGTTACCATGGAGCCAGGATTTATGTGTGTTCAGAAAGGAGTTAGACCCATGCACAGATGGGAACAGCAGGTCCTTATATGCTAGGAAAAGGAGTAGTCTGGGGGTCTTTTTCTGAAGAAAAGTCTTCATTTTTTCAAGGAAATCTCTAAATTTCTGAGCTCCTTTGAGTGAGTTCTTGTGCACTGTTTCTTGTATTTGTTCTCTGTACAGCTGTATTTGCTACCAATAGGGAGAAGATAACCAAGTACAGTGGAATTTCACCTCACTCAGTGCATCCGTTACAGTTCTATTTATAGAAATACCTGAGTGTGCTTGCAGGAACTAATCCTAATATAACACTAAAATCTCAAATACAAAGGAATTAAAAAAAGGCTAATGAAAGTCTAAACCATAATTAATATTAAGCAACATAATGGGCTATGCACGGAACGTTCTTCACTGTAACATATCAGAAAAATCGTGTTATCTTGATAGATTGTTTCCAAAAACAAACAGCCCAGAATTTAGGCATGTAGGCTGGGAGAGAAGCCTGCTGCAACAGAAGATATGAGAGAATGAGTAAATGAACATTGTCACTCTGAACTTATATTACATAATGATAAAAGGAATTGATGGAAGTGATTACATAAGGAGGCCTTTTGTCCCTTATTGAGAGAACCCAAATAATCATTTTCCTATATTTGCCCCAGCTCTTAAACTCATGAAGAGTCTGTAATCAGCAGAAATGTAGATCTCATCAAAAGTTTTTGGCTCAGAAATATGTGGTTTTTTTCATTTCATTTTATGCCTATAAGCAAATTCTCTTTGCTACTCATGAAATGGATCAGTATAACTAATCTTAAAAGTGACTTTCTGTTTTTCTCTTATTCAGTTCAGGATGCTTCCCTATTATGAGCAGACACAAGCGTGTTGCCCATCACCAGAGTTTCGCACTTTATTCGCTTCTTACTAGCACATTTTCCTTTGGCCTTTGGAATGGCAGAAGTCCTGAAGTGATTAGTGAATATCAGATAAGCTGCACGATATCCACATGGTACCAGTTTGAAGCTATTCTTTTTTCTGCCTTCAAAGGAGTGAGAGGCCTGATACCCTCCATTTAAATTGTGTTCATTTGAAGGCTATCACATTCCCCCTGGAGTTCTCATACAACTTCCCATCTTCTCAGATATAATCAGAGGAGACTTGCAATGTTAATCTCAGTTCTCTAATCAAAAGAATGCAAATTTTACTGCCCTATCTCAGTTTGACATCAGTAGGACTACTGATTACTACTAAGGGACAAGGGTTATGCTAAGCTTGCCCTTCCAGGGTAGAAATATTTTATGACTTTATGCTGTTGGTAAGATGCCACCTTATTTCCCTTCCTCATCATCATCATCACCACTGGTAATCATAGAATATAATTATAGAATCATTTTGATTGGAAAAGGTATTAAAGTCCATCAAGTCTAACCATTATCCCAGCATTGCCAAGTCCATCAATAAAAGAGGTCTCCAAGTGTCACATGTACAGATCTCCTTAATATCTCCTGCGATGGTTATTCAACCACTTCCCTGAGCAGTCTGTTCCAGCATTTCACTACCCTTTCCCTGAAGAAAATGTTCCTAGTATCTAAAATAAATCCTCTCTGGTACAACTTGAGGTCATTTCCTCTGCTCCTGCCATTTTTACTTGGCTTGGGAGAAGAGACCAACCCCTCACCTCACCACAGCTTCCTGTCAGGGAGTTGTAGAGAGTGATAAGGTCTCCCTGAGCCTCCTTTTCTCCAGGCTAAACACCCCCAGCTCCATTAGCTTCTCCTTATCAGACTCCAGACCCTTCACCAGTTCCATTCCCCTTCTCTGGACTCACTCCAGCTCCTCAATGATTTTCTTGGAGTGAGAGGCCCAAAATTGGACACAGGATTTGAGGTGTGGCCTCACCAGTGTGACTGTACAGGGGGACAATTCCTGCCCTGGTCCTGCTGCCACACTATTGCTGAAACAGGCCAGGTGCCATTGGCCTTCCTGGCTCCCTGGGCACACCTGGCTCATGTTCAGCTGCTGCTGACAAGAACCCCCAGCTCCTTTTCCTCCAGATACCTTTCCAGCCACTCTTCCCCAAGCCGGCTGTGCTGCCTGGGGTTGTGACTCAAGTGTAGAATGTAGCACTTGGTCTTGTTGACCCTCATGCAATTGGCTTTGGACCATCAACCCAGTCTGTACAGATCCCTCTTTAGAGCCTTCTCACCCTCCAGCAGATCAACTCTCCTGCCCAATATTACATTTTCTGCAAAAGTACAGCTGTCCAAACCATGTGCAGACAAAGCCAGGGTTACCCTGTTTATAAAAGAGAGTTGGGTCGTAGCAAACGCAGGTCCAACCAGTATGGTCAATGCTACGTTTCTCCTTTATTCGATCTAAAATGGCAGCTTATATACATTTCTATATAGTTTACAAAATGGATAGCTCTTTCATTGGCACACAGCAGAGAGAAGAATGCAAACAGACATTGTTGAACTTATTTTTAAGGTAGCTACAAATACTTACTAACAACTCTCTGCAGTGACCTTCAAAAACCCCATTATCTTTCTGTGACACCTTAACATAATTTCTAACTGCGCTAAAACTTGGCTAAGTAATTTTAACTGCGTCAAAGGCTTCAACAGGCCTCAGGTCAGGCCTCAGCTGGGGTAACTCAGGTCTGGGCAGCTCATTCCCTAGGCAAATTCTCTACATGCAGACAGTTTCTCCAGGAGAATTCTGTGAGAAATGGTATTAAAAGCTTCACTGAAGTCCAGACAGACAACAGTCACAGCCTCTTTCTCATCCACTAAGTGGGTCACCTTGTCATAGAAGAAGATCAGGTTTGTCAAGTAGAACCTGCCATTCCTAAACCCATGTTGGCTGGGCCTGATTCCCTGGGTGTCCCATTTGTGCCACATGATGGCATTCAGGATGATCTGTTCCATGTCCTTTCCCAGCTCTGAGGTCAGGCTGACAGGCCTGTACTTCCCTGGATCCTCCTTACCGTCCTTGTTGTAGATGGACATTAGGTCTCTTCCAGCTGGGATCTCCCTGGCTAGCCAGGACTGCTGGTGAATCTTGGAAAGNCCCTCCAGCAGATCAACTCTCCTGCCCAATATTACATTTTCTGCAAAAGTACAGCTGTCCAAACCATGTGCAGACAAAGCCAGGGTTACCCTGTTTATAAAAGAGAGTTGGGTCGTAGCAAACGCAGGTCCAACCAGTATGGTCAATGCTACGTTTCTCCTTTATTCGATCTAAAATGGCAGCTTATATACATTTCTATATAGTTTACAAAATGGATAGCTCTTTCATTGGCACACAGCAGAGAGAAGAATGCAAACAGACATTGTTGAACTTATTTTTAAGGTAGCTACAAATACTTACTAACAACTCTCTGCAGTGACCTTCAAAAACCCCATTATCTTTCTGTGACACCTTAACATAATTTCTAACTGCGCTAAAACTTGGCTAAGTAATTTTAACTGCGTCAAAGGCTTCAACAGGCCTCAGGTCAGGCCTCAGCTGGGGTAACTCAGGTCTGGGCAGCTCATTCCCTAGGCAAATTCTCTACATGCAGACAGTTTCTCCAGGAGAATTCTGTGAGAAATGGTATTAAAAGCTTCACTGAAGTCCAGACAGACAACAGTCACAGCCTCTTTCTCATCCACTAAGTGGGTCACCTTGTCATAGAAGAAGATCAGGTTTGTCAAGTAGAACCTGCCATTCCTAAACCCATGTTGGCTGGGCCTGATTCCCTGGGTGTCCCATTTGTGCCACATGATGGCATTCAGGATGATCTGTTCCATGTCCTTTCCCAGCTCTGAGGTCAGGCTGACAGGCCTGTACTTCCCTGGATCCTCCTTACCGTCCTTGTTGTAGATGGACATTAGGTCTCTTCCAGCTGGGATCTCCCTGGCTAGCCAGGACTGCTGGTGAATCTTGGAAAGTGTCTTGGTGAGCTCTTCCACCAGGTCCCTCAGCACCCTCGGGTGGATCCCATCTGGCCTCATAGACTTGTGTGTGTCTAAGGGGTGTAGCAGACCACTGAACATTTGCTCTTGGGTTATGGCAACTTCATTCTGCTCCCCTTCCCTCTCTTCCAGTTTAGGGAGCTCAGCACCCAGAGAACAACTGGTCCTACTACCACAGCTTGAGACAAAGAAGGCATGAAGTACCTCAGTCTTTCCCTCACCATTTGTCATTGTGTTCCCCCCCTCCATGTGTCCAGTAAAGGACAGGGACTCTCCTTTGCCCTCCTTTGGTTTCTAATGTATTAATGGAACAAGTTTTATTGACTTTACAGCAGTAGCCAGACAATTCCTGGTCAAGGTTTTTCTCTTCTCATTTTCTCCCTGCATAACCTCAAAACATCATTGTTGTCCTTTTGTGCAGCCTGCTCCTTCTTCAAAAAGTCATAAACTCTCCTTTTAGTCCTGAATTTCAGCCAAATATCTCTGTTTAGCCAGGCTAATTTTGTTCCCCTGTTCATGTTTGACTCAACATTATCATTAGATCACACAGCAGGGGTACAGAATGACCATTTTTATTGCAAAGACTATATATGACCTTTTTTCTAACTGTTTTATCCCTGCTAGGGATTTAGGACAAATAGAAATTTAATGCAGGGTATGTTTTCTATTGTGAACTACATGTATCTGCTCTGGAGGTGGTAATCAGTAAAGATGATGTGCCACATTGCTTGCTGCATATGGACACATTGAATTTTTTATGCACATTTCTCATTGCTTAAAAAGTAATTCTGCTTTTTCTGCCTATATGCTGCTTAGGATCATTTCTGCATTTTCTGCTGCTGTTTTCACTACTGTTCACATATTCCCTGGATGCTATGAATGGGAACATAGAAACCATTCTGGATGGGATTGCCAACTGAAAACAGCTAAAACATGGAGATATGCAAGAGATTCAACTATTCAGGAGTCAAACTGGCGGCAGAAATAGATGAATAGTAGCCCTATTGCATTTGACTGAAGTAAAGCTCAGCACTTTACTTTGGCACTTTGAAGATCATAGTACCACTTGTACCACTGTAAGTATTCAGTATAATGCAAAGGTAAATCTCTAATACTAGAACTGACAGTAAATAAGTCCAGTGTAAGCTCAATTTTTATGGATGAATTGCAGATGTATTTCAGTGTAGTGCAGGAATGAAAATCTGACATATAAGCAGGAGCTGTAAACTGATATTCCATTATATTCAAGTTGATAAATATGCAGCCAATTTCAGATATGATAAAACCTGCTCTGTGGAACAGGTTTTTACTTATCTAGTCATCTCATCCATACTGGGACACACTGACTCTTACCCAAAGTGTTCTTTGGATATACACAATCCACAGGCTCAAGTTTTAAAGTAAGTTTAATAGAAGTGAAGTGTCCTACTACTTAGTCCACTTCAAAACATGCATGTATTGAAAAGTTTGATTTCAGAACAAAGGATGAGGGAACAACGGGGCTGTGGGGCTGAATAAATAGTAGTCTTTTTTTCCGTTTTATTTTTGGCTTAAACCAGAATAAAAAGCAAATCCTATTTCAAAATTCTGAGAGGTTTTTACTAGAACTGAAACTAAATCAGTTGTAATCACAACTGAACTCAAATAGGCCTAGAGCAAATGTATTTGTTACATGGAACCCAGAGGTCAGATGCTGAAGGACAAGAATATGGTCCCAATATAAGTTTATAAATTCAGTGGTGTTCTGGTGATTTTGCTCTGATCATTCTCATCTATCTAATACCTTTCCTTTGGGCCATTTTTCTATCAGTTTAATGTAATATCCTTTTGTTTATGGAAAATTTTCTCATGTGAACTATATAATAAATATTTTAAAATAATGGAAAATTTACAGAAGCTACTTTCCTCCCACTGCACTTTCCAGAGAAGCTAACACTAGCCAAATTACCCTACCCATAAAGATTTTATTTTTTAACCTCTATCAGACTAGAGATAACATTACAGAATCTGACTCAGAAAACAGGAACATTTAGAAGTTGATTCTGCCCCTTCTGAGTCTTTGCAACACAAGGTGTCATTCAGGGAAGCTTGGATTGAAAGAAAACCAAATGTATGGAAGCAGCCTACAGTCAGCTGAAAAAGCCCTGCACAGACTTCCCCTGAACCTCCTTGGGAAGGAGTGGAAAAGTGGGGGAAGAGTGAGAAGAATCACACCAAGTGTTCCAGGACAATTTAAGCTGGTTTGAGGCCTGATTTCTATCCTGAAATTCTTGCTTCATGCTGTAATGTAGCCAGATATTTTGTCAGAACAAGAAGCAGAACCTGAAATCCAAAAATTTTATATAATCTTTTATGCAGGCAGATCCAATATTGCATTCTCCCAGTAAAATATTTAGAAAAATGCAATTTTATGTTGTCAAAAAGCTTTATTTTTAGTCCTCCTGTCACTCCTCTTAATATGGGCTTGTTTATCAGCATCATTCCTCCTGGACTGCCTCTGTAGGGACATAATGTATTCTGATTGCATAGTGCCTATTCATCTATAATGCTGTTGAGTCAGTTGCAGACATATTTGAACATTTGGTAGTTTAACCTTGAAATAAATGCTAGAGGGATGTCTTTTCACCACACCCAAATGTGTTCCTGACTAATCATCATTTTTTTGCTTCCATTCCCCTTTCATTATTACAATTCCATTTTTACAGCAGAAAATCATCTTTTTAAAAATGTTTCCCATTACCACAAATAAATAACCACACCATCATGCTTAATATGCGCTTGTTTTGCGGAGGTATTTGCAGGGTTTTTGTGTGTATGTGTGTGTGTGGGTGTGAATGCATGTTCTTTCTGAAATTTCATCTCAAAGTTAAGCTGAAAATCTGAAAACCAAAAAGCCTTGGTTCCAGGCAGGAACGCAGCTTTTTATTTCCTAAGGGAAATAAGGATCCTAACAGCAGCCCCTGCTGCAGCAAATGCAAAACAGATATTTGGCTTCAACAGCATCAGGATTTTGTCTTCCTGATGCTGGAGACAAAAGTTATGCAGGACTGAGCAAACAGCATTTCACAGGGCACACTGTCCATGCTGTGTTACACAAGTCTGTGTTACTCATCAATAATCACCTGCACTTGCCAGGAACTAGGTGCCATCTTTAGGAACAACACCCAGTACGAACTACTAGGAACTACTGCTAGGACAAACATTTTTAAAAAGCATTCAGAAACGTAATAATTATCTTTAACATCCCTTCTTCTCACAGGGGTGCAGTGGTACCTCAGGTAACAAGACCCTGTACTGACAGAACTCAGGAAAGAAAGCCCTTCAAAAGTAGTTTCCAGGTGCCACCTGAGCAATGGGTAATCATTCCCTGGCACATGCCTGTGTAACCCTTGAAAGCTGGAATATGTAGGGGTTAAAGGATGTAGCTTCATAAAGCCATTGTGGCTCACAGGTTGGAGGCTGGGCCACTCTGAATCAGAAAATGTAAACCTTGTCAGCCACAAAGAGGTTTGAAATGCCCTGAGGAGATATGCATAAGGGAATGACTGAACATGGAATTAAAAAGGTACAGGGTCAGCAAGGCAGCACCTCTCCTTATTATAACATATCTTAATTGTTACGTATCTTTATTGTTAATTTACATATTCCTACACAGAAATCTTTCTGGACTCAGCTTAGTAGGCTACAGTTTATATTTTTTCAATCTACAATAAAATACGTTGCTGATAACTTTCTCCTTTTTTTTTTTTTTTTGGAATTTACTGTATGAAAAGAGTTACCAAGGAATCTGAAAGAAGCCTGCATATCAGGTCAACTGGCAAAGAGGAGTCTTGTAATGATAATGATATATACCATGCAGACTGTTTACATTTTTCTCTGAAAGATTAGGTATTTGGCAGCAATTCAATGAAGTATAGTGGACTCATAAAATGGAAAAGTTAGAGGGCTGCTAAAAATGGAAACTCATTGAATTAACATAATAATGGTAATAAAAGCTTTTATATATTACAGTCTGTAAAAATAATTATTAAGCAATAATTAACCAATAATGAAATATTCAGGAAAAAAAGAGTTCAATCACATGAAGAAGAAATGTTAATTTTCTTTATAATTCTGTTGTTACCATAAAAGAACTCAGCTTATTTTGACAAGACTGGTTAAATTTACATTCCTTGTTTGCCATAATATTTTTTCAAATGTGCTCCAAAATTTTTAGACTTATTAGTGTGGATCATGGCTAAAATTGATTAAATTAGGGTTTTTAGTCACTTAATTATAGTAAATTTTAAATATATGGGTTTTATTTATAAAAATCAATTAATTAAAATGGAATAAATAATTTTGCCAAGCGACAATCTAATTTCAAATGTTTCAATTTCTCAAATTTAGATTGTCTCTGGCCAAGTATCGTCTCTTTTATTAGTGTTCCCTGCAGGTGTCACTGAATGTTTCAATACGGCTTTGTATTCTGACACTGATTTTCCCAGATTATTTTCTCATTGGTGTCTGATTTAGCAGCCAGCAAGGTGATTGCCTTGTAGGTTGGCTTTCCTTCTAAATGATAAACTCTTTTTAAGTTTCTGATAGTTTTTGACATTTCACACTGTTCTGAAATGATTGCTTACTAGTTCTCAAAATTTTCCAGCTATGTGTAAATTATTTTTTAATTTTTTTTTTAAATAAAGAATTTTAGACTTAAAAAGTGGATATGGATCAGCATTATCTCAGAGGAAAGAGAGTATATTAGTATAAGCAGGATGATTTTGAGGTAAAGTAATAAAATTATGCAGTATCCTAAATAACTTATAAGGAAGACAATAATATAAAACAGTAAAATAACCTGTTATAATTTTCAATAACTCTTCCTTAGAAAGTCTGTAAAAAATTATGAGAATAATTAATCAAATGGAAAAAAAAAACCTCTGAGTATTTAGGAGGGTAATACAAAGCAAAAGTTGTCCTGCTTACCTTACAAAATAGATCAAAGCCAGTAATGAGCATAAAATCTGGACAATTGCCTGTGAGGAGTCAAATATTCTAATGCTGCTTGACAAACAGTATGATCTGAATAATATTGTATTTAATAAAAAAACATTCTTAAGATTGGGAAGACAAAGAGTTGTTTTTTATCCTTCTGAGCACACAGAATTCCTATTTATCGCTGTACCAGGCCATCTGAAAATATCAAGGAAGATGTACAGGAGATCAGATGAGATGATGGGTAAACAATTTTTTATCAGTACTGTATACTACTTCTGGCTTTTTTCCCATGCATCTGTGAAATTCCCATTATCATGCACTAATGAGCATTTCTTGTGAGCCCTCAGTAAGATTCATGGTTTAGGATATATTTTTTTATTCCTCTTACAGGGTCTGCAAATACAGTCAAAAGTTGGTACTGCAAATTCTCCTACTTCTTGCTCCCTGTTCCAATATTTTAGCTGGGTTCTAGTGACTCTTTCACCTGCTCAGTTTTCTGAGTACTGCCTAGCGTACAAAACCTTATTTTTCACCAGTTTCACTTTTTATATCTGCCACACCAAGCACAGAAGACTGTTTAACTGTGCTTCCCAAAAGCAGTGATCCGTTCTCTCCTCTGCCACTTTCTTAACGCATTTTTATTTTCTTTATTACAAGTGCACCAAGGATCATTGTGCTTTCTCAGTAGGCTACAGACAGCTTACAAGAAAATTAGTGTTTTAAAGGTGGTGTATTATTGTCTGAAAACCAGCAAGAGGGCAAGACACTGGAATTAAGATCTGAGACATGAGAGCACAATATGTCATATGCAGAGAGGCTTTGATACGGGTAATAAATGGATGCCCAACAAGAATCCTCAGATGAATCCTCAAACAATTCAGGCAGAGATTTCAGAGGAATCCCTCCACCTCCTCCTCTAACCCTTGAACACAAACTAAAACATCTTCCTGTTCTTCAGCAACTGGTCTGCAGACAGGTGCCATTTGACAGAACCTTACCAGAACCATGTAAAAATTGTGTTATAAGGCCACACTTTTCTATCCTTCAGAAAAACTCAAACAGCAAAGGCATGTGTACAGTCAGCTCGTTTCTACATTTTTGAGGGACCCAGCTGGCTGTGTGAGGGAGCTCCTTTATTCAGAGCAAGACATGAATCAAAACTTCATATGTAGGTGTGCAAACTGCATGGCTTCAGGTTCCCAAAACAGGAGGCAAGTTCTGTCCTGGTTTTGCTTGGAGGGTTTAGTGATAATCCTGCATCCCTGTAACATAGAGGTAAAATATACATGATGCTCCAATAGGAAAACAAAGCCAAATGGACTCTGCCACTAAAACAGAGCTCTCAGATCTTAAGGAGAGTGAGAGGAAAAGACCAGGCATATCCTCAGCAATTAAAAGAGGTGCAGGGGATGTGCTGCAGCTCTGCCCCTGCAAGGGGCCAGACCTCATCACAGTGAAGCGTGCTCTGGGCTGCTAAGGCCAAAATAAGAAGCTCAGCTATTTCGTTATTGCTGCCACTTGCTATTTATACATTGCATAAATGTATATTTACATAAATGCAATACTATCCAAATAAAATTCAGAATAAAAATTTACTGCAAGAGCTTCATATTAATGTAAATCTATGCAAAAGTATAACTTTATATAAATTTAATGCAGTTATACTTACATAAATGCATTAAATACTTGTATTTTTTATAAAGTAAATGTAACTATGCAAATATATATATGCTTATCTTGAAATGATTGAAATTTCAGAACTTTGTTTTCTACATAATTTATAAAACAATACTCCATAGGGTACTTATATAATGAACTCTATTTGAGGTATTTCTCTGTATTAGAAGTAGGCATGACATAACTATTTCATGTCAGGTTTGTTCATTTGAGGATACAGAATTAAAGCTAAAATATTCCTAATTCAGGTATGCAGTTTGATTTGCTATGTCTTTCATGCCTTTTGTGCTTACCATTGGCATTAGCATTATTTGAGTAAAAAGGAATATTTCAAGAAGATTATTTTTTCACAACAGAAAATTCAGACACTATTTCTTTGCAATTTAAACATAAAATTTTATTTCAAAATTGGGAATTATTATATTTAAAAATAAATCTTTTTTTTCAAAAAATAATAGGTCTTTGGTTTACTTATTTTTCAGAAGGACTACACAGCCTGTTTCCTAATATTTCAAGTGGAAGGGAAATGCAGACTTCCATGAAATTTAGTGTTCCACTGAAGTACAGGAAACAGCAGTCACAAAATACTGCCTGGAAAAAAAAAAATTCAATTCCCTTGTGACAAATAGCACTGCTTGAGGAGAAACCCTGTATTGGTTTAGTACCTGACAGAAAAATGCCACAAATTTCCTCTAAGGAGAGTGTATTTAACAAGTTGCCCTTTGCATCTTTTGTATCTCTGATGGCAGCTGCATCCTCTTTCACTTATTGGAATATGCCCAATTTTATAGGAGAAATGTATGCAATACAGGGAACTGTTGGCTTTATGTATAACTATCAAAACAAAACAGTTTTCAAATGGCTTTTAATTTTTTTTAAAAAAAATTCATTTCTCCTAGGATTTTTAGCATCAATGTGTCACAGAAGAGTCACTTTTTGTTTATCTGGGAGCCTGTGTGACCTTCAGTGGACTTCCTAGGGAGGGAACCACTGTGACCTGGCCACTCTGGCCAACATGGAGTGACCTGCAGGTGACCACTGATCAAGTCCACATCTGCACCTGCCCTGTAACCCCCAGAACTGGTGCTGCTCAACTCCAGAAAGCTAAATTCCCTTCCCTCCAACTGGCAAGTTATCTCAGATTTCCAGATTACGTACTCTATTTATGTATTTTCTGTAGCTAATAGTCCTCTCTTCTAATTTCTTATGGAAGTCATGCAAATGTAGATGTCACCTCATTATGTAGACGTTGTAATTGTGTTTCCCTGTGGACATGTAAGTCTTTCAGTTGGAAGCATCATCTTCCACCCCTCATGCAAAGGAGATAACAAATCATACCCATAAAAAAGGAGAAGATTCACAAGTGCTCTGGCCCAGCCTGAGCACAAAGACAGATGGACCATAATGTTATGGGGATTACAGAAGATATGAACTGCAAGGAGTGCTCTGTGCACGCACTCTGAGAAGGCTATAGGAAAAAAGAGGGGCAGTAGTAGGTTGACCCTAGCTGGATTTCAGTCACCCAACAAAGTCTCTCAAACACTCCCTTCCACAGCTGGACAGGAGAGAGAAAATATAGAGAAGGGTTCATGGATTGAGATAAGGACCAGGAGAAATAACTCATCAAATGCCATCATGGTAAAACCAGAATTAGAGATATTAATTGAATTTGTTACTAACAAAATCAGAGCAGGATAAGGAGAAGTAAAATAAGACCTTAAAGGCACCTTCCCTTCACCCCTCCCTCTTCCCAGCTCTAACTCCTTCCCCAGCAGTGCAGGGAGATGGGAATGGGGATCATGTTCAGCTCATCACAGGTTGTTCCTTCTGCTGCTCAAGGAGAGGAATCCTTTCCCTGATCAGCCTGGGGCCCCTTCCCCAGGAGACAGCTTTCCATGAACATCTCCAGTGTGAGCCCATCTCACAGACAATGGCTCTCCACAGGCTGCTGCAATGTGGATCACTCTTCCAAGGGGTCAGTCCTCCAAGAACAAGTTACTCCAATGTAGGTCCCCCACAGGGTCACAAATCCTACTAAGAAACCTGCCAGGAGCCTGTTCCAGCATGGGCCTCCCACAAGTTCACAGTCTCCCCTCAGACACCCACTTGCTCCAGCTTGAGTCTCCTCCATGGGCTGCAGGGGCACAGCTGCCTCACCATGGTCTGCACCTTGGGCTGCAGAGGAATCTCAGCTCTGGTGCCTGGAGCACCTCCTGCACCGCCTTCTCCACTGACCTTGGTGTCTGCACAGTTGTTCCCCTCTCATATTCTCACTCTTCTCTTCTCTGGCCGCAATTATAGCTGCAAAATAACAAGATTTTTTTCTTTTTCTTAACTATATTATCACAGAGGTGTTCCCACCATTCCTGATGGACTCAGCCTTGACCAGCAGCAGGTCCATCCTGGAGCTGGCTGGCATTGGCTCTGCTGGACATGGAGGAAGCTTCCAGCAACTTCTCACAGAAGCCACCCCTGTAGCCCCCCCATCACCAAATCTGGCCATGCAAACACAATAGGGGCAATGACTGCCTTCCCTTTCTCATGAAACAAGCATACCAAGTATCAAAGGAACTTTAATTTCCCTTTTCCTTGGTAAAGCCTCAAAATCAGACCCGAGAGAGGGGAGTCACCATCCCTGCAAGTGTTTAAAAAAAGACTGGATGTGGCACTCAGTGCCATGGTTCATTTGAGGTGTTAGGGCTGGGTTGGAGTAGATGATCTTGAAAGTCTCTTCCAACCTAGAAATTCTGTGATTCTGTGATTCTGTGAAATAGCCTCCATGACCAATGAGTACGGGATGTGCTGGCTTTTCCAAAACAGATTTAGTAAAGCATTAATCTAAGCAACTAACAGCAGGTTTCTGTTTGGTTTTCCCCACCATTGTCAGGAGAGATTCCAGGCTCCAGAACTGCAGCAAAACGTGCTTGTGGCAGAAGGTAGGACACAGCAGGGCCAAACACCAGGCCTAAATAAAACCAGAGCAACACAGGTGTGTACTGAAGACCTATTATTCACACTATAGGCCTAAAAGATATTTTACTTTGAACTGGCTCTTGCCCAGTCCCATGAACTGCATGTCCAAAAGCAGCTGAGCTCACCCTTGGCTTCCTGAAGGGAACCCACCCCTGCTCTTTCACAGGGTGAGCCAAGGCATGGTAAATGGGGGTGACTTTCAAAGGTAAGCTCCCAGTCCAAGTGATGCTGCTAAGGATGGCCACTCTTATGCTATGTGAAGGCACACAAGCACCCAGACAAAGCCATTTTTTTGAAAACAGGACTGCACATCCAGTATCATATTGAGAGAAATAAGAGATTTTTAGGTGCAAAGCAAAATTACTTGTTTCTTGAAATATCACATCTAAAACTGCAGATATTTTACACTAGTCTTAGGATGGATTGGAGGTGGACTTTGTTTGGGTAGGGTGCATATACATATATATATTTGAATTCCACATACCTAATTTAATTCTCCTTCAGGTCTAAAAAATGCAGGAGCTCTGAGTGAAATAAATATGTCTATGTGTTCCCTGACTCAAGTCAATTCTGTTGGTTCCAATTTTACCATCACCACGCGTTTTTAAAAAATAATATTCAGAACAAAACCTAAAAAGGAGGTCCTGAATTTTTCCATTGTTGATTTTAAATTAAAAAACTTGGAAGAAAAGAAAACAATAGACCTACATTATCACAAAAGTTACAACACTATAGTCATTATCTTCTTGTATTTAATTTTGAAGTAAATAAATTTTACACAATGCTGAAGGGAAAAGAATATGAGCTTGTAAGGACTTTTATTTTTGTTGTGAATTAATATACCTTAAACATCAGTAAACATTCTAATGAAATAGCAGCTGAAGCAGTAGTGCATAAAGTTAATATGCATCAAATGACAAACAGGAGATGATCTGTTGATAGGCTGATCCATAAAGTGTGTATGCATAATTCAAATTATGTTTAGCAATTCATATATCTCAGTTATAGCCCCTTTTTATTGCCAAGTCACAGATTGTATTTGTTCAAGTAATAGTATCACCTTTTTTCATGGCAAAGTTTAAACAATTCAGATGTCAAGTATTTGATATGCCCATGACTGCTTTAGAAATGGGGGACAGGGCTGGGGGTAAAAAAAATTATAGCAAAGATTTTACCAAATACAAAGACAACAGAGCAACTTGTCACTTTTTTTTTTCTTTTTTTCTTTT
>VXBB01003346.1:169542-186225 GCA_013399915.1 Illadopsis cleaveri | reverse complement strand
TTTTTTTTTTTTTTTTTGGGCAATATAACATCAGCATAACTTCAGCTCCTGGAGAGAGGCTTGTACTAAAACTGAGAAGTATTTCAGTTTTCAAGTTGATTACTTGAACATTACTGAGACATAAATGCCTGCAATTTAAGCTGTGAATAATGACACTACTGCGTATAGACTTAGAAAGGGCTGAGATATAGAATGTTTGTATGTGGTATAGAAAGAATTTATATTTAGTAATTGAGAAGGAGCCTGACATATTCTTCTGACATATTTGTATTTGATATCCAGATAGGGGCAAATTGTTTTTCTTAATGCAAAAAATCTTGAGGTTGAATCCTTTCAGCCCAAGATTTATAACATGGCCACAAAGTGTCTCTGGTCTTTGAGTCTTCAAGAACAGTCAGCAGCAAAAATGGCACAGCAGTGTAACAGTGACAGATATCACAGAATGATGTGTTCCCATTATATATCTGAGAACATGGACAGATTCATAAACAAGGGGGGGTGAAAGCAGAAGAAGCATACATCAGATTATTACACAATCATGCAGTTCTCTGCTAGCTGGTGTAAGAAGTGCACTGAAGTTAGATATGTATAGAATTTAGATTTCACTAATAATTTTTTTGGTTTTAGAAATCCACTGTGTAGTTAGAAAAGAGTACAGTCAGATGGACTTTGAAGAGTCAGTATAAAGGTGGTTATAATTGCTTAAGTGTTAATGGGCCATGGGAAACCTTATCACCACAGATTTTAAATTAAACAATTTCTCTTACTCTACGACTTTGAAGAGCCTCTTCCAAGTTCAGAATGCCTGGGAGAGGCCAAATTAAGGTAATATATTGGATAACTGAAGAGTTATTAACCATAAGAGAATATCCAATGGAAAATCCTTTCCAAGTGTGTCCAAATATTTCACCTGCCAATACTGAAAGAAAAGTCCAATGGTAAAACTGTATAAAATATGGAAATTCTGTTCCACAGAGAATTTAAAATTTTTCTTTGTTTTGATTGTAAATCAAACACAGAATCTTTTTTACACAATCTGCAGGGGAGCTCAGTTAGGGGACGAGGGAAGAATGCTGTCTGTCAACTAAACCTACATCTTGCTTCTTTATACTGATGCTCATCAAAGCCAAATGTAAAATTAAAAACAAAAGCGAGATAAACAATTTTTTTTTAATTGCATCTCATTTCAGTGCCTGTAAGAAGGGTATTTGACTATAAAAAAATTAAAATACTTCCCTTCAAATAAAATTGCTACCAAATGCACACAGTTCCTGAGGCTTTAATATTGATAGAATCACGCATTCTCAGAGGATTTAGCTCTTCTGACTGAGAAACTACATCTAAAGAAAGGTAGCCACTAGGGCCCACATATTAGGAAAAAATCCAAAAACCTCAACTGAGCCTCATGCCTGTGCTGCCTATAGAAATAAAAGACTTAATGCAGCTGGATTGCTGAATAGGCCCCGTGGAGACTTTGGACTGTGTAGCCCTGAAAAATACAGTTGATATACATCATATTTTTGAATATATTCTCCCTCTCTAGAGGCAGGGTATGATTTACATAGTACTCCAAATTAGTAGCTAAAAAAATATATTAAGCTTATTTGGAATTCTTTTTTGACACTTTTTGTCACTCAGAATGAAATCCTAGTTATACTGATTTTGCAGGGAGGCTCGATGATGATTTTTAAGTACTCATGATTTCTTTCACCCTTTAGTGTCGATTTCAGCATTGCAAACTTGCATTTAGCCTTCTTAGTCATTCAGATTCTACCCCACTGACAAGAAGAGAATGATTTAATATTGTGAGGATAAGAGTGGAGATCCCAGAGCGTTATATTTTTTTTCTTTGATTATGTGCTCTCATTTTCTTGCGATTTTATCCCTTTGTCCTCTTCTATTTGATTTTCTTGCTGAGCATCCATTGTAATAAAGTGCCATGTTCAATAAAGTTGCATTGAGCAATTTAAATAATAGCAGGTGTAGATGTGTCGGAATTTTGATTGCAATGCACTGCTGTGAAGAGCTCATGCATTTATAGTGCAGCATATTTCTGAAATCATTATGGCAACAAGCCAATCAACTCAAATGTGCCAAGGGCAGTGCTGCAAATGTATAGAGTTGATGGAATTCATTTCAGTCACTTATTCTTGAGGTAGGATTAGAGGAAATTTTGATCAGTTCATGCATCTCCAATTTGGCCTGCAGCTTTGAGCTCTGGCTGCAGCAGAGCTCTCAAGCTGAGCACAGATGGGGCTGGATAGTATCTGGGTGAGAAGCTTTCAAAAAAATCAAAATGCTTCAGTGTGTAGGTGTGGGTAACCCACTAGGCAGCATGCTTCCCTCGGATCTGCTCCTTAAATTCCTGCCTTTTACCATGTTAGAAAATGCTGGCTTGTTAGAGGTATTTCCTTTGAAGATAAGAGTTAAGATCAAGTTCCTTATCAGTAGAAAATCTTACTGTGTGTTCTCCACCATTAGCCTTGATATTGTGTTTAGCTTCCAGCTCTAGCAATTCCATTACATTCTGTCTGCTTTTTCCCATTTCATTTTCAAAAGGAGCAAGGTTAGGACTGCTGTCAATATAAAACAACTATGACTGGATTTTGCAGAGAATTAGTTGAGGCTATTTGTGTTAGAAGAAAAGGGGTGGTTGTTCTGGGTACTAGTCACAACTTACTGCAAAAGCTGTTTCACACATACCTGTTGAGAAAATATAGGACCGTTACTTTGATAGTTTAATCTCTATAATCTCTTCAAATTATCCCTTATCTTGCAGTTCAAGTCAAGTCCTAGGTTTCAAACCACACCTTCAGTTGTGCTCGAAGAATTCAGTTAAAATTTCAAGCGCTGCAGCTGGGAGCACTTTCAGCATGTTATGCGGGTAAACATAACATGACTTACAACTTACGTACTCTATGAAGCACTTGCTCACCCACTGGAAAAAATGTTGAACAAGAATTTATACGGAATGGTCTGGGGAAAAGTTGAAAAGGCCATTTTTTTCAGATGCTTAACAGCATTTCTTACCCGTTGGTTTTAACTGCTTTGCAGCCCAGGGTAGGTGTCTCTCAGATCCACTTCCAACACATTTGCCACTCATGAATCTCTGTTAAGCTCTTCAAACATGAAGGAGGTTCTTCCTGAGTTCTCTCACACCACAACTGTGTGAGGAAGCTGGGGAGTGAGTTTGGTGCTCAGAAGTTCTACTGAAACACTGCTGGGGACAGAGGTGGGCGAAGTGGCACCATGGCTGTGTGAAATGTCAGTCATGCCATGGGCCAAGTTCTGCTCAAGTTGCTTCTCCAGCCTGTAGAAAAATCAGTGAAGTTGCATGAATGTATAGCAGTCAAGAGCCTCGTCTTAGCCTGAATTTGCTAAGCTAATGACATCGTTTTGTAACTACACAATGGATCGTTGACTTTTTCCTGCTTCACATTGTTTACAGGTTAAACGTGGTGGTCAAGATATAGTGGAGGAAGTATAGGTGACATTGTGAAGTTACATGCAGGAACATTACTTTTATCAAGTGCTTAGGAATCAAAATGCACCCACTGACACACCATCATCACATCTCAGTAACCCGCCTCCAAAACTAACAAATGTAGACAAGATGATAACTGATGGTATTTTGGTGAAAATATCTGTGATCTACCAAAATTTAATCAAGAGATGTTATCATCCTGAAGTTCTTCAAATACAGAAAAAAATATTTTCTGTAGTGGTGGAAGTGCATTTTGAAAGATGGGAGATAAAGCAGCCTAAGTTGCAAATAAGATCTGTAGTAGAATGGCCCTAGCTATCATATATTACTAAAAAAAAAGCACATGGGATATGTCAGAAGGCAGAAGATCTCTTTTATTCTCTTACAGCTGAGAGATTTTCTGTCTCACTGAGTTTTTGGTCCCTGTAGATAGAAGACTAAATAAACATGTTAGGTTATCTGATAAAAGCTCACCTGCAAAAGGGCCCAGAGAGACAATGGAGAGGAGACACCCCAGATAACACCCTGTCCAGCCAGTTCCAAGCCCACCCCTGCAGCCACAAACTCAGAGGAGCACAGAGGGACATCAGGCAGGGGGCATATCCCAATTCAAGACTCAGAGAGAAGGGAATCTTGCCTGGACTTTGTCCAGGGCTGCCCCAGCAGAACCTCGGTCCCAGCATCCAAGTGTGAAAACTGTCACCCTGAGTCACTGGGGGTAACTCTCTCAATCATCTTTTGGACTCAGGATGGTCCCTGTCTAGGGGTGGGACACACCATGAGATGCAGGGAAAGAACGTTTTAGGATTGCACAGGATTTCTACAGGATTTTTAAGGGAGGACTCAAAGATGAGAAAAATGAAAGGATTTGTGGAGTTTGAGGGGGAAGAAGGGAGCAAAAGGGTCCATTAACACATAAGCAAGGCCTGATCAGTGCAGTTGTCTGTGCCTATCCTGCACTTGATCATCATTGTCTCCCTCTCTACTTATTAAAGTCCATTTCCAAGTGCTTTCCAGCAAGAGGCTTTTCACCCTCTGTGTGTGTCCCTGTCTGTCTACCTGCTGTGAATCTGTGGTGCCAGCAGCTGGAGTGGGGCTGCATCCTTGGGAGCTCAAATGTGCAGGTGCCCTCAGCTGGGGAGACTGAGCAGCCTCACTGCTGGCTGGATGCACCTTGTGTGTGTGATCCTGGGCTCCCAGGGGTAGTCTGCTGTCCTGCCCAGGCAGAGAGGGGAGCAGGACAGGGCTGGTGGTGCTGTCTGTGCTGTGGGAATGCCCATTGTGTCTGTCAATGGCCTGCACTGCCAGACATCTCTGTATGTGCCCTGTGCCTGCTGGCAATAACTTTTCAGCCTCGCTATCAGTTGGATCTGGGGACACAGAGTGGCAGCAGCCCTGTCTTCCCCAGGCTGTCAGGTCCAGCATGATACACTTTATCATTATATATATGAAATTTCCAATTCCAAATACCTCCAACAGAATGACCACCAGTTTTAGCAACTCTGAGCAGGCCTGCTGCTTAGCTTCCTGAACACAGTTCTTTCCTTTGACAGGACACATTTATTTCACTTGTCAGAAGAAATGTCTACCCTGAGAGTCCACTGGTCACCATGATAGCCATGAGATTCCCACTTGGTGCTGGCAGTCACAGTGTGCTGATTTAAAATTCCCTGTTAAACTATTCAAATACATGAATACATCTTACTGTACCCTGCCACTTCAGTGTTAAGATCATGAAATGTCAGACAGATGAGTTACAAATGGAGGCAGGTTCTTCAAGTTACGAAGTATAATTTTCAAAACTCCATGTCTAAGAAGTGATTGTTCTTCTAAATTAATAACTAGGCACATTAATGAGGACTTGCTTAGGTACACAAAATTTAAGTGAATGCATGTGCCTGTGATTGTGCTGGAAAGTGTTTAACAGGAATCATACTAATATTCATATGAAAAATGTTTTGAAGGAGAAAACTATTAAAACTAAGAAAAAAATAATCAAGAGATTGAAAATTAGATTTTAAGGAAAATTGCAAGCTGTCACAGAACAAAATAGATAAAAATACTGACTCTCATGAAGCAGCACTGTAAGTTACAGATGATTTATATTCATTCTGCAGATTACTGAAAAAAAACCCCATAGATGTTTAAGAACCTTAATTGGCTATTCCAGTCTCGAGAGAGATAAAAAATAAGCCTGTTATTGAAAAGTACATGAGCAAGAAAGAAAGTTTTTGATAATGTCAGCATGGATCCCAATCATTCTTTCACAGGCTTAAGGTGAATATTGATTAGTGTAATTTCCTTGCCTTTTGGACTGTGCTTTTTTTCACATTTCTCTAAGGAAGTTTCAAAACAGTCTTCAGTTGGGGTTTTTTCTTCTCATTTCTTAGTATGCATATGAACAGCATCTGCTTTCTTCCCCAGCAATGGCAATGATATGTTTCTACTGCCTCAGTTCTAACCAGTTTAATGTGCTGAAAAGCACAGTGTTGCACGATAACAGCAATTCTGCAGAGCAAAATGTTGATGGAAATGGCAGGCTGCTGTTAGAGGCAATGATGGGTTTATGGGAAGCCCAGATTCTCTGTGAAAGGAGTCGGTGAGGGTCCCTGGGAGAATATGGAGCAGCAACATCTGTGTTTCACTAAGCTTTCATGAGAGAAAATGTTCTGGATGTATTTTATTACAGGTTTATGATGAAACTGAGATGGCACCATTGAATGCATCCAAGATTAGGAATGTTAACATTTTCTTCACCACACTTGGGAGCTGCTTTTGACAGAGTATGGCATAGCAGATACAGGGAGACCTGCTGTGTAGCAGATTTTGCCAGGTTCTATAGCAGTCATCATATGCTCCTTTAATCTTTCTGCCTTCTTTTTATTTTATTTCATTTTTCCTCTTCTCAACAAAATTCCTGATGTAGAAAAGCCTGTGTTGTTTGTGAAGTAAAAGTTCTGCAGAAATGATTGTTTCATTTTTGATGTTAAACATTCTTCTTGTTGCAAAAAAGATTAGCTGTTTTCCTTTCATTTTCTCTGCATACTAATTCCAGAGGAACTGCTATGTTACATATGCACTTGGTTCCTTTTCCTTTCTTTGTTTAAGACAGTTTAAATAAGCAAATTAAAATTCACCATAAAGTGGAACCTATTTTTCTCAAGAAAACAGGATAATGGTCAATGAGACAATGGCATATGCTGATGATGCATTGAACTGCATTTCATAGACTCAGGGCAATTAGGCACTGAAAGCTACCCACCCACCAAGCTCATCCACCCACACTGACAGTTTAAGAACAATCCCATGAGGGAATTTCTAAGTGCTTTGAATAGTCTTATTTTTAAATTTTGCAAGTGTCAAGACCACCTTGAAAAAAGAAAATACAGGAGATTTTTCAAATATAACTGCATATAACATCAAATACTACAACTGTGAGGTTAGAAAAGTATAAATACAATCTATGCAGGATGTTCAGAACTGAAGCAGAAAATTAGATTTTAACTGTGATTACAGATTATCAGAAAGTGCTAGAGTAATACAAAAGCAGTATTTACAAAAAATGTCTATAAAGGGTTCATTGTGCTATTTAAAAATTGATGACAAGATCGTATAAATGGATCATAGAGGACTGTATTCATAATTTGTATTTTTTTTTCCTATTCCAGAAGAAAGTCTAGGGTGGCAGTTCAGGAAAGATGTTGACCAACTGGGTACGTAGGAGGGGTTCTAAGGAACATGGGTAATTGAAAGAATCCTGGCAAGAATCTTTCCACAAAATGTAAGACTAATAGCCTTCAAATATGCAAGGGTCTTCTGCCACAAAGTTTGTCCATGTGGCTGGTGAATAAGTTAAGAAAAAAGGAGATTATGCTACAATATAGAAGGGCCAGCTCCGATGCCTGGAAAACATTAGAGTTTTAAGGGTAGTGGCACAAAAATAGACTGAAAGGAAGTGGCATAGAGTCCCCATCACTAAAATATTTAAAGACAAATTAGACAAGCTCTTGCCATGTGTGATGTGGTGTACAATTCATCCTGTCAGGACAGGAGGATGGATTAGATGATCCCATGAAATCCCTTCCAGCCATATGACTATGCAGAAGAACAGAATATACACCCACTGTAATTTATAGCCTGTTTCAGCTTTACTGCTTCTCTTCATATTTTTTTCTTGTCACCTTTACTGTTCTGTAATAAAATAACTGATGGGAAAAGGGGTTCTTTGCTGAATTACTTCTATGGTTTGTATTAAGGAAACATTGAAACCACAACAACTCAAACTGGACTCTTCAGGAGCCAGGCAAAACCAAATAAGCAGTGCCTCCTTCATGCTATCAGTAATTGCTTTACAGTTGTAAGAGCTCTGTTTGTCCCATAAACAAGGCAGAAAATACTTTCAAATTTTTGTCCCAACATGCAAGAGAGTGACACGGAGGGAAAGGCATGGATAACAGAAACATGAATTGCACAATACTGAGAAAAGGAGTGGTCTGGAACTTCCCTGCTGCAGTAAGCAGGGCAAGCTGCCACATGTGTGATTGTCCAGAACAGCCTAACTGGAAAGAGCCACAACTTCCTTTCAGCCCACATATCTGATGTACATCCTACAAAACCCGAAGCACTGTGAGGGAGGGAAGAAGAGAACTGAGAGGGGAAACAGCAGGTATCACACTGTGGCTTCACCCCAGAGCAGAGCTTGGGTGTGGTTCTGGTTCCAGTAGGGCACACTCCTAATTAAGCTGAACTCTGAAAATCTGAGCCCTTTCTGAGTACGATTTCTAGACAGAATAACTCATTCCAGCTGATGGCCACTAAGTGTCTTAGAGTTCAGCTGTATGATGCATCTACCTTAATTCAAAGTGTTAACTAGGCTGTGATGATTTGACCACAGCAAATGTCAGTGAAAATTCTCTGTTCACAACACAGAATCTCAGAAGTTATAGAAAGGACCTGTTGAAAATCATTTTAAAGGTGGTAACTTCTTGAGTTTAGGAACTTCTTTATAAGAAGCCAGTCAAGCATCACTCTTACCTCCCTCAATTTCTGCACAGATTAGCATGTCTGGAAATCAGTTAGGAAAAAAATCTATGAATTACAGGTCATAAATACTATGTCACCCATTTCATCTTGTTTGGGAACAGCTGAAGTTCCCAGCTCAGAACTCACCTGCAATAGGATTTTGTTCTCTTTACCATGTTTGAGTCAGTTGATGGAGAAGCAGGATTTCCACCTAATTCTTCTGGAATCAGAAATGCAGCACTTCTCCTCAGCTTTCTGAACGTTCCCAAAGATCTCCTCCAGCTCTGGTTCTTCAGGACACCAAAGGGTACTTGACAAGAAGTAGTATACTGAATGCCTGCTGCCTGCTAAGTTGCAACATTTTGAAGACAAAGTCACATCAATTCTTATATTCCCCTGAACTAGTAGGATCATAGGAAAACAAAAGAAAAAAAAATAAACCCTCTATAATAACAATGATAAAAATCTCCCCGTTGCAGTAGTGATTTTTTTGGTCATTTGATCAGTCAACCCTATCTGCTCATTCGTTTCAAAGAGACAAAATAAACTGGATTGTCTCTTTCTTTGAAAAACAGACTCATTTTCTTCAGTTAGTTCTTCATCTCTTCTTACTTAGAGATGGCAGATATTAGATGTGTACTTAAAACTTGGACCTGCAGACCCGCTCCTAGAGTGAATGTAGTTACATGTACAAAAGGATTTTTCTAAATACTTTTCCTCTACTTTTGGAGGTTTTGCTGACTTTTTTGTTATTTCTATTAACCCAGCCCCACTAGAAGAAGAGGATATGAATTTTCCTGCTACATTTTGTCCTGCTACTTTTGTCCTGCTATGTATGTGTGTATGGGTATGTGCATATGTGGGAAGCTTCATTATGGTCTCAGCTGGGAGAAGATGGCTGATGGTTTGTCAGAAGTGAGGGTGACTCCAAATTTTCACTTTACCAAACTGTAGTGATTGACAGTTCAGTGTATAACTTGCATCAAGCCTTATTCTGCAAAGTACAAATCCATGATGCCACCCCACAGTAGGGATGCTGGGATCAAAAGGAACTTGGAGGTCTTTGTGTTGCTCCATCCTCTCCAGACAGCCCAGATGCCCCAACTAGACTGGATGTTAAATTTTCAGACAGCTCTGTTTCAGCAAGGTGAAATTCATCCCATGTGACAAAGCAGTGAGCGCTTCTATACAATTAAAGAACAGGTTCTTTTTTCCTGAACCTGAAATTAGTGTAATTTCCCTTCTATAAAATAAGTAAATAACATAACTACACACAGAAGAAAAAGGATCTGTGTATTGCCTATGCTTGCATAACACTTGTGTGGTTATTTACCTACATCTAGGCATGTTGTGAATATGTAAATGAAGCTGGGCTAATTTCATTATTGACACAAACAATGTGAAATGATTACCCATTCCTACCATCGTGATTTATATCAACAATGTGAATGATTCATGGATTTGCATAGAGCTAATAAGTTATAGACCTGTGACCTCACAGAGCTTGTAGATTTAGGAATATTTTTGTCAAAGTTCCTCTGACAGTCTCTGTTTGTCTCTGCTATTGAATTTTACTCATGTACATTTTAGATTTAAAATACTACAATTCCATAATTTAAAACAGATATTAGGAGTCCTAAGACAATATGTGTGTTCAAATCTCACACTGCATCTCGAAATTTCAAAATTTTTTTATATATTTGCCTACACTTTTCAGGACGTTTTTCCAGTGAATTAAAAACTGATAAATTGCAATTCCCAGAAGGTCCACTAGAGAAATAACTTCTGTCTGAAAACAGATGAAAATTACTGTCTACCATAATTTCAAGCCAGTATATGAGGCCAGTTCAAAACTAGAAAATTTAAGTTGCATAATCCCACCTTTGGTAGGAAAGTTACTACTCATTAGGCATTAATAACGTTCACAGTCTACCCACAACAGCAAAATGCTACAAGGTCTAAAGCAAACTATTAGAAAGGTCACCAAAACAAAGGCTATATATTAAACTTGGAAAAGTAAGATTATAAATAAGTGCTATGCTTTTCCTTATCTAAAAGAAGCACTCATACCATTGAAAATGCAACTTAGTTTTTAAATTATCCTTTCTCAGATCTTTGCAGAGAAAAGGACATGGCAAGGCTACTCTGCCACATGGTGCTTTGTGATTAGAAGCTGTGTCTGGACTGCTGGAGGGGCAGGGCTGACCAGGAGCAATGGGAATCTCTGCTGAGCTGGGTGGGAATGGCTCTTTGTACAGCACTGCTTCTGCCTCACTGTGGGGACTGCAGGATTAAATTGCTTGGGAGGCTGCTCTGAGTTAAAATGCCTCTAACACCCTGGAGGGCTGAAAAAAATGGTGCTCCTTAGGAGGCTTCTGCCTGGAATGACAGGGATAGAGAGCAAACAGAGAAAATGCTAAAGTATCCTCAGAAGCCAAGTCACTATCTGATCTGGAAAGTAGTCTTTACTGGTACATTTAGGAACATGAGGAGGAACTCTGTGCTGCACGTGACAGTGCAGAGCTCCCAGCACAGGGCAGAGCTCCCAGCACAGCACTGCTCAGCAGCAGGCAGGGCTGGAGGCTTTTATCTCCACAGGAGTCCCAGGCAGCTGACAAACAGAGCTCTCACGCATTACCTGAGCCTGTGGGAAGGTCTTCACCTTCCCCCCATCTTCTAGCAAAGGCTACATACCAAGAAACATCTTTAATGGGCACTTTCCTTTCCACCCTGCCTCCCTGGGGCCTCCAGTGCTTTGTCCTATTCCTGCTGCCCAGGATATCCAGAAAGATCACCTCTTGTGTCACAGCAGTGGCCGTGGGCATCTGAGGCTATCTGAGCCAGAGTTCACCCATCCTGCACAGGACAGAAAAGGCTCTAGCTCAGTACTTCTCTTACCCAGCAGAAAAATGATCACCCAGGGCCAGAGATCCAAGAAGCTTTGCTTAATTCTGCAAGCACTGTACTGTTGAAGGCTGAGGAGCTCACTCCACACCTGCACAGCTGTCATTATGGCCCCTTCTGCAGCAGCAGCACCAGTGCAGAGAACAGGCCACCTGTCCCAGCAGGTCAGTGAGGATGCCTGTGTCCCCTTCAGTGTCAGCTTCTGGGGTTGGTTCTTCCCTGCTCTGCAAATTTTCTGGACTCAACAGAAGAATCTTCCCACTGTAACCTTTTTGATCAGTATCTGGCTTGTTTTGTGAATTATGATCTCTCTTTAACTCCTTCTACTCAGCTCCTGGCACATTGTCTCCACACCAAAATCAGACCCTTCCCCAATGCATTCCAGAACCACACCCAAATGTTCTCTCCCATTCTTGCATAGTCCTCCCAAGTCTTCAGCTCGGTTCATCCTACAAATCTGTTTGTAATGTCTTGCTTTGTCATTCCTCTTCCTCTGGCCTATGAAGAGACACTTTTTGGCCAGTTCTCTCCAAAAAACCTTGATAAATTTGTTTTCCCATACAGATTTCTTGCTTACCATTCCCAGGTGCTTCCATTAGAATAGACAACAGATGAATGAGTAACAGTAATAGCTGGTCCAAAAGAAATATGATAGACTACAGTTCAAGGTGGATTTGAAGTGCACATTTTTCGTGACAACTTCAGATAATTGAGCAGAATATAGAATTTGTTGAGACATCAGACCTGAGGATGTAAGCAGGTACCCCTGAGTCATGAAAACTACAATATTTAGTAGCACAAGATGTCTCAAGGTAACTGTTCAGCTGAAAATACTGGCCTATGACCAAGGCTCAGCTATTACAATTAATTGTTAGCAGTACTGCCAACAAGTCTCTTCCGCCACTTAGCAGAGAAATCTGAACACTAGTGTGAGTATTAATGAATTCTGTGTGGTGATGAAGTTGTTTCAACCTGTGACTGTTGGAGTTCTTTTTAGTCCTTACCCAAAATTCATCATCTGCCACTAACCACCATTTAAATGTTTTAGCATCATGCTTTGTGCTTTTGTGGAAAGAGGTTTCTTTGCCAGGCACCCTTGGAAGCTAACTATTGTGAGCTCATATGCTGCCTACAAAGAGGGAAACGTATACCTATTTATGTTACAGAGATGTCAGGTAAGTTCAAAAGCTCTTGTAAACTCACAGAACATTCAGACATGCACAATAAATATTATTCACATGCAGATGTTTGTTATAGGTGTGCATATATGTGTGTGTACATATAAAAGGATCAACCTATTATAAAAACTAAGCCTGCTCTGTTATGGTCTGAACTGATCTGAAGTCTGGAGTGGTAGAAAAGATGACTTTACTTACATATTTTTCTTCTTTTGAATTTTTGGGTAGTTCCTCATGGTGCACAAGCCTACACAGAATTATGTGAGCACCAGAACACTGTTCATTTATGGGTCACCATTGCTTTTTGGGATGGGGGTTGTTTCTTGCTCAGTTGTTTTTCCTCAGTGACAGTGCCAAAGTCCATGAGGAGATCCTTAGTGCCATGGCTATACAAATCTCCGTGATATTTATGAATGAACTTGTGCACCTAGGAATGTTTGGCTACTTCTCAAACAATTTCTGCTTCCTATAAGTCTTACCTGCGTAGGTACAAGCCAATAAAAGTGCCCCTGCTCCTTACCTTAATGTAGGAGCTGTGATTATCCTTTGCGCAAGGTGGCAGCAAAAGAAAGCACTTCAAACTCCTTCCTCCCTCCCCTGCACACCTCCTGTTAAGGAGAGTAACTCCTTCGACTTTTTAAATTGTGGTATTTTTAAAACCACCTGTTGCTAGTTGTTAACATATGTCTGAACAATACATGGAGTTACTGATATCTTTTACTTTGGGAACACTGTCACATTCACTCTCCATTTCTTTGCCAACATTCCCGTGAGGAAAAGCTAGAAAATTGAATGCAAAGGAAGGGAAACCATGACACAAATCCCCCTTAAACCACTGATTTTTCCTTTCTGATTTCATTTTTACAACAGGGTATTTTTTCAATGAAAACACAATGACTTTGGGAGAAAGGATCAAGTCCGTGAAAAAAAAAAAGTTAAGGTCAATGCTTAATTAAGACATCGTCACATGAACTGACAAATTGTGATGGATGTACCAGTGGTACACCACGTTTCAGCATAATAGTATTGTTTTTTCAATAGGAATAAGTAGTTTTGAGAATTTGACTATTGAAGTCCCAGTTAGCAGTTATCTAGATGAAATAAAAGTGTGGAGTCCACCTTGCTGGTTCTCCTGACCCTAATCAGCATTTGCTGTTTGCATATTTTTGGAGGCGGTTTTTGTTTGTTTGTTGTTTTGGGGAACAGATTTATTTAATTTTCCTGGAGCCCAAAATGTGTTGAATGGAATGTTTTACTGCAAATATTAGAGTTGATGAAGCTACTTTAAAGTTCATTAGGTCTTAAAATACTCCTAACACATCTTCCCCATATGGAAGAAAACCTTGGGCAAATATTTAATAACCTTCATAGATTTCACTCTCAATAGAAGTCAAAAAAGTCAATAGAAGTAGTAAGAATAGCAGTAAGACTGTGCTTATTTTGAAACAGCAGGGATTACTCACCTTGAAAGTACAATATAGTAAATATGTTCTTTATTCAGAGCCATGGTAAAAGAATAGCCAGTCAGCTTTGGGTATGAACATTCTCTACAACCTTAAAGCTCATTTTGATGACCATAGCCTTATTTCAAAACCACCATATTTAATAAAAATTGCTTTCAGAACTTGAAGAATATTTTATTATGGAATACAAAAATACTATCTATGTAAAAACAATAAGTTAGTTTATTTACAATACTTTACACTATCCTGCTCTGGGGCTTCCTTTGCACTGCACTTCTTTTCATTATTTTACACACCTTTACAATTTTAATTATAATTTTGCACAAAGCATTTCCAAAAGCATGTCATCCATGTTCACTGCTCCAATGATGGGCCTGAAGAATAATTCAGCAACCACATTAGCATTAATAGATCTTAACAAGGAGAGAACAACATTCAGCTTGGCAAATCTGGCTTCATCACCTCTGTGAATGAGTCTGACATGTTCATTTAGAGCTTGTTGTGCTTCCCTCTGCAATCCTTCAATGTACTGTGTACACTGCAGTCCAGGTAGATCTGAAAAGAAAAATAAATCATTTTGTTTACATACTTTTTGTTCATAAAACAACATTATTCTTACAGAACACCTCCTAACAGCTCACAGCCTGTAATTATCACTCAAGGAAAGAAGCAAATTAAATTGCTAAAGGACTTCTTGTATGCAAAGTCAACATGCCAAATTTTATTGAGCAGGTCAAATTCTTATCATATTGGTGTTCCAGATATTTAATACTCTTCTTCACAACCCTGAAACATGATGTTTGTCAACATTCACTTAAGTGTTAATCAAATTAGTTGTTAAAACTTTGATTGAAGAATGCTCTCCAAAACACCATTACAGTGGGGAAGACAACAAAAATAACTTTCTCAGTGTTTCACTTCTGCAAAAATGCACTGTTTACATTTAAGGCTTCTTTTGACAACAGTTTCTACTCCAGTTTATAAGTGGCAAGAAGTACTGACTCCAACATGAGACAGGAAGTTTCCCAATGAACCACAATAGGGATACTGAAAGATGGAAGGTACAGAATTAAGACTATATGTGACCAGAGAATCATTTTGGACGGGAAAGACCTCCGAGATCAGACAGTCCAACCATTAACCTAACACTGCCATATCCACTACTAAACCATGCTCCTGAGCAACGTATCTACACATTCTTGAACATTTTCAGGGATGGCGATTCAACCACTTCCCTGGGCAGCCAGTTCCAATGCTTGACCATCCTTTCAAAGAAATTTTTCCTACTAGAACAATGCCTCTATCCTTTTGCATTAGACTAGCTTCCAAATCTGACTTGTGTAACATAAGCTTCACCTGAACTATTGTACACTTGTCTGTGTAGAAAGCAAAGCTGCACAAGCAGGATGATAAATGCAAAGTACCACTGTAGGAACTAACCATCAGTAACTAAGGGTTTGGCAGTGGGAGCAGCAGCAGAGCCCTGTCCCACCTTCACAGGGCACTGCTGTACTTGGGAAGTGCTATATCCAGCCTGCCAGCTGCATTTCAGGTCAGCCACAGATGTGATAGTAAGTCCCTTGGTAGAGCTGCATCTATGGGAGTCTCCACAAAGAGAGATGGCAAAAAACCCCACCCCAATCATAAATGCTCTTCCAAAAGCCACAACAGTACTTTGTTGCTGGAAGCTCTGAGCCTTCCCTTGCTCCCCGGGCGCGCAGACTCCGGGCCGCTGCCCCCGGGCCGTGGAGCAGAGGTGCCGCCGCTCCCGCTGAGGGAGACGAACAAGGAGCCGCTGCTGAGCCCCAGCTTTCCCTGACCGACTGCCAGGCGCCTGGAATTCGCTTTGTTCGTGGAAAGCATCAGCCCTCAGGACCCCAGACCGAGCCGCAGCCGGACCCCTCCCTGCCTGCAGCTGGATGTCGAGAAAGGGGCAGAAGGTGAAACCCTGCTCCGCGTCCCTCTCCTCCAGCACCTTTTTCACCCTGCGGAAGGTGTGCCCCGCTTCCCTGGGGATACAGGCGGGCTCTCCCCGCCCTCCTCGCTGCCCTGTGGCAGAGACCCCGCTGCCCCGCCCGGCCACTCACCCGGGTTGAAGAGCACGGTCCCCTTGAGGTAAGCGTACTCTTTGGTGCTGATGTCCAGGCTCCAGCACTTGGCCAGGAAGCCCTTGATAGCCTGGATCTCGCCGGCCGAGGGCAGGTGCGGGCCGTGGTAGTGCCGGCCCGGTGCCGGTGCCGGTGCCCGCGGCGGGGGCTGCTCGCCCTGGTGCTGCCGGGCGGTGAGGATGCGCTGCAGCATGCTGGGCTCCGCGCTCTCCACCGTCTCCAGGTGCACCCGGTCCTGCGCCAGCCCCAACAGCAGCAGGGGCGCCCAGCAGCTACGCACCAGCAGCAGCTGCTCCTCCAGCGGCAGCTCCTGGAAGCAGGGCACGTTCTGGACGAAGCGCAGCGTCTTCACCAGCACGGCCGAGGCCGCCTTGCAAGCCACCTGCGGGCTCCGCAGGGCCACCCGCCGCCGAGACCCGCACGGGCAGCCCCGCGGCGCCGGCCCGGCCGGAGGCACCGCCCGCTCCTCGCTGCGGAGGATGCTGTAGAGGATGCTGCTGTGCCGCCGGCCCTCCGCGCAGCAG
>VXBB01003346.1:126624-169237 GCA_013399915.1 Illadopsis cleaveri | reverse complement strand
TCGATCAGGGCAGGGCAGGGCAGGGCAGCTCCCGCCGCTCTCGCGTTTTGCCACTGTAGGGGGGTAGCTCCCGCTACCCCTGCGGAGCACCACCGAGAAATGACAGCCGGCCCCTCTGCCTTCACAAGCACCCGAGAGGTCTGGGGGAGCAGAGAGAAAGGTGTATTGGTGAAGAAAGGAGCGCTGAATTGGTCCAAAAAGGTGACACCGCTAATGACATCGAGGACTTTTGTGTATGCCTGCCCTAAGGAGTGATGCCTTGTGTGCCAAATGAACTCCTCTGTACTGCCCTGTGGGGAGGGAGAATAGGACACGTCCCTGCCCAAATGGGTGCTCTGTGAGGGCTGCAAACAAAGCTCTGTCAGGGTGCCCTGAGACTGGTGCTGCTGCAGCACCCTGTGGGATCCCCCATGGAACCACCCCCATTAATAATTCCCTAGCTCTGCCTTTCAACACATGACCCATCTTTCTGATGTCATGTTGTTCCATCCATTTTCATTATCCCTTCAGGCTCTGCTTCTCCAGGAATCTCTCCTCTTAGATGCTTTCCTGTGACCTATGTCCTCCAAGTGGCATATGGACTCCAAAGCAAGGGGGCCTGCCATCCTTCCAGGCCTTCATATGTACACAGGAGGGACAGGGGAATAGTGATTGTCCAAATGTGGACTCTTGAATGAAAAATAAGCACCTTCTCAGCTGGCCTAAATAAAAGTGGGTGCAGCAGAGAGGAATAAATAAACACTACAGAAAATAGTTACTTCTGTCTGCTGCATAAACATTTTCTGATTCATGTGATCTGGAAGAACCTTGACAGAGAGTTAGAGAAAGTAGCCAGTTTTAAGCAAAATTCTGTACCTTCTCCACCAATGTCTACTACCAAGAGAAAAATAAATCACCCTTGGAAAGCTGCATTTTCTTTCCATAAAAGTGTTTTGTTTGTTTGGGTTTGTTTGTTTGTTTGTTTTAAGCAAATACCATTGAGTGCTTTCGATTTTGTAGATACAAAATAATTTTGGACTGGATCTTGGCAATTGCTTTTCCCTGTGAAGTCAGTCCAAGCCTATCAGCTTACACAGGTATAGAGTCATACAGTCTTTTCCCTCTAAATATTTCTTCACAATTGCAGTCAGAGGGGATATTCTTTACAAATGGATTTTACAAATGGCTTGTGCTTTTTGTAAGGCACTATTCTATAACACTGATGGGCTACCTGCCTCCAAATGCAAGCTGTCCAAAATCTAGATTATCATACTTTTGGTTTTAGCTATGAAATGCATTTTCTTTTTTCACAGACCCAAGCATGATAAAGCCCTTTATTGGCTTTGCAGTAGAAGAGAACTGCTACAGTGCACCAATTAAGTGATGTCTAAAGTTTGCTGACAGGCCAGTGGTTTTGCCAAACAGCCTTTAAGAAAGAAAAGATGCTAGATTTACTAAACAAATGTACTAATACTAAATATTACTGAATTTTGCATTTGGATGGTATCACTGGTAATGGGAAAACGGTCATTTATTTTTCTAGAATATTTCTTTGCCATTCTAGGTTGTTTCCTGTTATTGTCATCAGTGTTTCCTCAGCATTAGGATTTTAGGTGGCTTCTTTCAGCCTTTTTAGTCTTTTTTCTCCTTAGTTTTTTTGGGGAGGGGTTGTTCACTAGCTTCAGAGGTAAGTCTTGTCAATTTTTAGAAAAAGATCATCTTTAAGCTTTTAGCAGTCTTCAGTAGCATTCTCCTATGAGGTACAGATTAGTAGTCTGACTGTGGAATCTAGATGTGTTTTTTATGAGTTTGTAACTTGGAAAATATCTATGGGAAAGCACCGTACAGCTGAGACTGGAATCACTGCCTTTGCAGCTTTGACCTTGGACTCCAACTGTGGGAATGTTCTGCTTATTATGGGAGGATGCTGCTTACACAGGGCTATAGACAAAGGAAATACTTGTAAATAGAACTTTTACACCAAGTATACAATAGATTTTTTTTTCCCCTGATGTAGCAATATTGGTTGCAGGGATTTAATTTTTCAAGGTATTTCTCTTTCAAATAAGTCTCAAATGTAGATGCAATTCTTCTGTTATATAATCATTTCGCTGACTCTTCATTTTCTAAACGAACTTATACAAAAAGTCTTTGTTTTTGATAATTATAACAAAATGTGTACCCCACATTGGAACTGAAACTTGGTTTACTATTCAGTGCCAGAAATCACATTGCTGTAGTTATAAGTGTACTTCCTTTTCTGACAAGTGCATGTAAGCACTTTTCTCTCATTCTAATTCTTTATGTATTCTGATATACATGGAAATTTATTTTATTCAGGGTAGATCATCTCTTTCCCAGCTAAAATATTAAGAATATCCTATAAATTTTTGTGGTTTTCATGTTGATATTTAGCAATTTGTACAGTCTTTATTTCAAAATCTAGGTTCTGCCTGTCCATAGCATTCAAGCTAAATTAACAACAAAGCATTCTATTCACAAGCAAAACCAAAGTCTCTCATAGAAACCAGTTTGATGGAAAATGCATGAAAACCCTTTTCAAATAAAGAGTAAGTGTCTGGTTTCTGCTGGAAGATGTGATGTTACATGGATATTACCAAGCTCCTTGTGGTACAGTCATGAAAATGTTTACAAGCTTCCAGACAAAGAATTACTCGTTTGTATTGTTTGGGGCTTTTTTTTTTTTATTGTTTTTGTTTTGGGTTGGTTTTGTGTGTGTGCCTGTGTGGTTACAGGGTTTTTTAACTCAGACAAAGCCTTGGATATGGAGGTGATACAGTGAAGTCTTGGCAGCCTCACTCTCTCATGTTGCTGCTCAGTGTCTCTGTATCACTCATGTGGTAGCACATTTGGTTCTTGGCCAGAGGGCAAGACTTCAGTTTCAGAACAAGACCAAACAAGCATTTGTTTTTATGCCATCAGTGCTTCAGTGCACCATTAGCTTGAGAAAAGCCTTTTTTCCAGTGCAGAATTTGATCCTGATGTCCTATAAATACACACTATTCCTTTTAGTATAAGTGCTGAAAAATAAAATTTGATTTTAAGATCAGATGCAAAGCAGACTCAATTTGGTGATTAGCATAAGAGAAGTTAACTTTTCTCTACAGAAAAACAAAGTTTAATGTGGAATATTGTTATAAGGATATGATAAGAAATATGTCTTTTGTAAAAATAAATGCTTTATTACAACAAGATTTTGGAATTCAAGTGTATTGCTGCTTTTCATTCTTTTCTCATTGTGATTATCCATTTGTTAGACTGACCACCATTCACATTTCCCCTATTTTTTCTGGGGTTTTTTTTGAAGCAAGTGGGGATTAAGGGAAAAGTAGTTCTACCTGTGTGCTCTACCACACACTCCTGATGGCACTACATCCCTTCCTGGATGGGCCATGGATTCCTTAGGAGAGCCTGAGGCAAAGGCAGTTGAGATGGACCCAGCTGAGAGATGCTGACCAGAATTTCCAGAGCTTTTTCAGCTTCCCTAAGGCTGTGATTTGACAGTGTTTCTGTATCCCACCAGCAGCTCACCTAACAGTATGTGCTTGTTCTGGAGCAGGATGAGCATATGGTGGCATATTTACGGAATTAGCCAGAGTATGTAAAAAGGAGTTTATTTCAGGTTTAGACCTTCCTGCCAGCTGCTTGAAAGCAGATGATATCTAATCTGGTATAAACTGTAATGGTGCAAAATCAGCCTTTTAACATACCTTATAGAAAGCAGAACACGCAAAAGGGGATATGTTGTTGTCAGATCAGTTCTTTGTAAAATGTGGCCATGGCTATTTGGATACAGAAATAACAATTCTGAATTTCAATTTACTCTTATTGGACCATGCACTTCACTGTCATATTTCCACTGGCAGATAGCAGATTTAAAGAGGCCTCACATAGCCCAGGCCTGCCCTTTTTTCCTTCTACCTATATGGTAATTTACGTTAGCTAATGCTAGGTTATTCTGTTAGAGTAAACTAGGTTTTGGGGTAGACAAAATTAGGGAAAGAAGCAAACTTGTAAACTTTTAACAGTGAAAGGCACTCAGTTGTTTCCCATTAAAAAAAAGATTAATTGATCTTTGGGGTCTGTAAAGGGCTGTGGGCCCTAGCAACCCAAAACTGTACACTTAGATATACTATTGGGGTTTCAGTGTTTGGATATAAGTAATAACTTATATTTTGGTCCAAAGTGGGTTCATGAATCTCCCAAACATCTGCCAGTGTGGAATCCTGCAGGGTGCAGTCCCATAATCCCTCCTGAGCCAATCTAGCAGCACACTGGAGCTGTGAGAGGTGACTCCCACAGAAGTGTTGCTGCTGCTGCTTCCCTTGCCCCAGCTCTGACACACATCCCCAATTCTTTGGTGAAGCACATCTTCTTTCTAACTTGGTAGCATTTTTCTGACAGCCATTAGAAGAAAAGTAGCAGAGAAACGAGATACCTTGAAGTGTGCTTTCCATGCTTTATTTTACCCAGTAATACTTTTGAAGTTTCTGCCCCACCCGAGAAGTTGGAACGCTCATGATACAGGAGAATTGTGCCTGGTGAGTCAACAAAAAACTAACACATAGAGAAAAAAATATGTAGTTTTCTGGTAATTGAACTGAACTGAATTCAGCTAGGGTTAAAATGGATGCCAGAGCAGGTGGAGAGGTGAGGTCTTACCACCCTTCCAGGAGAATGGAGAAAGAGCAGGAAATACTGCTGCAAACCAGGATTCCACTCAGCCACCAAGTGGAACTGCTCCCCCAGGAAGGTAAAGTCCTAAATCTTGAGAGCAGAAAACAATAAGTGTTAGGGGAGGGCTTGTAGCAAGCTTTGGTTTTCAATTATTCTTTTAAATATCATGCAAAATTGATCTGTACTCTTGCTAATGGCACTTGAATAAGGGAATTGTGTTATAAAATATTAGTGTAGAAATAGCTTCCAGTTACTTACCTTGAAGAACACATTGCTGATACAGAATAACAGATGGGTAACAGGCAAAAAGCTCAATTAAGTAAGATACTGTTCAAGGTTGTGGCTTAAAGAACAAAATACTTTCTAGCTCTACAGTGGCAGGAGGATATGATGTATCCATTGCACCAATTTTTAAGTTTAAAGTTCTCTATGTTGCTGCAGCTAATTGTCTGAGACTGGTGAGTTCACAGATACACTTTCATTTGTGACTAATAGCAAAGGATATTCTGCTAATAAAAATTTACATTCAAATAGGCCTATAATTTGGCATGTATTTTATCTGAATATCAATGTGCAGGTTTTTTAAATCTGTACATCTTTCTATGGGTTTTAATCCAGACATATTTCATCCAAACTGAGTATTTAAAAATACTGTCCTCTGTGGAATCAGTGACAAAATTTCTCATTAGATCAAGCTTGTGTTATGGTGTTAAAACTGTATTTCTTTCTTTTTTATTATTCTTCAAACATGAATTTGAAAGGTACATATTTAATTTAAAGCTTCATCTATAATCTGTATAGCAAATACTTTTGATCTTCAAATATCTTCAGCAGTTCCTTGCATTCTTTGCTTCAATCACCATTCACCAGGTTTCTAAATTTTCTACCGGTTCTGTAGCTAACAGGGAAATCATTTGGCATTCTGTTCTGCTGGCAGACAAGACAGACTGCATCTTCAGTTTTGTCAAAATACTCACGTTAGCTTACCCTCTTTAAAGAAAGGATTTTTCTAACCTGGATCTTTTCAACACCAGCGGATTAGGGAGTGACCCAGCAGTGCTGTTGGTACATCCAGTGTTCTCGCAGTCATTGATAGCCCAGAGTACAGGGGGAAGTGCTAACATCTTATCCGAGCTGCAGCCAGACAGCATCCTTGGCTGGGCTGCAGCTCAGACTTCCAGGCTGAGGGGGACCATCCACTCCCCTTTCTGCCTTCCTGAGGGCACTGTAAAACACGGAGCTGCTGCTGACTGGAGTGCAGCTTCTGCTCAGCTCTGCACCTCAGCAGGACACCATCCATCTCAGTTTGCAAACTCAGTCCAAGGCATTAAAGCCCACCAGCCACTGCTTGTTTATCTGGGATTTTGCCACTCTTACTGTATAAAATTAGCACTGTGTTACTACTTTCCAGATTCAGGTTATAACTTCTAGGCTCCTGATAAATAGCTCCCTACTAATTAAAAATCACAGGAATAATCCCTGTCAATACTCACCCCTTTTTTAATGAATAAAACATATCTTATCTTATAAACAGTTTTCAAGCTAAAATTTTGAAAGTCTTTTTTCTCTTTAGACCTGTTTCTTAGATATCCTTTTTGCCCATTGCAGCATTTTTTCCAGTTTCTAAAATCCTTTGAAGTGTGGACATCAGAACTTTACAGAGGGTTCCACTTGTGCTGTTCTCACCAATGCCAGAGAGAGACTCCCCAACACATTCATTATTCTAGGCACCTACATTAAAGAATCATTAGTCTTTTGGGGTCATAATTGCATATTGCACTGGGAACTCATGTCAGACTGCCCCTCTTCTGTGACATCCTATACAGTTTTCTGATCTTCTTTCAACAACAGAGCTGTTTATCTGTGTTTAGCTGCTTTTTAGTGTGTTCCATGAGAACACATCCAGCAATCCAAAGGAGCTTTTCTGGCCTTCAATTACTTCTTCTCATCACCATTGCTCCTCAGCTTAATTCATGAATGCCTACATATCTCTTGAGTTGGAGATGGAAATATTTTCCTTGGCAACTGTGTTTTGTTCACTGTAATTTTGTAAATTTCTTAAGTCATTTTTTGCTATCGCCCTGTGCTAATCTTTTAAATGGTAAGTCATGTCACTCAGAAAATTGCCTTACCAGAATTCTAAAGAATGTTGTATCTAAGTAGTTACTTTTGGCTTGACCTAGACAGAGTTGAATATTATAGTGCACTAGTATAAAAATTTATTTAGGCTCCTCATAACTGAAAATTTTCATATAATGTGTTATGTTAAAGAGATGCACATAATATTTCATGATAAAAAGAAAAAAAAAAAAGAAGAGAAACATTGTGAGCTTGAATCTTCTGGTGCTTCTTATGTCTGAAGACTTGAGTGGTAAGAGTTGGAATTTTTTAGGTCCATTTCTTGAAATATTCTGAAACCTCTAAACACTGGGGTAGTAACACTGAAATCAATACCATAAATGTCACTGAAAAACTCAGACAAATCAAGTATTATATGCTATTTTAGAGTTACTTGTTCAATAAGGATGTAATAGTCAATCAATTTATATTATGTTTAGGTTGTTCTGCCTGGAATACTAATCAAGTAATAGAGGAAGTACACTGGATGATGATAAAGTAGCCATAAGATGTGACATAGAAAATAAGCATGTGGAGGAAAAGCTTAGAAAACTGGAAGAAGAAATTTTGAAGTGATGAGAAATAAAGAAAGGAAAATGAAAAAAGAACTGAAAATACAGAAAGGCCTGCAGGAAATAGAGATCTTTTAAGAATAGACATAATCAAGCTGGTTGGTCCCATAGAAATAGGAGAGATTGAGAAATACTTTTCCCTTTATTCTTGTGCAAATCATACTTCACATAGATCTCTCTTTTTAGTGAAATTACACTCGAATGTGATTATTTTGCTGTTTCTTTACTTCCTCTGTCATATCAAAGCATGTCTTTCTAGGTTTTGTCTCTGAAAATTTGGGTTCCTTAGAAGAGGCAGATTGTAATTCCTTCTTTCACACTTTTGTTGTTTATTTTGCTTACTTGTATGCACCATGCAGAGGGTCCACCTCAGAAAAAAAACTCCACAATGTCATCACTGACACTTCTTCATTTCTTTCTTACATCCAGGAACATACTCAGTTTAAATTTTCCACCTTTTTCACAGTCAAATTTTCTCTGTACACCTGTAGCACAGTAAATCACATCATTACCTTATCCTTCTAATGTCAGAACTGCAGTAGCTCTGAGAATTTAAGCTGTTGCTGATTGTAGATAATAATACTTAAGACTTTCACCAATTATGTGAGGGTTAGTTTGAATAAAACCATCATGCTTGCTTTTGATTTGAAATAAGACTTTTTACTTTTTATTAATTATGATCTACCCTTACAACAAAAGTTTCCACACAAAGCACAGAAAACTTAGTCTGATATTTTATAGCTTCTTTTTACTTCTGAAGCAAAACTGTGCGTTTTCCTTTACCAAATTTGGCAAGGGTTAGTGCTTTACACACACACAAATCCCACAAGTTCCCTGGAGACCTTTTTTTCCCATCAGCCTCCTTCCCCTCTACCTCCAAAACCTTTGTCAGTTCAGGTCTTTTAAAAGTTTTGGTGATGTCCAGCCCGAATCTTTGACACTCTTTCCTGATAAGAAAAGAGGGCTTAACTTGAAAGCAGGTCAGACTACAATTAAAAATGTGTAAAGGTGAGAGATAAAAATTACCTGACTGTAACAGTGAGTTATTTCCCAAGGTCTTGCTTACCAAAGGATATAAAGAGTCTGAGCCACTACCACAGTAGATATTGAACGCCATCCTGACTCCTGGCATTCTTCTCTGACCATTGGAATTACACCAGTGTTATGGCCTATGTAAAATTGTGGTTCCTTGGACTGTTCAAGAAAAGTCCTCTAAGGTTTTTTCCATCCCACAAAATTAAACAAGAGTAGTTTTATTAAGTCTAGGAGGAGTAGCAATGACTCTGTGGAAATGACAGTCACTGTCCAAGTTCTCTAGGCTGTCAGCTGTATCACCTTCATTCTAATGGTTAAATTAAACCTGCTGTGGCTTCACACCTTCATTTTGATGAGTAGAGATATTCTTAATAACTTTGATTTATTCCCTGTGATTACTACAACTCCTGATGTTATGAAGTAACAGAAAAAGGAAATCCCATGTGTTCCCAGCATATGGAGCCTGTGCTGTTCTCTGAGACTAATTTGGGAAAGATGATATGCTACTAAAAGAAAATTAACAGTGTTTTCCCAAAACATTTAAAAGCTGAGGTGATGTTGCTGAAGCACCATCATTTCACATCTCTGTTGCTGACACAGCTTGTGTAGAAACAACTTTAATAAAGTCATTACAGGGTCAATGGAAAATCTCTGTACATATCTGAAGTATTTTGAGTGATTTATGTAAGTCCATGGATATTCATTATGATGATATTCTTTCATGTTTCCATTGACAGGCAGAGCAATGTCACCGGTAATGACCAAAATAAATTATAACATCATAAAGCTGGACCTTAAATGCAACAGAATTAAATTTAAGGTAACTGTTAAAGTCTGACAATTAAGGAAAGTCAAAGGACATATTTCAATTGTAAATTGCCCTGCTCTGGGTAAGTGTTGTCATTCAGTTGGCTTTGTGACACAGCAACAGACATATCATCTGTAACCCATGCTGCAAGTGCAAGGAACAAATGTAGTGAGAGAGCCTATTCTGAATTCTCTCACCTTGCCTGGTTTGTAGGTACTTTGTATCAATACACTGTTTTCAATGCCCTGTGTCTCTGAGCACTTCAGTTTTCCGTGTTAGGCGTTCGCTGTTGTCTGTAACCATCAAAAGATTCTTCAGTGAGGGTTCACATGCGAGTACTCATGATTATCCCCAGCAATTGTGCAACTGGCCCAGTGAAAATAAGGAGTGCTCGTGAATTTCCTGATACAGTCTGCTTTTATATTGCCATTTGTGTGGAATGATGATAATATGCCATTGTGCTTAGAATCTCTGACTAATAAGAAGAGTATGTCAACAGTTTGGCATAGGGATTATCACAATTGGCCAAAGAGGATCAAAACCTCAAGGACAAGCAAACAAGATATGAAATTATTTGCTTGAGATTGTTTATAACCAAAAACAGAATTGTGAAGCAAATCAGCCAGTTTGTTTAAGCCAGCAATAAATTTTCCCCTGGGTTCAATGAGGCCAAGGTTCATCTCACATCTTATGGATTTCCCAATTTATACTCCCTTCCACACCAGGCCTAGCATACACCTTAATTTTAAAAGACTGCAGGCCATGTTCAATACAGTGCGTTCATTTTGCTGAAGATACAAAACCAAACAGGAAACCAGATTCTCTAATCAGCTGAAACAGACTTTGGTCAATTTCTTCACCAGGGAAGCACTGAGAAATGTGAGCAATATTTAAAAAGATCTGATCATGCTGGCCACTAAATGTTTTGGCTCAAAGTACCACTTCCAGAGAAATAGTGGAAACTAACATAACAGGGAGTAGTCAGCATTTCTGGCTACTGTACCAACACTGGAAACATTTACCTTTTTATCCATCACTGGTGATGTGCCAGAGCCCTTTCCACCCAGTAAATACTCCAGGGCAGAATCAATGCTGCAGAATTTCCCATTTCACTTTCAATAACCTTGTTTCCTAATGTGGTGGTTTTATGCAGGTGTTCACTCTTTAAAGCCCAAGTTTTTCTCGGAAAATGCTCTTATAGGCATTACAGGGCCCCTAACTCCAGAATCCAGTCATATTTTTAGCAGTTTTCTCCAAAACATAGAAGATACTAATACACATCTGTGCCACATTTCTTGAAAGCATTCACTGCTCCTGGGGAATGGGGCCTGGAGGAGAAGGAAAAAAATGCTTAGAAAAGCTGGATAGGAGGGCCTGTTCTTTCATAATCATCTAAAGCCATCAGAGTGGTGTTTTAGTTCTTTGTGATAAATGAGAACAAGCAGAAAGAAGATCAAGTGCAAGAGAAGATAATTTTCCTATGTGGAAACCTATCATTATGATGAAATTAGAAATATGATTAATACCCTCAAGGACACTATCTGGGAAAAAAAAGCCAACATTTTGAGACTTCAAATTAATACACGCAATTTGCATGCTGTTATCCTAGATTTGACTGCTAAAAGGGAGTGAAAGCTTCAGTGTTTTAATCCAGTGATAAATAGTGGGTTAATTAAAAGGGAGAGGCTTTATTTTCCCCATCTAAAGTTGTAGCTGCATGAAAGCCTTGCTGTACATCCCATATCTACTATCAGGGCATGTAACTGCTCAGCCCAGTGATTTTGGCCAGTGAAACACTACAGTTTAACAGTCCCATGGTGAACTGATGAAAAAAAGGTATGAAAGTAATGAATCTTGGAGTTATGTATAGAGAAAACATTGCTGTTTGCTTTTGCAGCCTTACAGTTGTTCAGCTGCTTCATTGCAGACCAAGAGCCGTGCAGAAAGGAATAGAGACAAGGTGGGTAGAAACGGGCACAGCAAAATTTGTAGAGTCAAAACATGTCTGCAGTTTCCCACCAGGTAAGGCTGTTTGCTAATATCAAAAACGTTATTTGATGCTTAATTGTATGCAAGAGTAATGTGATTTTTTAAAAATTAAAACGTAAATAATAAGAAAGAAGTCTATGACTTTTTATTTCCATTAAATTCACCCTTGAATGAGTGATTTGGACTGAATACTTTTGTTGGCATTTTTTCAGTGAAATGGTTCAGTAGTGCTGTCACTGAACCATTTACTTTACTTACCTACTGCTCTTACTTACATGGTCATATGGTCTTACACTCCCAACTCTTTATTCTGGTGCTGAGAATTCAGTGTTTAACTCAGGGCAATCAAGAAAATCCAGTTCAAAGAACAAACCAGCTTTTCTACTTTTCTTTGTTTGTGTCAAGAGAAAATAAGCTATTTCCATAAATTTATATACCCATAAATTTATGGCAATTTTTCTATCAGGGAGGATATTAAATTTGCTTCAGAAATATGTATTCATCCATATTACCATATGGATGTGCTTTACTCATTCTGAAACAATGCAGCTGCTTCTGAAGACCATGGATGGATTAATGAACTGAAAGTTTCAAGATTTGATGACTGCTGAAAAGTTGATTGCTTCCTTAAAACATTCTAATCAACTAGAAAAACCATCACATAGCAACACAGATTCATTTGATTCACAATCAGATTCACATATTTTAATGTAGCCTTCTCTGCCACCTTTAGTTTTCATTTTCATTTTGATCATATAAGTGTATAATAGGAATAAAATCCATTTTCCAGTATTTTTGAAAATGAACAAGTAAAATGCTTGAACCTTGTCGCTCAATGTTCAATTTAGCAGTCTGAGGATGCTCTAAATCTTTTGGCAAAAAATTTGAGACCACTTAGATAAGCCCACTGTTTAGAAAACTAACTAGATAGTAGGGGGAGGTGTGAGTGGAACAACAACCAAAAATTAAATTTCCAAGAAAATACATCCTTTTAAGAGATGGGAAAAAGCATCAGGATACCATGAGTTACTGAAAAATAATTCATAACCCACAGTGTGATTCAGACAAATAGTTTATCAGAAAGTTGTTCTGAGAGGTTGTGAACCCCTTGATTTGCCCTCAAGATCATTTTATTTTGATTCTGAGGGCCAGTCATCATCCATCCATCCATCCATCCATCCATCCATCCTTTTCCCTCTACAGCTACAAGTTTCTTCTATGACTAATGTATTTTATGGTTTTGAGTGTGTTTCTACTGAATCCTCTAGTTATGATGATTTTTTTTTTTTATTCTCTTATTCAGATTCTGTACAGTATGAAGAGGCTGTAGGTGAGCCAAATCTTCATCATGCTCAGCCAGTAACAAGGGGTGGTAGAACCTTGACCAGTGTTCATATATACTGCATCCTTGACCAGTGTTCATATGTATTGCATCCTACCTTTCCAGGGTCAAGTCAGACCCTAGTTTTCCATTTCACATCCTCTGTTTTGCCATGGTTTACAGCCTCACTAGAAGACCTAAACATATGGAGAGTTCTCTCAGTGCTTAACTTTAAACTCAGTGTTTTAACTTTGAAAAATCTGATTATTTACATGAATTTGAGAAATTTGCCCTGAGCATAATATTTGAAATCTTTGAATGTTGGAGAATGTGCCTTTTTCACTTCTAATTAAATTGAATTAAACCTCTCCCTGTCAGTTCACCTCTTTATCATAACCTAAAAATTTAGTCCTGTAATACCCAAATTCAAACCAAATTACTCAAATAGATTTGGATATTTGGCTTAGTTTATTCCTGCCTTCTTGGCTGCACCTCTGCTGTCAATCATTTTCAGTGAAATAAAGTGAAATAAAGAAAATCTGCCTTATTTGTGTCTTTCTGTCCTAGCTTCATGTAGTGAGAAATGGATGGGAATGGCATAAAGAGGCTCAGAGAAAAAGGAGCTCTAGCAGAAGAATGCAGAAGAAGCATTCTGCAATAATTTACATAATCATCACAATATTGCATCACTGTATGACTTAGAATTTGGATCATAGGAATACTATAGCGTGTTCTGTATGAAAAAATCCAAGAGCACTGATAAACTAGAGACCTAATCAATTTTGGGGTTTTTTCCCTCTCCCTGTACTTGTGTGACACTAAACTGTGTCCAGCCAGGCCTAACTCAAACTATCTCAAAGCAATTTGTCTTACCAACTTGGAGAAGCTTTAGGTTTTTTTTTTTATTCCTTAAATAAAATTTCATCAGCAAACAAGAATGTCTGGGCCATTTTTCAGGTAGGAGGCAGTAATATGTTCCTGTCACTACTGGATAAACAGAAATACAGACTGTATCATGCATCACTGGTGAAGCAGGACTACAGTGGTTTTTTCACCTACTGTCTCAAACACCTCAAGTGTTGTCATGGGTAGAGAGACTGTGAATAACCACAGGTCATTTCAGCAAAGCTTCTATTGCCCATTTTTCCACTGACTATTTTGTTTTTATTTTTATTATTATGCCCATACTAAATAACAAGCAGGAGAAGCCTTTTGTCCAGAAAATGTGTGATAAGGCAGTGCAGATGTGGTTCGACTGTGTCATTTTAAAGTAAACAGGAGGCAATTTTTCCTGATATACAACAGCTGTCTGATATCAGTTCTATTTGTTATCATTGCTATTAGAAGAATGATCTATTAGGACTTCTCTTTCCCCTAGAGAAGCTTAAGTTAAAACTCCAAGGACATTCCCAAATAGACTGTAATAGTTCAGACATTCTTATCAGCAGCACATGATGAAACCATGCTGGCTTTCTCTTGCTTTTCCTACAAGCCTAAGAGACTTTTTTAAAAACACCAGCAAAGGAAGGGCAAATTTTTTGCACTTGAGTGCAAAAACAAAACTACCAACCTGCATGGTACTGGCATATAGACAGCTGTAGATGACTTTGCATCTTTTCTGAGTACCCAGTCTTCTACACCTATTGTCTGTTGAAATTCCATTTGTAAAGAATTTATCCATACCCCAAAAAAAGCTGCAGTGGACTCTCAGGAGGATGATATACTTTGTAAAATGCAATGTGCAGCTTGTGGTCTTAGTGATGAGGCTAGCACTACTTAGAAAAAACATTCAGCATGGCCCTTCACATACTCACAAATACCACTTCAGAGTACATCATTAAAGTCTTATGCATGCCAAATCCTGTATTGCTAAGACTATGGCCTCTTTTGACTTTGGAAAATAATAATTGATATTTAAAAGTGTATCTGCATTATAATGACATTAAAACCAAATTTATCCACCAGATTAGGATCAGAATTTAAGCAACAGAGTAGGAAAGTAAATTCTTATTACATATTTGATCCACTTCTTCTATTTTTTGTCCATTGATACTGCACGAACTGAGCATAAAATCACAATTTTTTTCTGATTACCTTGCAAAACATTCTTGTTGACTCATGTCCATTACACCACATTCATTGTTTTTATGACACAGTTCTTTGAGAGAATTTTTCAATTCTGCTTTCTTGAAATTCACCTTTCTCTACACCCTCTTTTATGATGGTCATTGGGCAATGGAAGTGCAGTGCTTGAGAACTGCACCACAAAGCAGAGACACAGGTAAGGTGAAGGGAAATGTGTTGGAGCTCTGATTTACCTCAACAAAACAACGTTTCAGCACATTATCAATGCTGTTCTCAGGCTGCTGTTTATGGCATGCAGCTGTCAGCCAGGTTTCAAGCACACCACACAGACACACTCTGCCACACGCACTCACACTCTGTTGCGCTGTGAATAGAAAAGAGGAAGGGTCCAGGGATTTAAAGTACCCAATAGTCTGATACATTTTCTTTAATGAAAAGCAGTCACTCAGAGCAGAGTCATTTTGTGTTTGACATATGATACTGATAATTTCTAACATGTTATAAATTGATATGGAAATTCACAGAATTGAAGACATGCAGGAAGCTGCTGTCCAGACGAGTTCCTTGCATCTGTTAAAGGTGTCTGGGTTACTCTGAGCTTCATTAGCAGGAATGGAGCTTTGCTTGAAGCGTGGGCATAGCACTTCCTGGGTTCCTGTCACTCTCTTTAGCTACATCACCATAACATGTAGTGGCAGCAGAGGCAAGAACTTAGTTTGTAATATTTTGATTTGCCTTTTCCCCCATAACTCAGTAATGAAAAAAGGTATCCTGTGTTTGCTTATTTATTGTTAAATTTCCTTGCTTTCCGTGACTTAGGGATTGTATCGAAATTTCTTTGAGTTTATTTTTCTGAGCTTTAAAGGGGTTATGGGCAGTGCGAAAACATAAGCAGAACTGCCCTGCTTCCAGTTCAATGTTTGTGCTTTGACTGTCAGGTAAACAAAAATGAAAACAAAAAAATATTTATGCCTTGGTACACCTAAGTAAGGGGAAAAAGAAAAAAAGCTTGTTTACTAAAAGTTCCATCTATGACCTTTAAAAACACGATTATGTTATTCAGAAAGCAAAGAACAGTGACAAGCCAAGTGTTCTTTTCACTAGAAACACTCTTCAGAAATTATTTCATAATTACAAAATTTGGTGAGATACCAAGGACAATTGAAATATAATGTTCCTCACAGAGGAAGAAAAAAAGGCATTGTTTAACAAAAATGCTGGCAGTGCAATGAAGCAATTCAAGAAGCTCACTATAATATGTTAATTTCATTTGCCTCTTGTGCTCTCTTAACAGAACCCTTTATGTGTTTCTGTTTGCCACCTGTTTCAGCCTTCTGCTTACCATTAGATGCTAAATTATTTCTTCCACATGTTAATGGTTCTCTAGCTAATCATTATCCTAAAGCATGGCATAAGAGGCTTTGGCTATTTTTGTTTCTGATGTTTTGTTCATACAAAGAAAATGAAAATTATGGATATACAAACTGAATGTGTTGTAATTGTTACCTTGATTTTAAAGATCTACATTGTTGGCTTAATAATATAAATATTTCACTATTAATTTCAAGTTTTAGATCTAAAATATTTTACCATGCTATAAGAAAAAAGGACCTTGTGATATTATGGATTTTAACAGCAATGGAAGGTGTGACCTTACAGAGCTCATGTTAGAATTGTGAAGAATTGAGAAGAAATTTTATTTCCATATTAGCACTATATTTAAAAATGTAGTCTGGAGCACAAAAAAAAAGGATTATTCTCCTGGTGAATTAAATATTAACTTTGATTAACTTTGTGTTGCTGTACCATTTAATCCTCGATATTGACCCACTTTTCTCATTAATCATTTGAAAAAGTTATTGCATTGAGACTAATGCCCTTGTTGTTTGTAGAAAAAAAAATGTCATACTGTTGTAGGCTGTAATTAAAGTAAATTGTATTTACTGAAAGTTTTAGCCTTGCTGTGTTAACTCCTTAAAGCTTGCAAGGAGGCTTGCAGGCAGCAGCTTATTTTAAGGTGATAGCAAGTCTAAATTAAGGTCATATTCAATGCAAACATGAAGATAGAATTAGATGGAATGCTGGCAGAGTGCTGGTGCAGGGCGGTGCAGGTCTCTGCTCATTTCCCAGCTCAGACAGCAGATACAGCCTGACCTTGGATAAAACAGTCTGTCTCAGACTTCAATTTCCCGCCTGTGAAAGGGGGCTAAATATCTTCCTGCTGCAGAGGCCTGTTTTGAAAGGGATGTTTATTCGTGGCAGAGAAACAGTTACTCAGGGAGGGCTTATATAAGCACTTGGTAGTTCCACCAGCTGCAACACAAAGAGGTGGTGCAGGTTATGAATAGCGTGCCTGGGAAGGAAGGGTTCTACCTGCCAGGGCTGGCTGCTCCTGTAGAGCATCTCAGAGCATGACTGAAATCCAGCTTTATCATCTTTATGTTCATGCTATTCTTTTCTTTTCTTTCTTTTCTGCTTCATATTTTTCAGTCATATTTGAATGTACTCTCCCTCATGATTTTCTAAGTCTGTAAATTAAGTTTAAATGAGACTGATCAATAAACTCCCACAAGGGAAGAAGGTACAGAGGAGATGGGCAATGAAATGTTCTCATGAAGCTTGGGTAAAATGCAGGGTTTGACTGACCAAAGCTGTTATCTAGAAGCTCACTGAGACCAAGGGGACCAGAGGGTGGCCTTTGTTTCAGGTAAACATCTATCAACAGCTGAGTAGATCAATAGGCATTGTAAGTTTCTCCTTGAGTTCATCAGAAGAGTGGGAATGACTCCCTGAGTTAGCCAGACCAGGAGAATATCTGACTCACCCCAACAAAGAGTACAAAAACTGAAAAACTAACAACAGAATTTCAAAGACAGCAAAAGGCTTGTGGTGGCTTGAACCCCTTCACAATTTCCTAGTGACTGGGACCCATTGTCATGGTGGTGAGCATTTTCTAAAGGCCAGTAATGGGAATCACGTTGATATTGTGATTGAACTCCATATTACAGTTCCTATTCATGCATTTGGCTAAGAGTAACTTAACATTTGTATTGCGCTGTGCAGTATATTTTGTATCACTCTGACAAATCAGAAATCCCAAGTAACGTAACCTTTAAATAAGTACCTGTGAGGTTAAACATTACATGTCCCATGGAATATCTAAAAGAACCTGAACATACAGTATTGGGCTTTGGTGCTGCTTCACACTCAGCTTCTGAAATATGTAAAAGAGAGTGGTGGCTAATGAAAGTGACTAAAAATAAACTTTGAAGTAAGAATTCCTCTGCCTTTTAACAGGTGTTAGTCAACAATTTTGATATCTGAACATAATGGCTTTTTTAAACATGTTTTCCCTTTTGTTTTCAGACCAGCTCCCTAAGCATGCCAAAGTTTTTAGCTGTTATGCAGAGTCCGTCTTCTGGCAGCTCTCTTTGGTTTTCCTCGTGTTTTGCAAGGACAGCATCTTTTTAAAAAGCAGCTGCAAGATGATCAGAGATGCTATTGCTGGCAATAAAAAAGTTGTGGTGGCATATGAAAAGTAAGGGATTGTAATAGTATAGGGATCTGCTGGTACCACACCAACCTTAACAGGTGTTCCATGCAAAGACCAATTATAAAAATGTATTTAAACCTGAATAGTACCACACTGCAGAGATAGATAGCATTTCAAAAATTATTTCAGGCTGTGTTAGTATCTCCTGGTCACTGAAATAATCCCAAATTGGATAGGGATTTGCATTGTATTTAAAAACAGCACAGAAGGGCAACTATTTATAGCTTCTTGTGATAACAGTTCATGTGTGGACTTCAAAACGTAGATGTATGTCTTTGAAGAGTACACTCCAAACAGGAACTACTTTGTTCTTGATAGAGAATTCTCAAATAGTGTTGAAGAATCATCTCTTATTACTAACACTAAGTACATGCTGGTCTGTCAGTATGGGTCAGAAATTACCCCCAGGAGAAAGAAGGCAGGAAGGAAAGAAGGAAAAATGCAACTTTCGCAAGGTGCTTCCACTTCACTGACATGAGATATGAACAGTCTTTTTGTCAAATGTTTCAGACTAATATAGTTTGTTTGCAGGTGGGACTTTGTCTGAAGGCTGAAATTCATGAGTTTCATAGTGATTTTCCAAGTGGAACTGTGATCCCAAACTATGCACTAACGGCTAAAGAAGAAGACACATTAATTATGGAAAATTCAGTTACTGATTTTTACAAACTTTTGGGTTTCATTAACCTTTCTTTTTAAGCAACACAAGCAAATCTAGCTGGAGTTCATATTGTGACATAGATACACACAAAAGATAAAGTGCCCAGATGCTTAAGATAGCCCTAAAGGCAGCTGACAATTGAGAGCCTCACCAGATCCCTTTCTTCATTGCATTTTTCAGAACTGCAATTTTTTCTCCTACATGTAGGTCAGTTATCTTACACCAACAGTTAGGCAAAAGATACCATGGGTCACTGTGATATCCATGGTTTGCATTGGCCATGATCTGTCAGTGGGACATAGGAAGAGGTTGGACTGAAATATTTCAATATTTTTCATTATGCTAAGAATTTCTACTGTTTCATATTGGCATACCATGACTGGATGGAACTTAGGGGTATTTTTCCTTTAGACTGTGTGCTTATAGTGTAAACACTGTTCAGTAGAGTTTCTGGAGGGAGCATTGTTCAAATTCCAAGTCTGCTCCAAGGAAAGACTACATAAAAAATAAATGCTCTCACCAGCTCAGTGCTCTGTGCTTTTGGGCTGAGCACTAATCTTAATCTCACATTGCCTTTAGCTCATAATAGTGATACCAGACTTTTATATCTGTACATAGCCCTTCCTTCTCCTGTGCTTTGGAATTTCTGAGGAGTATGACCACTTTTTTCCTCAGATAGTGACATACGGTTTAAGATCTGCACTAATGAAAATGTGTACAAACTGCTGAGGGGAACAATTTTTTATTAGTGTTTTATAACTTTTTAGTTGATTAAATTAGTAAATGCCCCATCTTTTGTAGATTAGGAGTATGTTTTTTACATTTTTTTCTTGGATGTGGTTAGTTTAATTTGCTACATTTCCACGTAATTACGATTAGAAATTAGGAATAAGAAATCTTAATTTCTTTGGGAGTTTTACAGCGCAAATTCTTATACATAAAAAGAACTGGGTATTATTGGGGCTAAATGGAGTTGTAGAATTTTTTGGCTTTGACTGTGAAATTGTATGCAGATGAAAAAATAATTCTGGGAAGGCAAAGGTCTTGAAATTACCCAGGCAATTTCCTAGCATTCAGTATTTTTTTCTTCAGAGGTTAGTCTATTTTTGCTATGTTTTCTTCACAAAGATACCATAACAGCATGCCTGACCAACCTTCAGTTGGCTGCAGATGAGTGAAAACTCCAAGTTAATTGCTTCTTTCTGTCAAGGTCAGGAAAATCTTAATTTGGATCCACTGAGGGAGAAAGTTTTTCAACCAACAAGTTCAACCTATTAGAGTGTCCTCAGCTTTACATGACTGAGAGCTTTCAACAGCACACAAGGGCAAGCTGACCTCATCTTTCTTGTGAAAACTTACAGCCAATTTATACTTTTTATGCTTTGAGAAGTGCATGTGCACTGCTGCATTGTGAATCTGATTTTGTCTTTTTCCAAAGGCTGTGTTTTGAATCCTTTTTCTTCTTCAGCACAGCCTATGGGGGTTGTGCCAGTCTGAGCCTGTTTATGCACATAAAAAAGGTGCAGCAGCAAACATATGTGTAAGATTTTAATGAGGTTTCTGAAAGTTTGAAATATCAATTGTCTTTTACATGTTGAAACCACGATACTGTGTAATTTTTATATTCTAAATTTGTGCTTGGAAACCACAAATTTTAAATAGGAAAGGTAAGGGAGGGCAGAAAAATCGTAAGGGAAGTACCAAATCTCCTGAACTGTTTAGAGATACTGCCTTCATACAAGGTTCATCCTGCATGCATTCAATAATGGGTCTCTGCTGACACTTTCTACATGACCCAAAGGAGACCTTGCACTGAACGTACAATTTTTTGGAGGGAATAAGAGGCAAATTTGATACCCAGAACAAGGCAGTTTACTGCAATACAGCCTCATGATGAGTTATTTTTCCTTACTGCTTCAACTCAGATATTTTTTTCTACAAAGCTGTTTACAAATAAATTGCATTATCAGTAAGAAAAAATTGTGACATTGTAATAAAGCCAGTGCTATTCATGAGGGAATAAAAAAATCACATTCATTTTTAATTGATTGCTGTGTTCACAATTTCTTGCAGTGACTTGAGATGAAAATGGCCACTTCATTTCCACTGTTTTCCGGGATTTTTTTTTTATTTTTTTTTTTCATTCTCCCTGCTGGGTTCATCAGTGTTTGATTGCAGGTGAAGTGAAAAGTAAAAGCAGTAGTTTCAGTGAGAAGAGCAAACCTATTCAGGGGACAGCTTCAAGGCCCCTCTCTGAAGCTACAGATCAGTCTTTTTTTTAAAGGAAATATGTTTTCCTACATGTCTTCAGACTTACTTTAGAAATCACTTTTGCCAGTATATTAACTGATGTACTTATTTTCTGGAACTTCTAAGTTACAATTTTCAATTTGCACACTCACTTTTCTATTTTCTTCATACCATGTATATCAGCTAAAATGCAAGTTTTGATTCATTTGCCTTGTCCAGGATGCTATGGATAAATATTTACTATCTTTGGCTTTTATCTTCTTTTAAAATCTTGCTTCATTTAATGGTTGCTGCTATTTCTTCCCAACTTGTTTTGGTGACAGTTATGCATTCACTAGTCTTCTTTCTTTTTAACTTAGACAGCTCTGCCAACTCAATTTATTGATCACATTTCTTAAGAAACAGCTTGTTCTCTGATATCAATGAGCACGCCACCCCTAATAGTTCAGAAACATCCAAAATAGCATATAAGCATAATAAATGTCAAATTTAAAGATGATATTTGAAATATATTTGGCTTTCCTGTGTACATTCTTTCACAATGATTTATCTGTTTTCTTCTAAGTCTTATGATATGTGTCTTTGCACGACACTTTCTTGAAAAATTTTCAAGACAGTATTTTCTATCTGGTTCTGCAAATATTAAGCAGAAAATCAAGAAAAGGAAAGTGTAGTAGAGCTGAAAATATTACCACAGCTGTGGCGTCCACCATCTCAGGTGCTACTGCTAGTGGGAATACTCTATTTATTTATCTCAGAGATCTTGCTTCACATCCAATTCAGATGAATGAAGAAACGTGAGGAAGAAGGAAACTTAATACAGCAGTCTAGTCAGTATTTCAGTTCAGCTCAATATCCCTGCAGATTGTTTGCATTGCAGAGGGGTTTTGGATTGTGCAAACCAGATTCTTCTGGGTGAAGCCAGACTGAGATATTATCCCCAGAAACGTACCTGGTGCTCTCCAGCTGCCAGTGGGATTGGTTCAGCTGACCACACTGGAGTCAGCCCAAAGGGAAGCCCCTGAAGTACAGGCAGCATCACTGCTGAATCCTCAGCAGTGATTTATTCTACACCCTGGCTCCCACTGTGCTGCACTGCAGTGCTTGTTAACGTGGCTACAGTGTGATTCCGTTCCCACTTTGTACAAAGTTGTCCATTTACCCCTCACCAAATTGTTGTAGCAAATCCCAGTAAGAGGCAGATGAGAGACAAAATTTTTCCAAGGGAAGGACGGGTAAGGTTGCATTTCAACTACTAAAATTGCTCTTTGTGGGGGATGCACTTGGAACTCTATTATACAGAAAACCCTTAGAGAAAAGGAGAATAAACTGGTTTCCTGCAAGAGATGAATTAGCAGCAGGAGACAACTTTTCAGAAAAGGAGCATTTTATGTGACCAGGCCAGGGTTCAGAAACAGAATGGACAGAAAAAGCATAGATATAGGTAGAAACCAGGAACATTTTTTCTTTCTCTGATATTTTGGTTTTAGAAAGAATAAAGTTTCTAGAGGAAAGAGACAGTCATAGAAGGGCATTGCTTCTTCCCCTGCATGCAGTTTGTCCTCAGCAGCATCAATCATCATGCATAGTTTCTTACAAATTTCCTCAATGTGTGTTAAAAATAACTTGCTGTCAAGCAAGATTTTTGAATCAAAGGCTGGGACAAAAGTATCACTTTTGCAGACACAAGGTCAGTCTGTGTGGTGACCTCCCAAGTCAAGATATCACATATTCTTGTAGAGACCCATAGCACCAGTACTATGCCTAAGACATTCACAACAAAATTAAACATGGAAAGGTTCTCCAGGAAAGCCAAGCTGCATCTTACTAGAGGGGAAAAGACATCAATGTTTAATGATAGAAAATCCTGCAAATGTGTAAAATCCTCCCCCTTTCCTGGAAGGACATGATGTGGAGTGTCTTTTGGTATCCCTTTCATCAGAGGGTCTTTCTAAAATAAATTTACACCTACAGAATTTTCTTTATTTATATATAATAACTGATTTCATCAGGTCATCAACTTATGTCTCAGATCCTTTGTCCCGTAATATTGAGTATGTCTATTACATAAAAATTACTTTTAAATGCTCTTTTCTGCTGGCAGACTCAACTAAACACACTAGGAAGATAATAGTAAATGCACTCTAAATTGACATTAGTGGAAAAAAAATTGAGATTCTAGTTTGGATTATCATAAACAAAACACATCTTCTGCAAGTAAAATTCTTTTCCCTAACATGAGAATTCATCTTTTTCAGGTGCCATTTATTTATATAATATCTTGTAGCCCATCTTAAAACTTGCTTTATTTTTCCCAGATTTCATCTTCATGCTTCTTTTCTCTTATATTTTGATAGCATGCAAGTTTAAGTTTCAGCTCTGCAGAGGAAAGCAGTTGCAGCTGCAGCTGTGTTCAAAATTCAAAATAGCCTTAAAAGTCTGAGGCACACGTTTTAATGTCAGTATTTCCTCTAAATGGATTATTGCCTTAAATTATGTTATTCCTCCAGTGATATATCAACAGGCACTAACAGCTTCTTTATAAAGGCTTCTCACATGAAAGAAATCACAAAAGAGTAAATTGGTATTACAGCACCTTAAAGTAATTCAGTTAAACTTGAGTCATTAAGAACTTTTCCATGATTCACTTTATCAGGGTTTAGTTTAAAAAGTTAATAAGAAAACCAACTCTCAAAGTCACCCTTACACTACCCACACTGTTACTTTGAAGCTTCTGGTCTCCAACACTGTACATGCTCTCATGCATTCCCAGCTGTCCTATTCATCCTTTTCTATTTCTTATTGATGATGTAGAAATATTTGATGGATGCAACACCAACCTTTGATTTCTATTAAAATACAATTTTTTCTCTTAGCTGTTATTCTTTACCACATAATGAACAGATGTATGATGTTTCAAAAGCCCTTCATGGTGTGGAAAATACAGAAGTACTTTCTTAAATTGTCCAGGAACTCGTCATTGAACAAGGAGTGCAAGGAAATGAAGGAATACAAGTATTAGATTCACAGTAAATTCTGTAATTTGATATAATTATGCTTAGAATCTACTGTTATTAAGAATTTTTCCTTTGTGATAGCACTTAACAGTTGTGTTTTTAATTTTCACATCATTTATCCAAAAGCTGATGAGCTTCTATTGACTTGTTTTTACTTTTTATGTAACCAAACCTAACATTACTCCCTATCAAAAGTCTTTAAAAAGAGAACAGTGAAATTTTATCATGAATCTTCATCTTTTTACTGAAGGCAAGAAATATTTTAATTATGGTCAGGGATTCAAACAAGAATTTTATAGTGAAGACAGCTTTGAAATCCATGTACAACATTTGTATAGGTGCTGTACAGTGCAAATGTGTTCCAGGGATCTGTGATGATATTCACAGAGTGCTACTCCAATAATCTTATACTTCTGGGGATGAAGTTAGTGTCATCTCTGAGCTTTTCTAATACGGTGGGTATAGTCCTGAAATTTCTGTTATTGGGAACTGCTAAATTACTGCATTAAGAAATGAGCTCATTATCATACTGAATCTGTCTTGCAAAATGAAATTCCGGATGACTTCTTCCAAGGCTGCCTGAAAAGTTTCTTGGACAACATCCAGATCCTGCAAAAGCATTTCCAGGATTATCAGGGAGTGAGGAATTTCTCAAATGTTCAGAAAGGCAAAAGCCCCAGGAATGTTTAAATTCTTCCTGTTTGTGGCACCCGCACACTTCCCACACAGTGCTCTCAGTGCCAACTAAAAATAAAAGAAGGTCTGCCTTTGGGTCTCAGGAATAGGTACCAGTACAGATTTTTTAGGTGTTTAAAATGCCAGAAACATGTAAATTAGCCTTTTTTTGAAGTAGAACCATTAATAGAGTTCCTTCCCACTGCATCAAGTCACTTCACATATTACAGGAGTGTAGTGCTTTTGTGACTTAAAAGTTACTGAGATGGAGAACAGCTACACGGATTGCTGAGCAAATTTAGGGTGATTGCCTAATTATTATTCTTTCCCTTAGAAGTTAAAATGCAGGTGGAATAACAGTTCATAAATGACTAGCAAATATTTCATACATCTCTGTCCCCACCACATCTCGGTATAGATTATAATGAAAATTTATCTACTTTAAAGTATTCTTCTGCATAAGCTCACAGAGCTGTCCTCTAGTGTCCAAGTCCTACGTAACTTATGCAATTTATGTGCTGCAAGCAGGTTTGGATCATCCACTCCAGAAAATCTCATGTGGAAATGCTGGTTATTTCAGCATCCATCCAGGAAAAATGGCCTCTGCTGCTGCTTTCTGTACTACATACTAGTGATGCAAACAGCAATATTCCTTTTAGGAAGAACCAGTGTTCAGAGTCCTTTGGTTAAAGCTTGGAGTGCTTTTGAAGGGCAGCAGAGATGAATCAGAATTCTTTCATTCTCATGAAATAATTGAAATAAATACTTGTTAACCTAGTGGGTGCTTGGCCTGAGAGTGTGACAGTTTAAATGGTAAAACCAAAATGACTAGTTTGTATTTTTCAATGTCTGAATGTTTATTTATTTTAGTTCTGTAAGTGTTTATGTTGTTGCTAGGCCATGCATTCATGCAGGTTTTGTCAATAGGATTATGTTGCAGCAATTGATTTTCTTTCAATGAGTAAATAACAAAATAATCTTGCTTTGCTTAGGCATTAATCAAATATAGGCCTTCTACCCTTCTGTGGGAGGCTGCATGCTCTTATCTTTCAACAGGTTATGTGTGCACTGATGAACTATTTCTGCAAGTAGCACAGTCCTTCAAAAGTCACCTGTTCCTACTCATGTTTCCCCCACACACAATGTCAACAAACACTATTTTTCCAGGGAGGCATGATCTTCATGGTGCCAGCTTGATTAGCTGGTGTTATATCAAGTACTGCTTGTTGTTAAAGACCTTAAAAATAGGTCTTTCTCTGCTGTGGTAGGTTAAAAAAGTAGATTACTTTCTATTTTAAAGATAGGCAATGCTATTTATTTGAAAGAAATAGCACCTTATTATTTCTTTCCAATGTGTATGCTTAACAAAAAATCTTTAAAATCAAAAGGAAGCTAACATAATTTCATGACTTCAGTGGAAGTGGATCAGTTTAAAAACAAGTTAGGATCTTTTCTTTATATTGCCATATCATAACACTAAAATGCTTATATTCTCAACATGGAATATATTTTGTTGTCAGGGCCAGACCTAGTGATGGTGGTGGAAAGTAAAACATAAGTAAGAGTGTAGTGATTTCTAAAGGGGTTTTTCGTTTCGGTGTGTTTTGGGTTTGGGGTTTTTTTTTTTTAGAGATACTAGAAACAAGAAGAAAACTCATAAAAAGATTGAGAATATCCTGTTTGGTCTTTGAAAATGAATGCTGAACACCATTTCAGTAATCAGTGTGAAACAAAAATAGTTTCTGAGTTTTAGCTGAAAAAGTTTTTTCTTAAATTTCTTTGTGTGACTTCCTCTGAGAAGGCAACTGAGCCTCTGCTGGACCAAACTTCTTCTGCAGAGGGTGGAAAAAAGAGGTGATACTGTATGTCATCCTATTCAAAATAAAGGGGTTGAGTGGGTGTCCTTCAATATGTTGAGGAGGATGACTGGCCAAGATATGGAGATATCAAAAGGTTCTGTGATTCTACAGCTAAAGTCGCATTTCAGAATAGACTTTCTGTGAAACACAAATCTAGTTCTTGAAAAATCTTTATTTTTAATTTTCATACAGAATTATGGCATTGGAGAAAATTAGCAGAACAGCATTTTACATACTTCACAGAGACTTTGTATGCAATTCTTGCTGGATCTCCAGATCACTATTTCTCTTTTTGATCAAGCTGCTCAGAAAACCTTTATCCATCCTCATCAGTAGGTCTGAAGGCTTTACCAAGCATTAAAAATTTTTATATATGTATATATATATTAAAAATATGAACAACTATACTTCTAAGTTTTCAAAATTACTCACAGAACTTACCTGCAAAGAGCAGTAATGCCAGAGTCTCACAGCAGCATGTTTTCTTCACACACACTGAAAGTCTTAGTAAGACCACTAAACTTTTGTGATTTCCTCTCCCATTCAGTTTTCTCTCAGATCAACATGCTTCTGTGCCAGATTTCCCAGCAGTTGATAAGAATGGCTTGCTCAGGATATAACAATGAAAAGGCTGAGTAAGGAGAAATAAAACTACATGTATTTACTATTTACCATTTACTATTTTCTATCATGTTGTGGTAAGAAGAATGGATATGTTTTAACTGGCTGGTTTAACTTCATTGCTTTGCTTTTGCAAGACTGATTAAATTGTATCAACTATGAATTTGCAAATAATCTGCAAGTTAATAAAATTCTTTCATTTAAAAACCCTCTTACAATTTTTAATAGTAACCTTGCCATAAGGAAAGATCACTGACCTAGTGCTTTTACCAACATGAAAATAGAGCTAGATCTTCAGCAAATCTGCATTTTGCAATTCCCTCAAAGTAGTGAAGATCAAAATCAGCTTTGCTTGGCTTCCCTTCCTGTAGCTGAGATCCTGGGAACAAAAAGAAAGTTTTTATTAGACATTTTAAAGGTGAGTGAAATCACAGTTTGAGCAAGCAGCAGAAAGAGCTGGCCTCCTATGGAGATATGTTATTGAGCAGCCCTCTGTTCTGAAAGGTAGCAAGAGAAAACTGAGGCTAGACCAAAGAACATATGGATTTTTTGGGGAGTGAAGACATTAGAGAAGTTGCAGTACACAAGACAAAAAAATCATCAGTTGCAAAAAATGTTTATACTTGCTACCTGCACCTTTTGTCCATTCTTTGTTCTCCTGAGAATTAAGGATTATATTCTAAGTAAAGCTGACAGCTGCTGTGAGACGGTATTACCTGAAGTACATAAACTGACAAAATGAAACATTCATTTGCCCTTAATAATCACACAGTAAACACACGGAAAGTTCATGAAATTAAACTGTTTCTAATCAAACCTACAATAGAAAATCTCTGAGTAAGGTGAACTAAATAAATACGTTTGAATAAGTCAAACCAAGGTGTTCTGTGATTTTCCTGTGATGCTTATTCAGCAAACAAGCCCAGTAACTTTTCTGCATTATCAATGGCTGAGATGTATCCAATCTGTGAAGTTCACTTTCAAATGAAAAGTCATCTTTCATCAGTGTGCAGTGTTCCAGGTTTCTTTGACAGATGACAGGTGACTTTGGACATATTTTTATGTCTACTTTTTATTCCTTTGCTTGTGTGACAGCTTATTTTGATATTGATGGCTGCTGCTGACTTATTTTTTTGGGTTTTCAGCCTTTTTTTCTTTATTTAATCCATGAGGTCATTGGATTCCAAGTTTGTGTGAGAAAAGAAGATCCTCAGATAGACACAGTGGTAATGGCTTTGAATTAAAGGAATTGAATTACAGGTTGCCTAATTGGGTGGGAGTAAAAAAGAATGTGAACAGAATTACAATAGTCAGGAAACTGGAATAACTGCTGATCTGGGGGCCGCCTCAGAACTCTCCTTAGGTGTTTCCCTCTTTAGGTGAGGGATAGCCAGGGCAGGTGTCAAAGTCTAGGGCACAGTCTGTATCTAAGTGGGGAAATAAAAATACTTAAAATTTTATTTCTTAATGTCTTATTTGAATTTCATTTTTTTCCATTTGAAACATTCATATTTTGAACTTCGTGATTAAAACCAGAGAACGTAAGTGACAAATAATTATCTCCTTTCTTTTATCAAAACATTCTGGGGAATGAAGATATGTATATTTTACTGATCCATGCTAACAATTGCATGATTTATTGTATAGATGATATCCTCTCCTTTCTATCTATATTGTAATAACAATCAAACAACTGAGCCCCAAACAACATTTGGCTCTGGTTCATGTCAACTCTATATTTTCTTAACATAATTTTAATGAACTATCAGTCTAAAAAAAATGAAAATCAAAACTAGAAACTTCATTTTGACAAACAATCATGTCTATTTTCTTTTAATGAAATATCCAATGGCTTTGTGCAGGGTGTGACAAAACTTGGAAGCCATCCTATTTACATTACCACATATATTATCCTGTTTTCAGAAATGTTTGTGTAACATTTTCTCTCAGAAAACAGGCGTGAAAAATTTCTGCTACTTGTAAAAATTAATGTAAAAACAATATCAATTCCTTTTATTTGCTAATGACACAGTTAATTATGATTTTGGAAAAGAAGTTCCAGAGTTTTGACCAGAAAACATTTTTTGTGGTAGAATGAAATACGACAGAAAACTTCTGAACAGTCTACTCTTCAAGTGATCTGCTGCACAGGTCACAAGTAAATGGCATTACTCACAAGTATTTCAAATAAATTGTGTTCACCTTCTGGCACCTCCTTCTGCACTTCCACACAGGAGTTCTTGTAACTTCAGAGAGAATAAGAGGAGAGCAGTCTGCCAAAGAAACACTAGAAATAAAAAGTTCATGTTCAATCCTGACAGAGCTCAAGAAGTGTTTGGACAACACTCTCAGGCACATGGTGTGACTCTTGGGATGTCCCATGCAGGCCCAGGAGTTGAACTTGATGATTCTTGTGGGTCCCTTCCAACACAGGATATTCTATTATTCTATTTCAATATGTATGGAAGATACAACGAGAAGAAAACACAAAAGGTGGAGTCTAAAGGAATAAAAAAACAAATAGTTGAAGCCTGTTTCTGCTTTCAATTAACTTGTTAAAAACCCTAAGCAAAACTGTCAAAAGATGCTGGAGGTAATTCATTAAAAATCGTGGAGATAATGAAATGGAAAATGATACCATTCCTTTTTTATGTATAAAACTGATCATTCTTACCCAGTCACGTACATGGGGAAAAAAGAATTCCCTGTGATTAAAGCGAACTTTCCAGTGAGATATTTAGTCTCCTCTGAAACTCCCTGACTGAATTAACTCTGGGATCCAAGCTGGGTCGAATTCTTTCTGTAGTTGTGGGATTTTGTGGAGATTTCCAAAAATATTTCATACCCATGCCAAGAAAAGAATAAAAGATGTTGTTAGTAAAAGCATCTTCCTGGGTTTATATCACAAATATGGTTTTGAAGGCCTTCATTATCTTTTTTGCTAGTACAGTGTTTGAATTAATTATGGCTGAAAGTGTAGTCCATGAGGAATTTGTGCTCTCAAAGCAAAGATGACATAACAGAAAAAGATCCAATTTCTTCTCAAAGGGTTGTAAGAACTCAGAACTCCATTTTGTAAAGATCTGACAAGCAGATTGTAGCTTCCTATTATATTACTGCTCATCACCTGTGTCAGTGCTGCTGTGTGATGCCCTTCCTTTATTCAGGGCAAACCTTTGATACTGAGGCTGAACAGTACAATGGGGATGAGCTCACTCTTCATGAGGTGAAATTCATCTCAAACCAAAGGCAGACTTAATCAAAGTAACTTAGGCTCAGAGAGGGAACTTCAGAGAGTCACTGAGGGGACAGAAGCACCCTTTGCCATTATCCATCTCATCCTAGACTGCTGTCCTAGGGTAAGAATGATGAACTCAGTCTGGAAAGTTTCCTGATGGGCTGCTGTAAGTCATTCATGGGCCTGAGCCCTGAAGCAGTTCTTCAAGCTGATCTGCAGCCTGCAGGATGGATAAATGCCACCAGAAGAACTGTCAAACAATGCTGTTCACCACCTGTCCCTTCAGTGTTGTATTGAAGTGGACAAAGGTGACTTAACACATTATTTCTGGCACAAAAGTTATTTCTTTATGTCTTCTACCCTGTTCTGTGTCCCAAATGCCTTCACTTCTGTCATATGGCAGATGCAGCCAAACATTTGAGAGGGGGTGTCTATCTGCCCAATAAACATGTACTGTCTCATCATGTATTGAAATTCTGTCCCTGGACTCATCTGTTGTCCAGTTACAATAAGGAAAACAACGTTTTGCCTGTTCACTTTATGGCCAAAGAATTTAATCTTTGCCTGTGGCCATTCTTTTTTCCTAATATATTAGCAGGACCATTCTGTAAATGTCAAGGACAAGTTCTGATATTTATCAAATTCCCTTTTAAAGATAAGGTTCACACAAGAAGAGCTGACATATTAGAAAAACTAGAGAAAAATCTCTTCACTCTATAACACATCACTACAGTGAGAGATTTAAAGCTTGATGAAGATGATGCAACCAGTAGAAAATATTTTACATTGTGCAGCAGGTTAAATCATGTGATCATGTTCCCCTCAGGTACAGTTTAGTCTGCTTATTCTTCTCTATTGGAATTGCATTTCTCTAGAAATTATTAAGATGCCAGACTAGCTGAAGTTTAGGATAATCAAGGAGGTTTAGTAGTTATGGAAATAGAAGTAGGCCATATTAGATAAAAGTGATTGTAGCAGCTTGAAGGAAACAGCTGGAATATGAGAGAGCAGATACTTAACTGTGTTACAGATCTTTCTGTGTCAATCACACAATCATGGCTGCACAAGCCTAGAGGAAATTTATGTTTTAAATGCTGAATTAATATTTTGTTTGCAATTGCTATTTATTATTTCTATAATTATTATAGTCCTGATCTTTATGGAAGGAAGATAGATTTTTTTAAAGCATGAAAACATTAGAATTTTAGCTTCATATATTTTGTTTAAGTTTCTGAAGGTCCAGAAGGCAACTGGTAAGAAGAGCAATTAATCTAATCTCTGAATTGAGCTCAGATCCCCTGTGAAGAAGGTCAGAAATATCTGATAATCTTTGCTAAGATTCTAGTGTGTGTTTAATTTCTTTCTGCCAAGAGATAACTTAGCCTCAAGAAGCAGATTTGTGTGTCTTTAAGTCAGTAATTGGCTAATGATAGTCTAAACACTGATAGCGAGGTGCACAGGAGTGCCAAGAACTGCTCTCCTATTGTCCATTTTCAAAGAGAATACACCCCCACACTTCTGCAAGGACAGGGCAATTGTCTGCTCATGGGCTAGCACCCTACCTGGTTCCCAGCAGTTCCCAGCCTCAGCTCCAGAATGAGGGCATCTAGAAACCATCCTTCCTTATCTTGCACACTCAAGCTAATTTTTATGCCCTTGCCCATGTGTCTCTGAAGTACATTTGCCCTATTTGTCTTTCCTCCCTTTATTACATGCTAGTAAACTTGTAGAAAATAAGTATCTACTGTGCACTGAACTAACAAAAATAAAAGATCTATCCAGCCTGTTGTCGTTCTTTCATAGGTGGGATCTCAGAGCAGCACAGAATTGACGAATTTATGAAAGACGGACTTCAGCTTCTACCATCTCTTCTAACCAAAGAACTGAATTATTGATGAAGAGTATAAAGCATTTAAGGTTAAAATATGTACTGTAAATCAGACACCAACAGATGACCCCAAACTGGATATATCGCTGGATTAATTTTGGTTTCATGTGACGTCAGTGTGGCCAACTGAGTGAGTTACAGCCTTGCATTCAGTCTGGGACTATCTATTATCTAATATGTCTTACTTGATTTTAAGTTTCAGGCAGGCAAATTGACCATGTATACTTGCTTGTGTCAGTAGCTAATTTGAGGTAGCTAGTCTAATTGAAGATGTTATGGTCCTTTAGCTCATCAAATAGAAATTCACATTTTCTGCTTAATGTGATTCATTTATATCAGATTTGACTTGACAGGATTGACAATGTGTAATATAGAACACAAGGATGACAGGGTTCTCCATCTCATCTGTCACATTTCATTATGAATTTTCTAGTCAAGGCTGTGGCTTCAGTTTCTTACCTGAGATATGATAAGATTTGAGAAGTACTGCAGCCACATATGGCAAACACAATCTGTTCCCACAGCTGGGCATGTGCTTTCAGAAGGGTGACAAGATAAATTGCTTTCTTACATTTGTAACAATTATACATAACTGGCTTTGTGACATTTGGGTAAGATTGAAAAATTACTGAGAAAAACTTGAAGAAAAAGAGAAAATCCTTGAAAGAAAGTTTTATAAACTTTAAATTATACAAAATAGCAAAAATATTTTGGAGTGGGGGGAAGTATTCAAGGAAACTTGTTGCTAACTAACACATCAGCTGGTGGAAGGGAGAATGTGTTAGATGGTCAACGTAGAGCAGTATCTAGAACTTGAAAAAAGTGTCAAGAAATAAAAACATGGAAGCAAGTAAAAGAATACCAGTAGTTCTAGCACAGAGGAAAAAGAGGGAAAAGCAGTAGATAACAGAAAAGTGGTCCACAGCTGTGTCCATGGAGAAGGAATACACATAAGCCCATCCCCGGCAAGGGGCTGCGTGTCAGAGATGCAGAGGGTGGTCTGTCAGTCCAGAGCCTCTCACCCTCAGGAACACAGGAAGCAAAGGACACAACCTCACCAAGACTACAGATGATATCAAATGTGTGGCATTAAGTGGAAAATTGTGTATCCTGTTGCCTCTATAGGTAAAATGCCTTGCATATGTACAGTGCATCTTGAATACTCAATTTCCTGTGCCACAACAGTGTCCTTTCTAACAGTGTTGGTAATCTCACTGCCTTCCTGATAATTGTGGTAAGGGCAGGACTTCCCCTGATAGAACAAATCAGTCTGCACAGCCACTCCTGCCTCTCCTGGCCCATTAGTCCTACCAAACTCCCACTGGAGCTGCACATGTACAGCTGTCAATGACTCACAGCACCCTCAGTTTAGATGAACTCTTGAAACACATCTGGTCCAATCTCCTGCTCAAATAAGGTTCAACACCAAGTTTGGGTCTTTAGGGGCTTTGCACAACTGGGTCTTTGAAGGAAGAACTGTCTCCAAGGACACACATCCACAACCTCTGAAATGTCCAGGTTAAAGTCCCTATCTCCATTCTGTTGTAAGAATTCACTTCAAGCCCTTCCCTACTCCCTGCAAAACTGGATGTGCTTCCCCATGCTTACTCAACCCTCTTCACACTGCAGCACAATAAAAGAGTGAGAACAGAGAAATCAGGAATTAAATGGAGCTCAGTCAAGGTGAAGGCTATATTCAAAAAGTAGTAGTTCTGCTATAGCCATGATGTATAAAAGCAAGGCATAGTGCTAAAGACAAATCTTTTGCTAAAACTAACTGGGATGTCAGGGAAAATAGATAAACACTGGTACTTCCTGCCAACCAATATTACATAAATATATGTCCTTCAAAAATCAGATACTTGTTTGAGATTCTTTGTTCTTTATGCATATTCTTGTCCTTCCATATTTGCAATTTTGTAGTTGCAATGTTGCTGTAGCTTAATGATCTAAGGAAATTTTCTGCAGTATACCACAATAAATAACTCTCTTTTTGAAACACAGGAAAGAATCCTGGTGTTTTGTGACCAGGGAAAATATAAATAATAACTGAAAAAAAAAAAATTGACATACGCTTAAAATAGATAAATTCTTGAAAGTGAGGGACACCTACATCACAGGCTCCCTGTAGTGTGGAGATTGCAGAAGATGGAAAAAGAGGCTGGTGGGGATCTATTTTTTGAAAATAAATGAAAGCTTTTTTTGTCTTATCTTTTTTTCCAAATAGTAAAATTTAGTGCCCATTCTCATCCTTAATTTTTAAAGAGAAGTTAAAGAAAGGATGAAAAATATGTAGACATGTTTAAAAATAATTATATTATATTGTATGAATGTCCTTTTTCAATGAAAAAAATGTTCATACTCCACACAGATATTGCAGTTAGCATATTAGTGCTAATATTTGTGAATGGTAATAACGAGCTACAGGTGACTTAAATGAAATTGGCAACAAACTTGAGCTGTGCTTCTATTTCTTCACAAATACAGCAAAATGTTGCCTCTGGCTTTTGTGAGTAATATATGTGACAATACACATAGAACTATAAATCCGAATACAAGGATAATGCAAGCTGTGTGGAAAAACACAGAGCTGTGTTTTGATGAGTCAAGTATAAGTGGAATCCATGGTTCAGAAAGCCACAGAGGACGACCAGGGTAGGTCTGACATTGTGTTCCACTGTTGCCAAACAAAAGATGCTCCCCTTTTATAAATTCTTGTTAAAAGGGATTTTTCCAAAGAGCTATGATTCAGCCTGATCTTAAGAGCACTTCTCCTGTTCCCTGCTCTCAGCTAGTCTAATCAGGGTCCTCTTAGCTTGAGTGCCAAGGCCAGTTCAATTTTATTCCTCCGTAAAAATATAGCACAGGTAGAATTATACCAATGTCATCATTGATATTACCCTTTCATCAGTTTCTGATTATTGTTTCTTTTCTGACCATTAAATAAAATCTGGTAACTTTATTTAATGTAACTTTAGCACAGATTGTATTTATTTCAGAATTCCTGAAACAACCTTGTATGCAATGATCATATTCCTTCCACAGATACTACTATGTTAGTTGATACAGGTTTGGAGGTGAAGATAATGGAACCAGAAAGTTTATGGTAATAATAGATCTCTTTCTCTTCATTACATGAGGCATTCTAATTCATGTAATGTTCCTTCTCCAGTGGAGGACTGCAGCAGATTGTCCATTTTTGAGCTCAGTATTAATTATGCTTACTAGTGATTCTGTAGTTGAAGGTCCCATGATAAACTCCTATTTTATTTTTAGGGGTTCATAATTCATCTTTAAAATCCCACTTTGGACTGAAATATGTCACCACCATCTAACACCGACTGATCTGACCCAGCAGTAATATATGATAGATATGGAAGGAAGAAGCTGCACTTTGAATAATTCAAGGTGATTATCTCATGTGCAAAATCATTCTTTTCATGTGCATGTCATCAGAATGGCCATATAACTTTGCACCTGGCATTGACAGGCTGTATCTCATCATAGCACTATGTCAATAAACACAGGCTGGGTCCTCTAACCTACTTTTTCTTCCTGATGCAATTTGCATAACAAGAACTGAATTAGGTATTTTTTTAAAGTCAACAGAAAATGTGGAAAAATCTAAATTTATCAGTCTTTGTACATTCTCCATGATAGGATACATGGTAGCAAGATTTATAATAGGAACTTTAAATTGTATGTCACCAAAGGAGAAATTATCTCCTTCGATTCTTGTATAGTGTTTTTTTGTGAATTATGCAGTTATTTGATTTCAGAGCAGAGTTACAAGTTTAGAGGACAGGTGTGTGCATCACAAGGCCTGACACTAATGAATCTTGATCTCAATAAAATCATTGGACTTAGTACTCTTCTTCCAAACTATCGACTCAGCTCAAAATTGAGTATCAACTTCTTTCTGCCAAAGAATACAAGTAAATTATAAATCAATGGAGCCTGTAGCTGTCAAAGTAGAGTCATCAGAATAATGATTAAACTGCCATTTGTAAAAAGGAAATTAAGCTGCTACTTAATCAATCTCCATCCCAAGGGATTATGAATTAATGCCCTCTTTTTTTCCCCCCAATCCCAGTAGTGGTGGGGAGCAAAGCAGGTGCTCACTCAGAGCTGTGAAACATTAACCCAACATAAGATCTGCCAGACTATAAAATATAACAAGCTCTCCTCATTTTGTTTGTATACTCCTCTATGATCATCTGCTAGCCTTCCCAAAAAATATATATTGTATGCACCAGGAAAAGCCCTCCAAAAATGCAGGGATGGAAATATGGATGTAGTTGTAACAGTGGAAATAACCACACTACAGAGAGGTAGGGATCTTTTCTCTTCTAGAAACTATTGAAACATAGTTTTGGTTCTCCATTTACTAGCTTTTACTTCATTGAAAATGAGGTAATGTTTTAGAATAAATTAAATTCAGAACTAAAGTAGTTGCAACATCCATCTCTTGCTGCAATAGCCATCTCTCTCTCATCTTTTCCTATTATAATCTTCACTTCCATCTTTTTTTTTATATTAGTGGACAGAAATAATTCAGTGAAAAATTTCCATTTATATATTTGCTGACCATTTGACATTGATTTCCCCTTTTAAAGTGCACCATGTACTTTTCTCATTTCAGAGCACAGCTGTTTGCACTTTCCCTTAATCTGTACATACTGCCTATCATCCCTCAGTAATTTGTTTTGCAGATATTCTCTTTGCGCTGATGAACTAGACCATCAATAATTCTGGATTTTTCATTTGGGTATAGACTTACACGATAGCTTCTCAACTGAGGTATGGCACAGTACACTTCACATCCAAAGCTCTCTGTGCCACAACTATTGGGACTAGACCACCAACATTTTATATGTACTCCTGTAGTATCAGCCTTCAAATAGATATATTATGGGGAGGATCTCCCAAAGAAAAATTAATGGTAGACATTTTGCTAACTATTAAGAAACACCAGGGAAGTCAGTAAATATCTCAGCCAGGCACTGTACTTTTAAAATATGTATACAAAAACTATCTTAAAAGAAGATTCTTCTGTCTGTTACAGTCATATGCAATGCTTATTATTTCATGTCTTCTACTTGAACCAGTATGATCCTCATAAAATTTTGTTTAGAATTTGACTTGAAATGGTTCAAGAGTATTGAGGAACATTTAAAGAAAAGAACTTTAGCATGTGTGGAACTGAGGATGAAATATACTTCTTTATGGTGAGATAATTATGTCTTGTCAGTAAAATGTGTTGATTTTTCATAAATTTTTTCATTTAAGAAATATTTCCTAATTGATGTTCAAAATGTAAGTTTAAAGGCATAGACAGTAGTAAACTCTAATAGCATTTATTCCATACCTGAAATTATTCCATTATCTCTCTTTGTAAAGTTCAGATTTAAATTACTTGCTTATTCCCTATTGTAATTGGATGATGAATAGAATACAGCTTCAAAACCTGACAGCAAGATGTACTTAACAGTTGGAAATTGCACATTTTTCTCATTAATAAAAATAGTAGATATTCCTCATTAATAAAAATAGTAGAAATAACTACCATCATATTCAAAATGATCAGTGCAAATTACAGTCAAAATATATTTTAAAATATTTTAAATTATTCCAGGATCCTGAGTAAACTGAAGAATCACAAGTTAATTAACATTTTAGGCATCCCTTCACCCCCCAAACCTGAAAGCTCTGCCTCATTTACTTATTCTCAAAAGGGTGAATTTAAATTTCTGAAAAAAAATTATCAGAGACACTGAACAGGGTTCAAAAATTTCCTTTAAGAGAGTTCACCATCTCTCTTAGAGACAGCACTGCAAACTCGTGTGTATTTTGAAGTCAATTTGTGATTTCAAAGATGGACTAAATATATGAAAATCACTGCTAAAATACAGCTAGATGTAAAATGAACAGATGTATTGTGACTTTTGTAAGCAACAGCTGACAGTGTCACTATTGCTACAGTACAGTCCTCTGCTGCTTTCTCTTTTTCTGCTAAAGGAATACTATGTGAAAAAACAGCAACAGCAAGGAGACCCACCACTGCTGTCATAAGACAGCTCTTGTTTCCTCAGCAAGTCTGTACATAGAATGAAGAATCACTGCTAGGGTGTCGTGGATATTCTGGGGGCAGTGGATATTCTGGCTTAATGAAGTTGATAAGGGGAAAGCAAGAAGCTTCCTTCAGCAGTGCATGTGTTCTGGCTGTCTGTGTCTCTTAGGTGTTTTGCTTTTAGGGAAATTATACTCATCTAATGTTGCTCAATGTCATTTTATCAAAGCTCTTATTTGAGGAACTTGTTGAGAAAATTAGAAGTGATGAAGTAGCCCAAGGAGGTAATGCCAGAGTGCACAGGAGATTCTGATGTGAAGCCCTGGCTTCCTAATTGTTATTATGTTTACAAGGACGCCCTTAAAAGAAAAATGAATGCCTTGTTTCGCACCTGCTGTAAAAGGTGCTGCAAATCTGGAGCTTACTTAAATCATTCTTCCTGCAGCAAACTACAGAATGAAACTCAGGCCATTTAATTTCCAAATACCAGTAATTAAAATGAGTCACATCATCAGAGTTTGGCAGGGCTACAGCTTTCTTTTATTTTTTCATTTTCACATAAATTTCAGCGAAGGTCAGATTTGTTGGGGGAGGAGAAGAACCTGCCTGCTTTTGTGCTCGCAGGAGGTTAAAATATGACTTGTTCACAGTGTCCCTCATAGTTCAGGACTTAATGGTCCTTGACGGGGATAACCTAGAAGTTAATTTTACTTTGTGTCCCAAAAGCAGTCATTGTCAGTGTAATCCTTCTTGCAGGCTGAAGGGTATCTTCACCACCTGATCAGACTTTCAATAGCAATTGATGAGCAATATTATCAGCCAAGAAGCACTTTCCTAGCGTTTTCTGGCAAGAGACAAAAAGCAAAAGAATTTTGCAAGTACACCTTTTCCTTACTTTAAATGTGAGATTTTGCTATTTGTAAAAATCAGAATCAAGTACTGCAAAATGAAAAACTGCTTCCTCTTTGTTTTCCTTCATATTGTTCAAGGCCTGCCAGGGAGAAAGATGAGTATATAATGGAGCTATATACCTTCTTTCCAGATTTTTTATCCAGAGAAAAGGAATACTTGAAGCCAAAGACCAGCACTATCAGGAAGATATCTTCTCTAACCTCCTGACAGCAAAGTGTCCCATCGTATAAAGAAACCTCAAAATAAATTGGTTTCCTGACTTATAATCTTTAACTAAGCCAGTTTGGCTAACACATCTTTGAAACACATACATATGTGATTTCTTATTTGTTTAAACTTTTCCAGATTCAGGAATGCTATACATGGTAGACAGAGTTTTGGCAGAAGAGCTGCCCTCCAGCCCTGTTTAAAGTCTCTCTTTTAAGACCCAAGGAATAAATCTTCTCAAGTCAACAGTTGTAAAAGTATTTTAACATAGGCATAACAGAATGCCTTTTTTTTTTTCCAGACTTCTGCACTAAAACTGAAAAATCCAATGTTTTATTCTATACTCAGAATTCTATGTTATAAAGGATTTCCACAACTAGGATCAACTACAAAAACACTGGCTTTAGGACAGCTCTGACATTGCAGCAGCAGGGCATTTGTCTCTGGAAAACTGCACTAAAGGATGTCAAGTTATGGAAACAGAAAACTTTGCTGTGTGATGGGTTTTGTATGTGATTCTATTAAATTCTGTGGAGATGAGACAGAATCATTTAAATTGTTTGAGTTATAGAAAAGAATTCCTACATTCAAATTTCTCTAATTGTGAAAGTATTGCTTCAATAGCAACTATGATCCTAATCTTATTTTTCAAAGAAAGTGTCTTTGATTTTTTTTGACCCCAGTGAAGATGTTAACACGATAATTATATTTATTCCTATGAATGCTACTTTCTGTTGGGAAGATTTACAGGGTACTTTGATGGGATTAGACATTATAATAGTTCTCCAAGACCATGTGGCTCCAGAAGCATCTCTGTGAGCAAGGTAAGATATTTATTGGAATTGTCAAAATAAAAAATCACGCTGGAAATCGTTTCAATTCTATTGCTAGAGAAGTCAACCTGACTTTTTTTTCCTAGAAGGGACAGTCTTGCCTACTTAAACAGGCTGGTAAGACTGACTTTGGGATTTCAGCAGAGCCCATGAAAACAGCTGATCATCTGCACAAAGGGTAAATTGGTGCTGTGGCTGACTGCTCTACCCTACCCATTTATACGGGCTGCCAGATCAATCCTAAATGTCCTTTGGTATTTGAGGAGGGGCCCACCTGGCAAATTTTGCACTATGGGAATTGAATGAACATGAAAATTATGTGTTTTTTAAAATATGTCTAATGTTAAATAAAAATCAATTATAAATATATCTACAAATGGGTGGAATATTTCAAAACACACTGCATGCTAGTTTTTATCACAGCTGATGTCATTAGAATTAAAGCTGTATTGTTTTGTAAACTAATAGTAAATATTCCAAACACGGTTCAGATTGTTTTCTGTTACAGCAGAAAGTTTAGGTTCATGTAACATTGTCTCTTAACTATGACAAAACCTTCTGGCCTTGAAAGATAAGAAAATAGGTTTCTTGATCCCTGTTACCCTTAGTAACTGATAACAGCACTTTATGAGTATTAGTGACTGGAAAGGTGAAAGCAGTTTGTGTATTCAAGGGGAAATAGACGACTTTATTTTCCAGTTATATGAAAATGGAATCTTCTTTACTCTGATCAGCTGGTATGGGGGGGATCAGCCTCTCTCAATAAGCATCAGGTTACTTATCAACCAGCATATGCAGTTAGAACTGGTTTTAAGTACAAAGAGTAAGCAAACAAAATAATTTCTTTTTATACAAAGCAAATAGTACTTGAATAGTCAGCCATGAGGAAAATTTTCTTCCCTGACACTGCTCACATGAGTGAGGATTATTCAGTTTTACAGGTGCTGTCCTTGAATTATTTTTCACTGGAGTCATCTCTTGTAGGAGATTAATACAAAAAAAACATTTAGCAGTACTAGGAATGATCAAGCATATTCCCTAAGCTGAAATTTCATAGTAGTGATAATAACAGACTAAAGGTGGAAAGGAAAAAAAAAATGCAAAATATTCTCTAAGGATGCATATAAGCAACACAGAGACCATTATCATCCTCTTTGACCTCCTCTACTATTTCCAGTTTGGCTGCAGTTGAACAAAACAAATTTCCAATTCAAACACTATTTGCCCTTCTGAACATGCAAAATAGAATTAATATCATTATTACAGGATTAATAGAGTAGAATATATTGAGTGTGGAAGTGAAATGCGACCTAGTTTGATCTAAAATAAATATATGCTTATGAAATAGAGCTCATTTCTGGAGTTTAACACCTCCCAGCACACACTGAGCACACCCTGATCTCACAGCTCAGTGCTCCTGCTCACTGCCACAGCCCCCCTGCAGCTGTGGGGTTTTTTATGGCTGTGAGCAGGTCCATGTTTCCAGCACTAACACGGAGCGCACTCAGCAGCAGGGATAACAACAAGGAGGACTGCAGGGCTGTGAATTCCTTACTGTGGAAAGCCTTGAACCCCTCAGAGAAACCTCCAGGGCTTTACTCTGGAATAATCTACCATAGAGCTTCCCCACGTAGGCTGAAAGAAAAGATTCTCCCCCATGGTGCCCTGCAGAACTATTGCCAATCTGACACTGTGCTGCCACCCCGACACTGGTGCCAGGGGAACACTATTCCCAAGCAGATGATGGGAACCACGGCTTAGAGCTACCACCCTACAGCACAATTTTGTTAGCAAGCGCCGGCCGGAGACAAGAATGAGGAGGAGGTCCCTCTGTTTGTTTAATCCAAGAGGTTTAATGAAAGAACAAACTCTTGCATAGACAAGACAGACAGAACCCAGAACGCAGTCTGTAACTTGCCTATAAATTGGGGAGGTCCAAGGTGGGGGAACCAGGGCTCAACTAATAAGGAAAGAGAGTGGGAGGATGACAAGGTGTGCCTTATAAAACAATAACCAATGAGAGGACATAAGGGCAGGGTACAACCTATACAAACCAATGGTGCATGAAGTACTGTAGAACTTTCTAGAACTAAAGGCAGGGACCAACAAGGACTGACAATCAGGCAGGTGGCGTTTGCCCATGGGGAAGACTGACAAGGAATAGTCTGGAAAAAGGGGCAGGGCTAGGGTAGATGGACAACTCGGGGAGGGATACAACTTTGGA
>VXBB01003346.1:63521-119999 GCA_013399915.1 Illadopsis cleaveri | reverse complement strand
ACCTCCTGTGAAGGCGGAAGGAAGAGAGCGACCCCAGGCTTCCTTGCAACTTTTAAGGCTGTGTGTTTCCCAGAGGTCGAGCCCTACATCCAATTGGTTATTTTGGTTGTCAGTTTAAAGGAATTCACCTATTGCACTTCACCATCTGTGCTAAACCAGCACACTTGTAAAGATTTACAATTTAAGTAGAAAAGAGAGAAATTAGAAGGAGAGGTCTGACAATAGAGAAATTACCCAGAGTTTTGCAGAAATTTTTTATAGTGTTTAATTATTATATCTATTGTATCTAATCCCAACAGCTGCTCTATTCTAAAACCAGGAACAATAATGACTAAATCTTGTATTTGAGATTTCACTGAACACTGAAAAACAACTAAAATTTTTGTTTGTGTGTGTGTGTGCATGAAATATATTAAAACAGGCTGAGTCTTACAGAATAGCATGTGGGACTTGTTGGGGGTGTTTTTCAAATGTCATATCCCATGGAATTTCTGCTCTTGCATTTCTTGGCCCAGGGAGCACATCCTTCATGAGCCCAATCAGAAATAATAGCTTGGAATTATAACATACGTGGGCCATAGACATAAACACAACATCTCTGAGGCCATGACATGCCTATCACTGTTATTGGAACTAAAAAAAAATGTTTAAAGAGGAATAACAGACAGATGGCAAACTCACTAAAGCTATGTTTGGCTAGGAAACTATGCTGAAAAATTTTAAAAAAGCACCAAACTCTAGTGTCTTGAAGGATGGTAATTTCGTCCTTTGGTTTGAGTTTTGAATTAAGACATGTCAGCAGCTGAGATCTCACCTGAATCTGTTAGATCAGTCCTAATCAGTTTATAAATCCTGCAAGTCTTGAGTCCCAAAGGTTTGGATTTCCCAGCTGAGATGTTGGGCTCTATAGTGCATACATGAAGATATTACCTTCTCTGATCAGGCTGTGGCCTGACATCTGTGTCCAGCCACAAAGGACTTAGTTGTCATCCTTCAAAAACTTTTTAAAAAAAGATTATTTTAAAATCCTTTTTACATTCAGAGCCATAAGCCATCTGGGTGATAGTCATGAACTTGAAATAAAGCACCAGCTCATCTTAACAATATGGCATCATATGGAATTGTCCATTGAAATTTTACCAGTAGACTTGAAATACCTAAAGGATATTCAATAGATAATTTCAATAGGCCAGTAGTACTGTAGAGCTTGGATTGGAAAGTGATTCAATCCCAGATACTCTTACTATACTATACACTGCTGATAAATTGGGCACAAAAGAATTTGTGATTCAAATTAAAACTTCTTTCAAGTACAAGATACACTTTATCACATCTGAATCCTGAAGAAAGGTAGTTTAGCTGTGACAAGTCTGCCAGACTTTTTTGTGAAACATATGTAATAGTATTAAATAAATTATAGACTCATACATTCCTGGTTCCATAATGGAAGGAAAGCAGGGGAGAGATTCACATTCAGCAGGCTTATAGTGCCTTCTGCAACACAGGATGCACACCAACATGCTCCCAGGGTAGAAAAGGCTAAGAAATTCAGAAACACCTAATCACACATCAAAGGAAAACATCTACTGTCAAAGAGATCTTTTCTCTCTTCTCACACCTCCCAGGCAAACAGCTAGGGAGCAGATAGGAGGGTGAGCTGCCAGTGAGATTGGTGTACCAGCAGGATTTACTGTAGATTCCCTGCTCACTTACACTACAAGACCACAGTCTTGACACTGGAAAATGTCTCAATTTCCAATAGCCTGGCCACCTAGTTTTCATTTAAATTCAGTTTTCATTCAAATAGAAGGATTACATAGCTATAACTGGCCTTTACTCATCCTGATCTACAAAACAACCCACTGTATCCAGCACATTGTCTAAGAATACTCCACAGGGCCCTGGGGGTTGGAAGGGACCACTAGAGGCCATCTGGCCCAGGCTGCTGCTTGAAGGAGTTCTGGTTACAGCAGGTGGCTTGTGTGTGTGCCCTGTTGCACTTCTAAGATGCTCATCACTCCCCAAGGATGGAAGTGATGAGCATCAAGGGTCACAGCTACTACCCTGGTACTGGTTGAACTTTGTACTGCTGATCATCCCTGTTTTAGCCCAAGAACCCAAACGATTTGTAACTCACCATCCAACATATGACTCACCAGTGTAAGGATATTTTAGGAGATCCTGACAAAGGTCCTGCTAAAGGCAAGGTAAATACCCACTACTCATCCACACTGCCAGCCCCTCAGAGAAAACAGGTTAGTCAGGCATAATCTGCCCTTAGCAAATCCACCTTCATGTTTCGTGTGGCTGGAAGTGGCTTTCAAAAATATTGATGCCCCAGAGATTGAAGACAGGCTGAGCCTGTGAAGCCTGAAGCCTGTGGTTCCCTGGATCTTCCTTCTTTCCCATCATCTTTCAAAGAAAGTCTTTTCTCTAAAGGATGAAGGGAAACCGAAATTCTGCTAAGTAACAGCATCCAAAGTTCATACCTCTAAAGTTCCTGCTTGCTTTCAACTCAGCTCAGAGAACACCTGAACCTACAAGCTTTCACAAACACCTATTCACAGGAACATAGAAGCTACTCTGGGGCATGCTCAAAAAAAATCCTGTGTTGGAGTGTGTCTAGCTGAAAACTGAAAACTCACTTCAGTAAAGTCCCAGCTACTTCCCTCTCCAAACTCAGCTGAACATATGAAGCAGACTTCACAAATTATGACTTGTTCCCTTTCACCTGGAAGTTGAGTAAAACTCTTATGAAAAATGGGAAATACACAGATTTCCTTTTCTGCCTGAGGAAATCAAAGCTATACATATAATTTCTACCACAGCTGTGTCTACTTTGCTCTTAAAATGCTACATGGATATAATTCCGTCGACTTCCCAAAACAATTTGCTTTATTCGTACACAGTTCTCCATCCTTTTTTTTCATCTTTTTTTAATGAAATTTTAAGACAGTGACTTGTTGTTTCCAGAATAGAGAACACTTCAGACACTTGCTGTGGATTTCCATACCAGGAATGTAAGAATCACTTTGATCATCATGTTACCCTTCTGTGCACACTCTCTATACTTTGAGCACAGTGTCCAGAGTTGGACACAGCCAAGCCTCCACTATGCTGAACAAAGATGGAACAGCCCTTGACAAGCCTTAAAAACAATAGCCTTGTTTAAGCATCCTAATTTGTAGTATGCTTTTTTCACACCATGGCATTCCTGACTCACACTGAATTTCTCCCTCACTGTTGTCCCCAGAACATTTTTGATGGTCTGGTGCTAGCCAGGAGTTCGCCATGTGAAACATTAATTCTCACTCTCTTTCCCTCTGTTTTGTAGAGTTTGGGTTTGGGGTTTTTCGTCTTTTGGGGTTTTGAGTTGGCTTTTTGGTTGTTTTTTTGGGAGGTGAGGAGGGACTGTGGGGGCACATGTCTCAGGGGTTGTAGGGGATGCCACAGGGTTTTATTTGAAAGGTTGTAAGGGCAGTTCTTCGAGAGGGATTTCTGCCTGTGGAACCCAGAAGACTGAGATGTCTCTGTACAGCACAGTGGTGAAGTAGTGTCTGTTGTGTCTCTGAAGTGTCTCTGTTACTGAAATGTTTCTCTCACAACAGCATTTTGAAAATAAAATCCTCAAAGGCTCTGGAGACTCAAAGGCTCTGCTGAGGCATTTGGTGCCCTTTGTGTAGATCACTGTTTCCTGAACGACAAAGACTGGACCTGGTTACCTGCTCCTAGAGGGATAAGACATTTAAGTGAAGTCCCCATGTGAGTTGTTTTCAGCTCTATTCACTGAAACTTTACTGGCACAAAGAAAACTGCCAAGAGTGAAGTTCTGATGAAAACCAGCATTTAGAAGAAAAATACAGACAAAACACCTTCTGGATCCTCTGACATTTCCCTTTGAAAGAGTCACATCTCACTCTCTATGAATTCTAGCAACATATGCTTTGTTGTAATGAACAATGCATGCCCTGTTTCTATTTGACCTGAAAGTTAAAATGATTTTGAAGTACTAGGAAGCAAGCAACATCAAGTATCCTCAGTTAAATACCTTACTACTGTGGCCTGAAATGAATGTGACCCAGCAAGGCTTTGTCTGGAGCCAAGGATTTTTTTTGGAAATTATAAATTTGTTTTTGTCCATGGTACACACAATTTTTGCTACCCGAAAGAAACCAGTCTGGAAGTACCCTCATTAGCATTTTACAGTAGGCTTTTTTTTAATACTAACTGGACAAGCTTTTATCCTAACAAAGGGTATAACTGGATGAGGACTTGAACTGTTTCAGAGCAGCTGCCTCTTTCTCAGGTGAGGGGAGAGAAGGGGACAGGCAGGAATCCACCATCCTTTCTCTTGGCTTCTCTCCACCTTTGGCCCCAATATTGGCTCCACACAACAAAGGAGTATAAGGGGTTTTGAGTACCCCAATCTGCCCCTGGATTTGAAGGCAATTGAGTGTTTTATTATTGTAAACCTCTGGTAGTTGTGAGTTTGGATGCTGTGACAGCAGCTCTGAGGTGCATTGGCACACAGAGAGCTGCAGGAAGGAATGCTGTTCCACACTCCCTGCCCCTCCCAGGTTACATCCATCTGAAGGCACCCCACTGAAATAAAACATCAGAGTGTTTTTGTTGGGTTGGTTTGGAACTTTTTCCTAAGTGAAGCCAGGAGATACAGTGACATGAGAGACTGAGAGTGATCTGATTGAATTAAAAGGGTAAAGAACACACAGTGCATACAAAGACTTCAGCAGCCACAAGTTGAAACTGAGGCAGCATCCCCTGGAAAAAGCATTTACAAAAGGCATGAAGATCATGTAGAAAATGAAGACAGTGAAGAAACATGCTGGTAACTTATGGGCAATCCGCACATTGGCACAGAAAGTGATAAGAAAGTGATAAGAGGAGCTGAGGAACACACAGGGCTGGGCAGACACTGCAAGGGGGAGTGGCAGCCACAGAAGGAGGAGAAATAGGGGATGCAGGTGGAGGGCATAGTGCTGGAGACACGGCTGGAGGCACACACCTTTGTGGGAGAGGATGCTGGGGCCTGGCACTGTGCTCACACCTGCTAAAACACTGCTGGAGCTGATGGCTTCACAACAGTTTGAGTTATGGTGCTGTTGGCCCTGGCCAGCACGGTGTTTTCATACAGGCAGCAGTAATCTGGGTATGTTATAGCTGAGATCATGTTTGATTATAACTTTTGAACCATCCTGTCCAGAAGCAGGATGCTGGCCACAACTTAATTGTCAGTGAAGAACTAAGCAGTATGAGTTTTCTTATCTCAGTCATTAAAAGTCCAAAGAAACACCTCAGATTTTATTCTTTACTGGTATTGAATAAAACCTCTAAAATTTTTTCAGGAGATCCACTGATGTCTTCAACTAATCACGAGTTATTGGCAGGAGTATAAACAGTGACACTGAGAGTTGCTGGGAGCAGGAAGGAGAAGGGAAAAGAGCATCAAAGTTTTCTATGATGTATTATGTCCTTTCACATATACCATTCCAGAACAAAACTGAATACTGAACTATGCTGTAAATCCTGCAGCAGCCACATGAGGTACTCCTGTTACTTCCATTTCACCAACTGATACTGTAGAAGGAGCCAATATTTTTTTCTGCTTCCCAAAGTATCATGACAGTACAAAAGTGATTAGAATTGCCAGCCAACTGGCATGATGCTAATGTGAGTTCTCCCACTGTGCAGCTGCTGCCCTGGCACCCTCTGTTCTTTAGATAGCAACAGTTGCATATATTAATTATGCCAGCAGGGAGACAGCAAATTTATGACAGTGCTTAGGGGAAAGCTGAATGCACCTGGCATTTACACAGAAGAGCAAAAAGGGGAGCAAGAAATGATCTAGCCTTTTTACTGGTAATTTGAACAGTTATTCTTATAACTTGGGCACTGTGGCATAGGTTGAGGTGAATGGAAATGTATTTTTAAGCTAATGCATAGATTTAATCCCTTAAAATGTCTTTAATTGCGTCTCTTCCAAGGTCTTTAGCACGTGTCAGCTTGCATAACTGCAGTGTCCTGCTTGCTTGCATCCCTGCTATGGTGTGAGGATGCTTTTCAGGTTCCCAGAGCTGAATCCCGGGCTGTCCCAGAGCCTCAGGGACTGCCCGGAGCCCGAGGCTGCTGGATCCTGACCGCAGGTGGAGCTCCTGCTGCCGCAGAGGCCTTGGCAGCTCCCTGACCCCCCTCCCTGCTCCCTCCATCCTGCCGCTGGAACAAAGCATCACTCTTGCATTGTTTACTGCAGGAACTCAGCCAAGGAAGCCAGAACAAGACAATAGACATATAACCTGATATATTCATCCTTGGTTGAATCAGAGCTCCTAACAAGTAGAAGAGTTTAGCAAAGTGAAATAAAAGTATTACAAATATTTGTTGTCAATGGTTTTTCAGCTGTGTCTTTGAAAACATAGCATTTCTTGTGCTTTTATTTAAGATTAAAGCTAAGCTCAAGGACACTAAACAACATTAACAAGGTCAGAAATTACTTTAAAAAAACACCTACTACAAATGCTAACCAGAGCAGGCAGGCAGACTTCTTCATTGTGTTCAAACATCAGCAAGTAAAATGACATAAAAAGATATAGATATGCTATTCCAAAATGTCTGTGCAGTAACAGTCTACAATGTGCTGTTTCATATTTTATTAGGACTAGACTGTGATAGTGCCAGAAATCCTAAATGAAGCACCACGTGTATTAACACTGTCTCATTAGCAAGTGAAGAGCAAATTGGTGATCCCAACTATATCAATCACCTATCGCTCCTTTCAGAAAACAGTCTGAGCTTCCCTTCCCACAGCAGTTACCCTGATCTGACTGGTGTCCCACAGCAGGATGGAAGCCAGAAGGCAGCACATCCCACACCACTGCTCCTCCTGGGCTGAGCTTCCTGAGACAGGAAGTGTATTCTAGTTCATTAACAACTGGCAATCCAGTAATCCCACTTTTCTTCTTCTGTGATAGGTTTTTTTCTCCATTACCTGACCATAGTAATCATATCTTTCATTTCAAAGCATTCTGCCTTCAAGTTCATTGAAGACACTTACAAATACTTGAATAAAAAGTTATATGCAGTGCTAAATAATGTCTACAAAAACTAGAAAGAGGGAATGTGTTATCTATGGACTCGACTTTCTTCCCTTGGAGGAATCATACATCACATGGGATAGGAATGTCATTTTGCTTGTATCATTTCCCAGAGGCTAGTTAAGAGTCATAATAGGAGACGCTGTTTAAACAAGGGAATTTTTTTTTAATATTCAGGGAATTAAAATTAATTAAATTGGTAGCATTTGTTCTATTTTTAGGCAAGATGAGCAGGAAAAAAAAAAAACTACAATACATAAAGTGTTGGAGGAAACCCTTCAACCCAGATTTGTCTGTCTTTCAGTGTTTCTAAAAGTGGCATTAGTTACTAAAAAGTAAACTGTTTTCTGGGAATCTGCCTAGTACTCATGAAAATCAGATCACTTGTCAACATGCTGGAAAATAGATTGAGAGCTCTAACTTCAGGCAGCCAGACTTGAAGGGGAAGAATCAATCCTGAGGAATCTTACTGCTCCATCTGTACAGTTACATCATGGAATTTTTGCGAGAAGAAATTGTCTTGTTTATCGTAGAGAAACTATTTTTGGGTCTGCTTTCCCTGGCAGAAGGCAGTTGCAGTTATATTGGTAGTTCTGTGGCTTGTTTTTGTTAGAAAAGCAGCACAGTAAAAATATGAATTTTGAGGAAAAGTAGCTATATTTTTAAAACGTATTTTTGGTAGTAGAAGTATAACTCCCTAGGATGTCCTGCAGACACAACTACCTTGAAGATTGCAATTTTTACCTCTTCAAACTGTGCTACCTGAGCTGGCAAGGTTGTGTCTCTGTGCTATGGCAGGACAGGGTCCTCACTGTATTGGATGAAAGAGGAGGGGGAGCTCCAAATGTCTCTTTCACATGACCAGAGAGGCAGGGGAAATATCCCATGGAGCTGTTAGGGAGACAGAAATTCACTCAGGTTTCTCTGATCCTTTGGGGCAAGGGGATATAAATTTTCTGAGAGTCTTCTTCAGACACAGCCTGGGACTAAGGTTAGGAGAGGGCAAGTGGTCACCCCCTTCTCTGGTGCTGCTGGTAGCCAGGTGCCCAGGGACATGGATGGTGGACAAAGCTTGAGCAGCCTGGTCTAACATCAGAATCACTCTGCTTTACTCAGCAGCCTGGCCCAGGTGGTCTCCAGGGGTCCCTTGCATCTTAGTTTATTTTAGAGTTGTACAGTGAGACAGTTCTAGGAAAGAAAGGAATCAGCTAGTTCCCTCTCCTTCCTCTCTCCTTTGTCATGAGCAGGGTGATGTGCAAGAAATTATTTAAGAGTCAGGAGATTATTACAACAATAAAAAGACAGTTATATAGTAAGCATTTTCCTTCACAAGTTTGTCCTCAGCCTCATCAACTGAGCCTGAATGCTATTTGTGTCTTTAAAAATCTCACTGTTTAACAGGAATCTTTTCGTTCTCTTGTTTTTTTCCAGTGGAACACTCAGAATTTTCTGTGCTGAGTACAGAATTGAAGCCCTATTTCAAATCACAGAACTTGGGGCTACTGAGGAAAAGGCTTTAGTTGGAAGTTTCTTGATTTTATTTTTCAAAGATAACAAAATAATTTAGCAGCACTTTTTTAAAAAATAAATACAGCTGCTACAAAGTCAATACTATTTCATTGAATCCTCATGCACCACTGAAAAATAATCTTTTGCTAAAAATCAAGAACTCCAGTTACAGTCTTGATCCAGCAAACAATATAAGTATGGGTGTAAGGTGAGTGTTATCCACTTCACCAGAAAGGATAAAATTTCTGTTTCAGCGAGCAACTATTTGAATAACAGAAATGGGATCTATCTAAAACCATGCAACCAGCTGCTTAGTTTCTGCTACTATGCTCCAAAACCTTGTAGAATATGAGATTTTTTAGTTCTGCTAATGATGCTTCATATGAAGGATTAATGTTTAGATAGCTTTAAATCCCCTGAAACTTCCTTTATGAAAGAATAGCTCTTCACTGAACTGTATTAAATATTATCAAAATATTTCCACTTTTTTAAAAAAATCCCATAGAATTAAAAGAAAATAAGTTTATATTTCCAAATAATTCTTTATTAGAGCTACAGTGTCTGATGACATTGTAGTGGATATTTTTAAGATTACAGAGAGCATTATTTCTTATCCAGTACAATATTATTTGTCATCTGTCTTCATTTAACACTAGAAGAGGAAAAAAGACTTAATTTCTACCTCCTTTTTTTTAATTAGGGGTACTTGTGGTGAAACAGCATATCTGCATGATTTTTACAAGTTCTCTCTTATTATATTTTCCAATACTTGTAAGTTCTGTGAGATTTGAGGAGATTGTTGCTTTTCTCCAAGGTGAAGCTTAGAATAAAATAACATTTGCTATATCCTTGTTTAATGTTTAGTGTTTGTTTTACTATTTATCATCTTACATGAATTTCAGGTTTAAAAAAACAAAGTTCTTTTCAGCCTTGACTATTAAGCCTGTAAAAGCAGATTTTGGAAAGAATTTTAGAGTTGCTTTACATTTTTGTAAATTAGACAGAAGTCTGCTGCACATTGATACATCCCCTCTGGATTTCAGAAAGGTGCTGAGCACTCACATTCTGTGGGTCTAAAGAGGAGCTGGACACAATTTGTGCAATCTCTTCCTTGATGGTTCAAGACATCCAGGCTGACTTTGTGTTACCACCTTCTCAGGATGCATGTAAATAAAATTCTTGCATAGAGCAGCCATTTGCCTCATTAAACATACTCAGAGGAAGCTGATATTTTGTAGCTCCTGCTGCAAAATTCTTTACATTATTTTGATTGAAGATAAAATAAAAATAAAAATTAAAAAAGGCAGAATTAGCTCAGATTTCACGAAGAAATCTTCCAAAGTTGGTAAGAAAATGGAGACTACTCTTGGCACTACCAGTGAATTTTTGTTGGTGCCTACATGGAGTCGTTGGACACAGCTAGAAAACAGCACAGGTCCTTCTGTCCCACTGGTAGCAATGCTGCTGGCCCCAAATGTGGAAAGCAAAGCAGATTTGCTTTGCCCGTACAGGAATCTTGACTTATCCCTTTGTTTTGGGATTTCCTTTGTCTTACTAAAGTCTGCCTTTGATAGAAGCAGCTCCAGCCTGAGGATATATAATATATACATAAACATGTATAATATATACATAAACAGACCTAGGCAGCAGAACAGCTCTCCTGCAGCATCAGCAAGAACTGCTTGCTCTGTCTGAGCCTTGAACAATCCAGAGTTGTGCCTGTTTACACAGCAGGTCAGACAGGACAGAAACCATCCCTAGAGTGAAACCATTCCAGCTGGAGGATTGGCACTCACCCTCTGAGTGCAGAATTTCAAGAGTAAAACTCCAGATCCAAATTAGAATGTTAATTTAAATACATCCAGTAGATCAGGGGAAATGTAACATCCTTTTACTCTTTCCCAGAAATAAGAGTGGATAAATTAGAATTTAGGCTCCATCACTGGAGGACATGCATTTTCTGCACTGTGAACTCGATACTTTCCCACCTCTGAAAGTGTTTGTCTTGCCACTTCCTCATCCTGCCTGGCAATCCATCAAAGCAGCAGGAAAAGGATGAAAGCCAGCAGATTAAAGCTTAGAAAGCTATTGGCAAATCTTCTAGTTAATTGAAGGGCTACTAAGGAGGTTATAAGGACTCAGTTTGGGCACATGTAGTGGTGCTGTAGCCCATGTTAAGAGGGAAGGAGCAGTGTCTGTCAGCCACTGGAGTTTCACTCTAATGGCTGGAGACTGTGCTGTAAGCTAAGATGCAACTTGAGTGACTTAGCAGGAAATAAATTCTTCATGTCCACCACTCTTTTCCTCAGGATCCCCCCATTTGGAGTTGCAGGACACAGCAGTGCAAACAAATGCAGGTAAGGGAGCTGCCTCTGCCTGGTGACCCAAGGGGAGTCAGTGTGGTCCAAGCCCCCACACCACAGCCCACAAACTTCTACAGAGGTTTGGCCAAGCTCCCATTCCTGCTTATTGTGGTGTGAAAATAAGGCCACAGCAGGTAGTAACTATTAATGAAGCAAAAGCTAGAGAATTTAATGATGCTTTTCACTGGCCACAGTTGCAGAGATCAGCCTGTGTTTGCTAGCATCCCACTCAGTCTCTCACTGTCTCTCACCAGGATACGAGTAAAGCTTATCACCTCTTCACTTCTGTGAACTTCCATACACTTCTCCATAAAGGAGGTCTTCCAAATAATTTCCCTAAATCCTTACAAGCAGGTTCTGAAATCTGAGTGGATTTATGCTTGAGGTGAACACTGAGCAAAGGGTGAAAACAACTGAAAGGCAAATTGAAAAAAAAAAAATTCCTTTAATGACTGCATCAGGTAAAATCCCATTATCTTTTTATTAATGTGATGCTTGACTGGGAGGGATTATCAACTCCATATCATATTGCTCTATAGCTTCTCTTTTTTTGAAAAAGCCCAGGACCTTTTGTTTGCCATAGAATATAGGTTTGTAAATCCATATGGTTTGTAAAGCTATAGAATAAATTGTTGCCACATCTGAAATACCAACTGCATTTTGGGGGTTCTTTACGTCTCCCCAGATACTGTTATTTCATGAAATTCCAAATAAAATACATAAAAGTAGGGAAGGTGTCTTTGAATATAAAGAAATTCAAGTATTTCCTGATATATCCCCAAATCTATTGTGTTTTATAGCTCAGTTGACTTTAAAAACATTTTTAAAAAAGAACAGTTATTAAGTCTAATGAAATGAAACCCAGTGAACCAACATGGTTTTATAATGTGGCAAAAATATCCTGGTTTACTCTTTTGTATACAGAGTGTATTCTTGTTATTATTATCGAGCAAGTATGTCAAGGGCATGAATGCAACATTCATATTATAGGGGAATATTCATATTAAGCATTCAAATTAAAAGGAACTCTCAGGAAAAAGGCAAGTGAAGTTGTTTTTCATGCAGAAGTCACTGAGGTTTATCTGGTGCTGTGATGTTGCTGTGCTCAACTGCATGTATTAAGCAATAAAATGTGACAGAGAGTGCAATGCTGAAGGTTAAAATATGACTAAAGGTGCATTATGAGTCACAAGGCTGAGAGAATAGAGATTTCAGTCTGGAGAGCAAGGCAGCCACCTTCTGAAAATGGGCTGCCCAAAGTGACTTATGATTATTGTGTAAATGTAGAATACCTGTAATGCTATGGTTAACTATGGATTCTCAGATCCAGGTCATTCTATTGCCTGGCTGGAGGTGAGCACTGACAGGAGAGGCAGCTGCTTGCACTGCAGCAAAGAAGTATGGCCAAGTCCAGATATATATTGACCAGGAAGTGTAGATTTGAGCTGTTGATTTCTTAAAAAATTCTAAATGCTTGAAGTCTAGCTTGCTGAACTCCTTAACTCAGGTGATAAGCAGAAACCTCATGCTTTGCTCCATATTTTCAGGTGTTACATAAATCACATTATTTTGGGAGGAAAGATAGTTTTAATGATTAAACAGTAGCTTGGATATGTTGAATTCAAGATAAATCATTTAAAAATCCAATTTCTCACCTAAGATCTTGAACAAAGCCAAAGTTAAAGCCTTATTTATTTCAGTGTAATGTAGGACTTATTATAGAACCTCATTTAAAATAGAAAAAAAAAAAAAACTGTTGCCAAATTACAATCTAGAAGATGGAAGTAAAATTAAACTGTCAGTTGTTACTTAGAAAATCAGAGGTATTGTTTTCTTCCTTCTGAATCAAGCCTTTTGATGTTCTTCTAAGCTCTGAATTGATACAGAAATCTAATTAAGACAGTGTCTCCTATGTATTTCAGTATTTTGAAGTCCATTTCTTATTTCTCAGTATACATTTCAGAGTATATGAATAATTTTCCCCTCTTTATTTATAGAGTTCTCTTTAATCATAGAATTGTCAGTGCTTTGTGTTTACCTAAAAGAACTTTAGGATAATTTAAACCTGAACCAGACTCCTTGAGATACACCACTTCAAAACATAAGAAGATGATACCTGCCCCATTCACAAATAGTTCTTCAAAAACAACAGAAGCTTCCAGTGGGAAATTTCTATTTGTGATCAAGCAGCTTAAAGAATCATTCTAAAACTACAATATTGAGCAAATGTTTTGCCAAGTGCATAAGCCTGTGAAGGTCAATTAATGTGAAAAACCCCAAAACATCATCTCTATCTGGTTTCATTGTTTTGAAGAGTGAAATACATCCCTTGCTACCTAATTAATGGTGGTTTAGTACAGTCAGAAGCAGTGACACATCCAAACCAGCATGACAAAAGCCACTGAGGAAAATGGTCCCCAGCCTTTGTCCCAGCAACCTAAGGGTGGAAAACTGGTCAGAGGATCAGCAATGAATTCCCCAAGAGATATTTGTTCTTGCATTACAAAGTCTCTTGCTTTAACCTTTCCCTAAAAGTGTGAATCCAACACAATAATTTAGAAGTCTGATTGACAAAAAACTGTTGATATTTGTCCTTCTACCCCTGTGATCAGTTGACTTTCCTTTTAATTGCACTATCTCAGCTGAGGTCTGCAATGCACCATTTCTTAGGCTGCTTTGATAAAAATACCTCAGGCTCCTCTTACTCATCTCTCAGGTTGGGAGCTTATTTTGCCTTCCAAAACATGCTGTAGGGCATTTATAGTTTTATAGATTAAATGGTCTTGACTAAGCATTAATTTAAATTGTTTAACAATAAAAAGAAATCAGGAGAGAGAAATATAAGCATGAAAATTCAGTGAAGTATTTTCTGTCTCTGCCAGCATTCGTTCTTGTAATTAGGTGTAATTGATAAAATTACATAAATAAAGTTTTTGGTTCAGATTCAATAATATGCTCCCAGGCCTGTGTGCAGGTTTCCAGGATTTTTTTCTGCTTTTCTTTCAGTGTCTTTATTCTTCTATCCATCTTGCTCCTCTTCTCATTGCTCTTGTCATTATCAGACATTTTGTGCTTAGAGCTCTCATTACTACCAGTACATTTTCCCACAGAAAAGTTCAATTTTATAAAGAAGAAAATAGAAAAGGAAAAAAAAAAAAAGCTGTGTGTAGTTATACAGCAGAGTCTCCTATTCAATTATACATAATTGTATTCCCAGAATAAATAAAGCACTTTTTTCCTATATTTTACTTAGCTTTACAATCAAACTTTTTTGAGCTTCTGATGTATCCTGGCATGGGTATGAATGTATGTTGAGTATGTGTGCCCACAGAAATGGAAGCAAAGATGAAAAAGAGCATACTAAATCAGCATGACAAAGACTCTCTAGCTATACCTGAGGGCAGTGATCCTTAAAGAAGTGAAGAACAAATCTCCTATTAAATTGAAAAAGAGAAGTTTGTTCTGTGCTGAACTGTGAGACCAGCCATGACATGGTGATGCCTGAAAACAGCAGAAAGAAGCTTGAAACATCAGGCAATTCCTGCCTCTGCAGGGCCTAATTACAGAACTTAAGAGCATCATCAAACTAGAACTAAATTGGATAAATAGAAACATTGGAAAAGGGCTTGGGAAGAGACCACACTGGTGATTTGAGGTCCATAAAGATGTCCATTACAGAAAAGAGGATAGTGTGATACTTAACATGTGATAAAGAAACCTCTGGAAGCCTGCTTGCTGCTTTTATGTAATTTACAGAATTGAACCATTTCAGAAATTCTTTATCTTTAACCTTCTTCGTGAAACTATTAAAAGTCTGTGCATGTGCACTGGAAAATGGTTCTATTTTCACAAATTGGGGAAGTCTGAGTCATGTGTTACTAGATTTTATAATGCTCATGAAAAAGAAAGGAATAGTGCTTTCTGTTGCAGAAATGTCTTGTGGTGCGACAGAAAGATTCAATTGTCACAACAATTTATCCCTCCCACTTTTCCAATTTGTTAGCCATCTTTTGCTTTGTGAAAGTAATCTCAAGAGTTGTTGTTATATTGGGTCTTCAAGCCTTTGTGGAATGTAGTTAATTTTCATGTGCTTCCAAAATACAAACATTCACACTGAGATTCTTTAAATTACACACATCACTAAAAATCTTTACAAACCATACCCACATACTCTGATGAAGAACAGACTCTGGATATGTACACTGTCTGCCAGTGTTCCCACAAAATTATAAGTATCTTCTTCTACCCTTATAGAATGGTCCCCTTTTTCCATTGAAATACAATGCCAGTCCTTTTTAGCATTATTCTAAGTTAATTTTTTAAAGTATCACTGCTTTCCTTATGAACATTGCCTTATATTCTTTTTTCCTATGCTTCAGCAGTATTAAATATTTCCTTCTTTGGTCACCAACAGCTTGAGCAATCCAGAATACATTATCTCCCTCTTTTCATTATTTAAGCACCCTTTCATTTTTTTGACATTGCCAAAAATACCAGCAAAATTTATCTTTTCTTCCTAATGAAAGCACCAAATTAACAACCAATATCAGCAAAGGTTTATATTTTCTTGTCTATAAAAGCACCAAATAATGCAGTGGCAAGCAGTCATTCTAGTGGGAAGACTTCAGGCAGGCTTCTATTCAGTCATCATTTCCCACGGACAGTGCAACTGGAGAGCCAGGCATGGGTTTGTCCATTTCATGGGCCTACACCAGTGACATGTGAGATGATCTCAAATACTGTTCCCCACTTTATAAAGGTAATTGTTTTCATTCCCATTCAGAAAACAAGAACCCTATTAAGCCCTACCTAAGATTAGGTGGCTTGAGACAGAACATAAAATTGAAAAGTAATGTAAGACAAAAGCAGTATCCTTAAGGTCACATCGCTGTGTGTCATCTATCTATATTGCAGTCTTGTAACCTTCCTGTCCAAATATTATGAAATAAAATGCCTCTTATTGTACTTCTATGAAGTCAGGAATCTTCCATTAAGAAGGGTCATCTTAAGGCCACAGCCCTTTGTTTTGTTACTTCCACGTTGTTCTCCTGCTGCCTGTCCAAAGGGAGGAATAATGTAGACATTGCTAGTGACTGTAGTGACAATGTTACCCAATCAAAACTTGATTGGAGTATTAAATGTATGATACTTGTGTGAAGGACAGTCTGTACCTTAGGATGTTTTTTTTAAGAACTGGTAATAGTCAGGCTGTTAAAAAAAAAAAAAAAAAGGAAGGATTAAAATTAAATGTGTATTTTTCTCCATTGTGCTGCATCTGTTTTCTGTCAGAATGAATCCTGCTGATCTTGGTTTCAAGGTTTCCATTCTGTGTGCTTTTAAACCAAGGTCAAGCGGTAGGCAGCAGAGGGACCTTGAAGGTGTCATTGGCTAGAAATACATAAGCTTTATAGCTACACCACTAATTATTTATCATTCATAGAAAGACATATAGATGGGCAAAATGATATAGATACTGATACTGCTATAGCTGTACACAAATCAGAATGGCAAAAGACAGAAGTTTAAGATTATTTGGCTGTACATGTGAGTATACATGTACATTTATTAGTGAGTGCAAATGTCTATATGGTGATATGTGTTCCAACCTCTGTGTCCAGAATTAAATTGTTTCCTCTGTGTGCTACATTGCTCACACATATGGTCTAAGATGCCTGAGAAATCTATGAAGGGAAAACATTTAACAAAGCTGTCTGCCTAGTATGGTTATATACTGCTGTGCATTTTTTCAAGGTGCTTTCTTTTCATTAAAAATAAAGCCCTTGGAATGAGGCCTTACACCTGAGAAAGCAGACATTATTTTAGGGAAAAAAAAGAAAAGATTACTTTAATAAATTGGGGCCTTCTCTGTATTCTTTGTTGTGTTTCTCCTTAATTTTGTGTTTGCCTTGAAGAAGGTGGAACATCCTTGTACACATTACCAGTAACTTATGTCTTCTCATGCATTATCTATTTAACTTGAATTTAAAGCAGTTTATACGACTGGTTAATGTATATTCAGGGAAGACATCCTATTTTTCTAAGGCAGATATGACTTCTGAAAAGCAGCAAGAACAAAGCTTTATATTTGTCAAACAGACACCATGCAGATTGACACATTGGACTCTCAGGAGATATAAAAAACAAGCCCCAAATAAACTCATCCTCTGAGTGTCCAAGCATAGGAGTAGTTTTTCCTCTCCAGCTGTGCCTACAATCCTGGACAGGCAGCCTCTGTCAGGATAATAGACCCAACCATCCCGACCCCAAGTTGTCCAGGCCAGGGAGCCCAGAGGGGCACTTTAGCTCAGCCCATCTGTGGGTCCAGATGTCAAACAGGACCAAGCTGAGCATCCAAACCAGGACTGAGAAATGCTCTTTAGCTCCCCATGGGCTGGGTGTTGCCTCAAGCACTGAGTGCTGGCCCTTTTAACCTGTTTCCATTACCAAGACTGCTAAGGCAGATCTGCTGATTGCAGCAGTCGATGCTGAGCACGTCATAGCACCGTAGGAGTCTGGGGGAGAGGGGGCTATGCCAGGGCAGCTTTGCTCTGGCTTCATGGATTAATTGCTCATTAGCAGCTAAAGTGTCTCAGGTAGCCACCAGGACAGTGTCTGCCAGTTCACTTTCATCAAGGAATCTGGTTTGCATCCTCCAAGACAAATCTCTGATGTGAGATGCAGTAAGTGGAGACAAAAATGCAAACCTGGTTCAAACCGAAATACCACACAGGGTCATTTCATGACTGTGGCATATTGATATACTGCACCTGTACGACTTTCTGCATTTTCTGTAGGCAAAAATATTCAGGCTTCACAAATATAGATATTTTTCATAAGGAAAACCCCCCAGTGCTTGAAAGAGGACCTGAGTTTGATTCACAGAGTATATGGCTTTTTTATTCAAACTGCCAAAAAACACTGAATTTATGTTGACCTAATAAAGAAGTTGGAAGAAAAATTCCTTTAATAAGCTTCCTTCTCTTTAATATATGACTGAAAATGTTTCAGACTATCTATCAAAATCATCACTGATGTTAACAAACTCATCTTTCACATATTGTGGCATATTCACTCATATTGCTAGGGAACCATGGCATTCCTTTATTAGGAAATAAAAATTCAAAAATACACGGTCTTAATTTAAAGAATAAAGTATAGACTCAATTTAAGCCACAGCACAGCACACTGCTTTCCTTCCTTTATTGCCTTGTCGTCTCTAAACAATTCTGTGAGATAAAGATCAGCTCCCAAAATTTCTCCTTTTATAGAAGAAGCACCAACACCTAAATTTGCTGACAATTAGTGCCGTGCCATGCTTTAACATCTTTCTCAGTTTCTTCAAGTTCTTCCTCTCAAATGAGGATGACATTATCTCCCCCTCTTCCACCCCCTCAATCCCCTATATTTTCATGATTACTTCCAAATTTGTCTGCCTTGTTTGCTGCTTGCTTTCTTCCAGAGTGGTGGGACGCTGGAGTAACATTTCTATCACTGATAAAAACAAAAAAACCCTAGTTATTTTTAAGAGTGATAATTGCTGCCTGCATGAAGGTGACAAGAAGCTCAACATGACCCAGTGATGTGCAAACCTATCCCAGACTGTGTCACATGTGCAGTGGGCAGTGGGCCAAGGGAGGGGATTCAGCCCCTCTGCTCTGGTGAGACCCTCCTGGAATAACCCATCCAGCTCTGGGATCCCAGCACAGGAGGAACATGGACCTCTGGAAGTGAGTCCTGAGAAAGGCCATGCAGATGATCAGAGGACTGGAGCACCTCTCCTGTGAAGATGGGCTGAGAGAGTTGAGGTTGTTCATCTTGAGGAGAAGGCTCCAGAGAGACCATAGAGCACCTTCCAGTACCTAAAGGGAGCCTAAAAGAGGGAGAGAGGGACAGGGACATTTTACAAGGACATGGGGGAATGGTCTTAAGCAGAAGGAGAGTAGATTTAGATTAGATATTAGGAAGAAATTCTTTACTGTGAGGGTGGTCAGGCACTGTCATATGTTGCCCAGACAAGTTGTGGATGCCCCATCCCTAGAAGGGCTCCAGGCCAGGTTAGGTGGAGCCTTGGGTCTGGTCTAGTGAAAGGTGTCCCTGCCCATGGCAGGAGGGTCAGAAGCAGATGATCTCCAAGGTCCCCTCCAACCCAAAACATTCTGTGATCCTACGATCACTTGACATAGAAGTCAGGAAGTCTTGTTTAGATTCTACTGTCATGAGAACAGGAACTAATGAATTTTGGCTTCCACAAGATTAATTGCTTATAAGTTTTGTTGAGTTTCTGACGACTAAGGTGATGAGGCATTAACTCTCCCTGCAATGTTTCCTCTGGGACAGGCATCCACTTTTCTGTGTATGGAGCCTCAAATACTTCATACGAACTGGATATTTACTTCAGCCTTTTTTCAAAGTGGGCCTGGAAAGCATTTTCCTTATCTACCCAGCTCCCTAATATGTGAAAATAAAACAATTGAGATTTTCACAGGTGGTCAATCTGAAATCTGCAAACAGATACAGGTTTATGGTGGAAGAACTAGGTAAAACTAGGTCTAAAAATATTTTCATTTTTACCTGGGGAGAAGGGAAGGAGTGGAAGGCTGAACTGCTTATGAAGCACAGCATATATTGACAAAATATTTTGATTTCTCTATAGATGCATTTCAAGAGAGTAATGTATTAATTTGAAAAACTCCACGTAGTTGTATTTGTGATTTTCAGTGTCCTGACTGGGCCCAATACCTTTACCCAACACTGCTGCAGATTCAGTTCATACACCAAGTCTTGGGCACCCCAGACTTTGCACACTGTGGCCCAACTGCAGCAGTTTTGCATGAGATTCTTTACAACTGAAAAACAGCTCAAATAGCATGTTTTATCAGAAATGGGTTTTGATAAAAATGCACTCCACAGGGAGTACATCTAACATGGAGCTTTCTCCACAGGCACTCTCCTTTTATGCACATACAGCATCTGTAATGGAAATGAGCCTCCCAAACTGCTGCTTTTAGGTGGAGAAAATGGGAGGGGAAAATGAACCCACAAGGCAGTTTCATTATTCAGAAGGCAAATGGATCCATACAGGATTTATAAAACTTTTTTAAACTGATCACTGAGCTTGATAATGTCTTGTACTGCTGAGTGTAGACATATATGTGTTGCTTTATATATATTAGGAGTTTCTGAGTATCAGTTCTTCCATTGTTAATACTGCCAGCAAATTGTTGCTCATGCAAAGTCATCATAATTCTGGATGTAAACATCAATACTTCAGAATAATTTGATTTGTTGGGAATAGCACCACTTGGACAACTCTTAAAGTGAGCCTGTACCCTAACGAGATTTAATTCACAACAATATCTTTACTTCTTCATTATTTTTTCCCCCTGCCAATCAGAGTGAACATATTCTTTTATTGTCTTTCACATCATCCCACAGAGTAGCAGCATGTCAAGGTTGCTGCATCCTGCAGAGAGAGTGAGAAGTTGATCTATTCCTTGTCAGGAGAAGTGAGGTAGATGGGAGGGATCCCAGCAGGCACTAGCAGTTGCATGCTCTTCCAGCTAAATTTCCCTCCTTCTTTTTCCATTCTGGTGACCCTTCTCCTCATGAGGTCCCTTCCTCCCCACCTCCTTGTTTGCTCTCTTTCTCTACCATTAAATTAAATTATGCTTGTTGATTGAGTGTAAAATTTAATACAATCTGTACTAAATAATTCCTGTGCCATAAACCCATTTGTGGGGTTTTTTTTTCCCAGACATATTAAAATAGGCAACAGTCTGGCCACTAAAACTGGTGAGGGCTCCTAACATCTAATTTGTGTTTTCATTTCTGTTGTGGGAGTTGTAATTCCTGAAAAATTTCACTTTATAAAACTAATTTCTGGATTTTTCCCATACAAGAACACCAAAGAATGACTGAACTATGAAGCACAAACTCCTCCAGGTTGATGTCTGACTGCTACAGATGTGTGCTGGAAAATTATTGCATCTGAGTTGAACCAGGCAAAGATTCATATATTTTAATCCATGTTGATTAAATGAATATTTTTCCAGTGACATTTTACATTGCACAGGCAATCTGGTCTCTTCGAAGTTCCAAGAAACACTAATCATAAAGGGGCTCTAAGAGTCTTTATTAATGATTTAATTTCTCTACAATATTTAATTCAGAGCCCTTTAATACTGTGTTTGACCTTTCATTTCATACAAACTTATTTAATACTGTTCCTAAAGGTGATTTTTGGGACACTGTATTTTTAACTTTTTTTTTTTTTGACTGTGAAATGCAGCTTATTCTCATTATTTATTTCCAAAAGCCACCTTGGAGTCAACAGACAAGGGCTTAGAATCTTCAGAAGTAATTCTCTTCAGTTTCCTAGTGTATATTCTTAAGCTTCAGTCTCCCTAGAGAAATACAGTCCCAACAAGGTCAAACACACAAATAAAATTACCTACCATTTGGCATTACCTGTGCCTGGTGTTTAAATGAGGTCATGTGAAATTTTAGCTGTAGTAAAGTGTCCATTTATATATCAAATAGACAAAAAAATTACACTTTCTTTAATTTTTTTTCAAATTAATGTTTTTTCAACATGTTGCAAAAATTGCAGTTAAGCAAGAAACCATATTATACCACTCTGTTCTGGTCTTAGCAAAAAAAATTTGCTTAGCAAATGAGCCTCTGTTTCCTCTTATATTCTAATTTAGCGTGGGGATTTAAAAAAAAAAAAAATAGATACTGAAATGCTAAAAAGGTCTTTCAGTTTTCCTGTATTAAGTTGTGCTGTGACTATTTTATCCCACCTGGATTTTAGCACAAGTTCTGCCCCCTGGTTCACTCTCCAGGCAAGTAACAAGTTGGACAGGACCCCAAGACCAGGTCCCAAACCAAGAGCCAGGTCAGGCCCTAAATCCATCAGTCCGAGTGCTGAGGCATCCCCTCCTTCCTCCTGCTCCCTCCCATCCTTCCCCGCCTCCAAGTTAAAGTGAGATCTCCTTGTTTTCATTGGAAGTGAGGTACCCCAGGGAGCCCCAGCCTGTTCTCTTGGGCAATTCCCAGCTCCAAGTTTGTATTTGCTCTTAGCTGCTCTGCTGTACCACACTCTGCAGGGCCTGGGTCCTTGAGATACAATTATTACTTCTCAACCCTTCAAGCAGAAAATTTCTGGAATTATCATTTATTCCAAATGCAGACAAGCATCTCTACTTATCTCCTTCCTTTCACACAGTGAAATTTATCCCTTTTATTATGAATAAATGAAAATATTTATTAGCAATGTGTGCAGCCATTATTATTGTTGTCCTGGTTAATGCTGTCTCTGAGGCAATGGCATATGAAATACTCCTTATGGCATCCCCAAGTGGAAGCAAAACTGCTCTTAAAATGTTCTTTGCAGGGTTTAATACAAAGAGCGAAAATAAATAATGTCAGGTCCTTGCCATGATCTGCCCATTTTAAACTGTTGGATGGCACAAATCATCATTAATGAAGCACTTAACATTACACTCCCGACAGCACAGCATAAAAATTACTGCAGTCATCCAAAGGATAAGAAGAAACATGGCAGATAACTTCTGGAGGGGAAAGATTTACACTCTTTTGATGAAACTTTATGGGTTCAAGTTTACATTAGAATAAAGCAGGGGAAAAATGCTTATCTCTTGAAAGCTTTTGGGGGAGATATTTGGAAGGAAATTGTGGGCCTTTTCCCCAAATGAATGTAGAAATGTCAGAGAGCAAGGTCTCAGCAGCAGTGAAATCTGGTTTGCATCATCAGCTATTTTTGGTATAAAATACCATAGCTGGAGTAATAGGACATGGAGATTTGCATTATAATGAAGAACAAAGTAAATTCTATTAGGCAAGTCCCCTTGTTACATAGATTTAGTCACACTTTGCTCCAAAATAGATGACAGTAAGCTCAACAGCTGGTACCTAATGCTTAATTTCCTTCCTGTCTATTTGTAAAAGCAGAATATCATGCTCTTTGTATAAAATTATGCATAGAAAATCTCAAATTCATATGCCTGAAAGACAGGGATCACCACAAAGATTCCTATTTGTTATAAAGGATGTGACAGTCCAGGTGAGAGTCTGTGAGAAGCAGAGGTTTCACTCAGCTCCACTCAGAGGTATCAGAGGTGTGGCAGGTTTCTGTGGAGTTGGGATGGAGGTCCCTGAGCAGGGGATGGAAGAGGACAAGTGATGTCTTTTGGCACAAGTTGATTGGTGCCATAAGAGAAGACCACTCAGTCCAGACTGCTCCATGGTGGGAAACAGGTTTTAAGCCAGGACCTGGCCAAAGGGGAAGAGGAATAACTCTCTAGGGAGTAATTAGCATTTGTGATCAGAGGACAGAAAAGTATAAGGATAGAGATATCATTTAGCAAAATCAAAATGAACAAATTAAAAATTTCAATGCCACATTTCATTGTGCAGCGATTTTGAGCAGAACCACCACAAGAAAGAGGTAACCTTTAATAGCTTGGTTCCACAATGCATGTAACTAGAAATAGAATATTTGGGTGCTATGATGCCTTCCAGGTGAAAAAAAAAGAAAAAAAAAAAGGCATAAAACCCCAACCAACCAACACCCTTACCATTCATCAACATTTCGCACTATTCAGTCCAGTGAACACAGAATTCTGTTCTCCTGTAGAAAGTGTTTTGAGGGAAAACTAAGCAATATATTATATTCAGAGAAATGTTTTGCTCTCCTGAGCTTATAAAGATGGCATCTAGGTTGTGAAATGCAATTTGTCTGCTTATCAAGAGGAACATTTACTCTCCTCATTGCAATCAATTCCTACTCAAAATAAGGTGATGATGTTAAACACATATATTCTCTCAAACTTGATCCACTTGATTGAAAACTTGGCATTTTCTCTCTATTTATTAACCAAAATATTTCTAAATTTAATCCCACTTTTTTTTCTATGCAAGTACGTGATCTATTTAAACCCTGTTTGTATTGCTTCACACTTTCTCAGAGATTCACCTCGTTCACTAACATATTTAGCTTATCCTTTGTGAAGAACAGATTGTTTTTGTGGAAGGATCATAACCATTTTAAAGTCTTCTCTGCTGTCTGTGTTCTATACAGTAATTCTCTAGAGTATCACAGACTCTCCTAAATGCTTCTGGGATGAAATAACAAATAGCAGCACAAAAGGCAATAGAAAAGTCTGATGTGTTCACATGTGACTAACCAAGGAAAGGGTGAAAGAGAGGTAGCTTAACATTAAATTCTTGCTGATCCTAGATCAATATTTTGCTGTGATCTGCACTATAGTTTGTTTTAGCTGTCAAATTTATAATCATTATAACAATATCCCAAAAAGGAAACACAGAATTAACTCTGTTCATAAGTTTCTAGAAAATGTATCACTAAAATGCCACACAAAGGTGAAATTGTTGGGTTTTTTTGACCCATTAATTTTGCTCTCTATCAAAAATTCCTACAGTATAATATTTTTCTTTTTTTCAATTAGAATAATTTAGAGGAATTGGTGTGTAATGCACATCCCATCTTAACAATAGTGCAAACAGTTTTCATTAATAACACTGATAACTCTGCCTGTGATTTTGTCATGGAATAATGTTTTCATTTGACCTATTTTCTTTCAGTATTCCTTATGGTTGCTGTGGAAAACCAAGACAATCCTGAGCTTCTGCTAAGTTGAAACGTGTCCCCGTGGTTATTAATTTTTTTGAAATATAGGGCTAATGTTTTTCAGCACAGAAGCTGGAGAAGAAGGGATTACTGGGTATGTGATAAACACTGAATATGACAGACTGCTGGAAATGTGTTTGGTACCATGAGGGGAGAATTTCAAAGGAAAAAATAGGAGTTCAGTGCCTTTGAACATTAATGAGACATTGGTAGATGAGCACCCATATCCTTGATTAACATAATGACAGTGGGAAAGGATAGAAAATAATTTGGTCACTAGAAAACTGTTTCTTACGTAGGCTTTAGTACCTCTTGATACTGAGGCAAGATATTCTAAGGGATCACATCATTTTTCTTTTAATTTTTTCCACAGAGGAAAATCATGCACTTGACTTACCTGTCCAGTTAATTACTACAGTCTGTTTTGGAGCCAAAAATGCAGGTTAAACCTGGTGAGTGTAAAACTTGGCTATAAGCAAAGTTCCCTTTAATCTCACTGATTTTCTCTTCCTCATGTTGAAGATAATTTTGATCTTACCTGCTTCTGCATTCAGCATCCACACAGCTCTATTCTAATGTTTGGCATGACGTGACAAAGGGAGTACTAGAACTGGGCAGTCTGACTGACACTTCATTGTCATGTCACCATGACTATGTGACCCTTCACTATGGTCAGTGGTTATTCTGCATGAATACATATTTCAGGAGCAATATCTGACCAAGCATTAAGTGGTTTTTCCTAGGAGGTTGAAGGGGGGCCAGCCTGTTTAGCCTGGAAGGACTCTGAAAAGACAAATACTTTGATTTTTGTGTTTTTCTTTGATTCATGACAGCTTGAGTGTTCTCGGTGAATCTACCACATACCCCACTGTGCATCAAGCAGGACACACAAACAGGGCACAGGTACCTGCCTGGAAGGTGTTCAGAGACCAAGCTGTGCCTTCACAGGAAGCTCCTGATCAGCTGCTGAAAATCTGGCAAATGCAAAAAGATTTTATGAAATGAGTATTGCCAAGCCCTGAAAAGAGTCAGGTCATTTCTTTGCCTTGCTGCTCTGGAGAGCAGAGAAATGTTTTCAGTGAGGCTGAAGCAGCACTGGGGCACCTGAGCTGTTTCTCTCAGGGTAGCAGAGGAAGAAGGGCCATGCTGAGACCTTTGGCCAGCAGCAGACTGAGGTCCAGCTCCAGAAATCCCCAAATGCCATCACAGCCAGAGCTGCAAGCAGCAACCAGAGCCTCCAATGCTGCATTTGCACCAGCACACATAGAAACAAAAGAGAAGGCTGACTCCTCACCTCTTCCTAGGAACAACAAATAAAGTGCACAGGAAAAGCTCCTGGTTTGATGAGTGTTTTATATGACAGATGAAACATTATCTTTGTAACTGTTACGTGACATTTTGAGCCCTTCTGTGGAAAGCATTTTCCATCCGAAAAGTTATTACTATTTATTATTTTCCATTTGGTTTGAGATGCAGTTTATACACGTTATCTCTCTCAAGAGAAATAGACATCCATCAGTTTGAGCTGAAAAGAGATCATTAACATGCTGACATTTGTGGAATCATTAACAAAGGTGATAGGTACCCTTGGCAGCCTGGGGAAAGATTTTTATACAGTGCATAAAGGTCCTAAAGGCATTCCTCATAAAGATCATAAAGACCTTCTGTCCCAGTGACACAAGTCATGCTCTGACTGACAGTACAAGATGTAACACTGGTTCTGTGAAGACTGATTTTCAGTTTAGATTCTTAAAAGCATGCACATGTTGGCTAGGGAAACCTAATGAAAGCAGAAATAAAAGCAGGGTGAAATAGCTAAACACAGAGAAACCTGCCAGAGAAAGTGTGAGCTGGAAGCAGGGAGAGGTGAGACACCAGCACACAGTGCAGTGGATTCCACACTGCTCACCTCTGCTGCCAACACCTGCAGGAACTTCAGGTAAGAGATATTGCACAAAAAGTGTGACTTGTTTTTTGTATTAAATCAAAGACAAAAAGATATGTTTGGCACATTCGTTGGAAGAAAAGAAAAGCAGAAGGCCCAGAGAGAATCATCTGTGTGCTTTCTTACTACTGACTTTTTTAGTATCAATACTGAATGACAGCTCTCTGGCTGCTCAAAAAATGTATCTCTAACTAGCCAGTGATAAAATTCAGAAGAAAAGTTGATACAACAGAGCCATAATTTCCTCTCCCTACAGCAAACTGACTGAGGCAATTACACAGCCTAATGCCTTTCTGAAATCCAGCAAACTCCTGTGGATAAATCCCCTCTTTTCCACACTTCAACACTCTTCAGAGTGTCACTCTTTGTGCACAGAAAAAGTAATGATTTAGACAGCAATTTCCAGCAAACTTTTCACATGCCATTCTGTCCATAATATTCATCCCAGGATGAAGAAATATTTCCAATGGTTTTGAAGTTTTGGAAGGTTCACTGAGATTTCCAAGACCAAGTACATAATGAAAGATGTACTCTCTACTTTAAACATCCATTTTCACCTGAGAGTGACATGATTTAATGCCTAGAGTATCTGGGTATATTTCATTTCATTTCATTTTTTTATTATTATTTTTTTAAGCAATATGTTGCTAGATTTATAATTTATGGATACACATAAGATAGCTGTATCTGGACTTCCTAACTCAGAGTCTTTTTCTCAACACTGAATGTCTGTGTAATACACCAACAGGTTCCTAGTGACACATCAACATTTCCTATTAAACCATCCTGTGGTGGGCACCTCAAATGTCCTCCCCAAGGTCATAAGTACCTGGGCAAAAAATTCCAAGCAATAGCTCCTCAATCACTGCACAACATTCCTTTACAACTCTCTTGTTATGTCCTCTTTCCCACCACTTCTTCCAGTCTTGCAAGTGGATGTCAGGTCTCTCTTGCTGTATTTTTGAGCCAGCTCATCTTACTCCTTCCTTTTTTCCCTCTCTCTCACCACCTAGCTTTTCTCAAGGTTTTTGCATCATGACCTCTTTGAAGATAGTGCTTCTGGCTGCCCTGAGCACAGACCAAACAGCTCAGTGGCTGAGCAGCTCTGTACGTGGTTCCCCTTCAGAACAGAGAGATCCTGGCTGAACAGCCAACCCCCAGCACTGTGCCAGGCAAGCCCTGTAAAAGTGATGGATATCTGCTTTCCCTCAGGCTACCCCTGAGAAATTTAGCCATGTTTTGGCAACTAGGCATCTATCTGGAAAATCTCCTGAATGCATAAATATTCCTGGGGTTTACTAGTGCTAATGCTGGAGTCCATTCTCTTCCTGTATGTGCTTAATAGTGGAATTTCTTCTTTGCAGTGTCCTACCTGATGTCTGTGTAACAGGCTCAGTGTCACAAAGAGCTCTGCTTTGCTAATAGCAGCACAGGGGCACAGGCTGAGAGAGCTGGGGCTGTGCAACCTGGAGAAGACAAGGCTCCTGAGAGACCTTAGAGCCCCTTCCAGTACCTTAAAGGGGCTACAAGAGAGACAAAGAAGGGCTTTTTACAAGGACTGTAGTGACAGGACAGGGGGGGATGGTTTTAAATGGAAAGAGGTTTAGATAAGCTGTTAGGATGAAATTTTTTTACTAGGAGGGTAATGAGGCACTGGAACAGGTTGCCCTGAAAAGTAATGAACTCCATCCCTGGAAACATTCAAGGCCTGTTTGGGTGGAGCTCTGAGCAGCCAGGCCTAGTGGAAAGTGTCCCTGCCCATGACAGGGGTTGGACTAGATGACCTTAAAAGGCCCCTTCCAACCCAAACTGATGCTTTAAGATTTAGCTTTCATATTTTCAGATTCTGTGCTGCCTAGGGATGTAGTTCTGAGCCTCATATTAAGTGCTAGTGAGCTCTTTTCATAGAGTAGGTAGACAAAACAAATCCTTTTCCTGATGAAGACCAAGGACAAATTTCAGCCCAAAAGCACAAACAACAGTGGATTGAAGAGGGAAAGAAAGAAGGATGAGACCTCACAACCTGAACTGTAATTGGACAATTAAACCCCAATATGCAAAAGGACCAAAACTTATGAAAACGTAAGACTTCGTGACCAGTCAGCCATTTTGTGACCATTCTTAGTCCACCCTGAGTTCAGCTTTGGTCAGGCTCCTGTCCTGCCCAAGGTGTATCCTGGAGGTCTTTCAATAAATACCTACTTTATTCTCTAGCTCTGTCCAGTCTCTGTTTCAGGTCAGCCTTCCAACCTGAAAAATGGCATCAAAACCATTCCATGATCAAGCAAGCAGTGAGGCACCTTCCCAGGGCAGGCAGCCGGGCCAGGGCTGCAGTGGAACCTGGCCTTCGCCTGAGGGGCACAGAAACATTTGGGTTTGCCCAAACGGCACATCTTCCTCCCAGCCTTCAAAACAGAACTGATGTTCCTTACCTCCTGTCGAGGCAAGGGGATCAAATGGCCACACAAAATTCCTCTGCACTAGGAAGGGGAAAACCAACAAGCCTGAAGACCTTGAAGATCAGGTACATTAGTAGGTGTCAAAGACATCTTTCTGATTTAGTCGTTGACAAGTTGCTATTTTCTACATTTCTCAAGCAACTAAAACCTAGATAATTATCTGTGTCTGTTTCCAAGTTCTTAAAATGCCAGCCGAAGGAATTTTTTGCAGATTTTCCTATAGTGTGGATTTTAAAAGCTGATCATGGTGAAACAATGACACCTTGTGGCACAGAAGAGCGATCAAACTCACACAGCCCCACGTTTAGCTAAAGCATTGCCAAGAAATAGATTACATTTCCCAGAACTACTTTGAATTATTGATGAGCTAAGTTTCCAGCTACAAGTTTTTGCTTAGATCTTTAATCTAAAATTGTTCTTGATGTTTACAACGTTTGAAAGCATCCTTCTAATGATGGCAATAATTTAGACGCTTGTTATTCAGGAATATAGCAAATTTCCAAGATAGTTCTGTAACTATTCTTGCAGTGAATAATATATTTTTTCACTTATCTAATATATTCATGTTGTTAAAAAACCACTCAGACTAATTGTTCATCTTTTTGTCCCTGACCTTACTTCAGGCAACCCCATGATTTAAATTGCACTGGCTGGCAGGAGAAAGGTTGTGCAGAATTGCTAACAAGAAAGATACGATGCCTGTTAGTTTCATGTAGGTTAAAGGGAAGACTCCAGCTGTCCAGAGTTTTCGCAGCAATGAGGATTTTCTGTTATGATGATTTTAAATGGATGTAACTGGACGGAACAGATGTGGTGTAATGTCATTTTAGAGTTCTTATCAGATTTTAGAAGGTTTGATAATGGTGATTTTATATCAACCCTATTAACTCCAAAAGACTGGAGAGTTAATGATTTGAAGGCAGCTCTTCCTTTAATTTGTGGATCTGTTCAAATCAGAAAGCATTAATGACTGTAAGTGGATAAGAATTCCTACAAACTGAAAAAGACCCCAAGATTGTTGCAGCCTCACAAGTCAAACATTTCATACAGTTCACAATTATTTTCATATCTACCAAGTACCAACTTTCAGCACCAGCATTGATTACTGACCTCACCTGTACCATCTCTGACCTCCATTTAGACAAGGTATACTGCAAATTATCGAGATTTTGAGTGAATTATGACCTGATTAAGATGACTGGTGAGCTATTCCTGGTGTTACATTATGCAACTAAAACATTATGCCTGCATTCATATATTTTATAACTGTCTAAAAATTAAAATCTTTTTGTCAGCATAATAACATTGCTGGGACAGCACTACTCAGTTCCAAGGGTATTCTGGGGACAGGAATGAAACCCACAATGTTATATAAAAAGCACATCATCATCAAAGAAGTGATATACAGGCACAAGGTATATTTGGTGCCTCTGTCATTTGTCACTGGGGAGTTTGAAATCTTGACACCCTTTTTGCATCAAGAGGTTGGGGGTTTTTTTCCAACCTGATGGCAACAAACTATATGTTTTACATTGGCATAGTGAAAATTACACAATAAATCTTAAATAGTATTCACCTCAAACATTAGACAACAAATAAGTCAAATATATCAGCAATGGCACATGACTAATAGTGCACATACATAAAATATGGAAATCACTTCTTCTCTTGTAAAGGAGACTGTACTCACCTATTATTGCAAGATCTGATGGTGCATTAAGTGATTGCTGCTGTAGGCAGTGCACATGCCAAAAATCACAGAGCTTCTCTATTGCACATTAAACCAAAAATCCCACCCTCATGCTGTCCCAGGACTGCAGTGCAGGCCTTGGCATGTGCTCAGCTGCATCTCCCATTCTTCAAACATCACACAGGGCATCTTGCACCTCATCATCAGTGTGGGGCTGGTAGGTGAAGTGCTGCTGGGAGATTTCTTACCTGATGGGAGTGGTACTGGTGGTCAGCGGGGCAAAGAGGTGACAATTTACACCTCCCTTTGCAGTCCCTGTAAACTCGTTCTGCAAACAGAGACTAAAACAGCCCTCAGATACACCTGTGCTTTGCCAGCTCTCCTGTAGCTGAGGAAGAGCCAAGGGCAAGTTTATGACAGCCAATCCTCTTCTCATCCATTTATTTATGCCTCTCTCCACACCTGAATCCCAGCTCACCTGGATGCTGGGATATTTCCTGCATCCAGCAGTGACACAAAGCTCACAGGTGAGAGAGTTTTCCATGATCCTTGTGTCTGTGTTTTACTGCCATTGTGTAGCCTCCTCTGATGTGCTCTGTATTCACTCAGTTTACATCGGTCACTGACTTCAGGGAATATTTCTGGGTTTGCACTTTCAGTAGAGATGAGGAAGCTCAACAGCCTGTTTTTAAGAGAACATGAAAATGCTGGAAAATGACAGAAAATAACAGTTATTATGCTTATGCACGGTAAAATATCCAGACAACTCCAAAAAAAGGGATGTGCTTTTTTACTCCTTGTTATGGTGTGATGGAGATAGACTGTCTATGTCCTGATGTGCAGAGCAAATGAGATGCTTTTACTTGCTTGCTGTCTCATCGAGTCATTAAAATGAGTTGATGAACATTAATTTTTACATCAGAAAAAAAACCAGCAAATGAGTATTCTTTTTTCTCTTGTTCTCACCTTCTGTTTGTAAAGTTCAAGGAATTAATAAAGACTGTCACTTTCACAGCTCACAAATGAGAATTAACCATCCTTATTGTGAGTCTGGAGATTGATTTAACCTCCTTTGGCCCTGTTCTGAACTACAGCTGTGGCATAATTAATGTTTTACTGCCTTAAACAGAAATGTAGATGATGAAATCCTGAATCTTCTAAAATCCCTTAAATTTATTTTTATTTCCTGTTTCTGAAAAGTACCCAAACACCTCTGTTTCTTCTGACCTTTGCTTGGGTTACCAATCTTCTGATTTGCAGGCACTTCAGTCCTCAGGGTAGCATTGCTCCACCACATAAANAACAAAATCCTGCACCCCCACAGTCTGATTTTGGGAACACTTGGAGGCTGAAAGCTTCAAGCATCAGTAAGACTGTGTGTCACCCCCCTCAGAAAGCCTCCAAAATCTGTCTGCCTAGTAAAACCCTTTGAGAAGTAATGGCATTTTAACATAAGCAACATGTGAACTGCATGTCAGGATGATGATGCACCCTTTCACCAGCCTCTTATAATTCATTTGCTACAGCCTCTGCCACATGTGGCAAAAAAATAATGACATCTTTCCTCACCATGGGCTGCCTGGCACTAATATTTGAACTAGAATTAAGAGCTGCTAGAACTCAGAATTCCTCTCCTCAAAATACAGCCACAGGAAAAGCTCCAGAAAATTATCCAGGGCTGAGCAGGATATGTCAGGTGATCAGATGGCACAGGCTCAGATTTCCCATCTTGAAGTGGAGCAGAGATATTGTCCAAAATGTAATGAGCACCATTTTTTTGCTTCTATTTCTCCACCCTTGCATTCAACCAGTCATTCCTGTTCACACCTTGCTGGCACTCCACCCCAGCCACTGAGCTTGTGCTGCTCCAGCTGGTGGTGGTGAAATACAAAATACAGTGACTCACTCAGCCCTTGCTGGGGTGAAACCAGTAGGAAATGAAAGTGGGTACAAGGATGAAGACATTTAAATGTGGGCTGGGGCAGCTGAGGGAGGTGCCATCTGAACCCCCACAGAGTATCTGCAGCTCTGAACCAGGGCTGGTTTCCCCAGGTTTGAAACAGCAGCAGCAGAACTTTGCTGGATGTTTTCTTCCTCGCTTTTTCTGTTCTTCACATAAAAAACTTTTGAAAATGGCTTATACTTGGCTTCTTTGCTCAGTTTCAGTCTCTCAGCAGACTCAGAGATATGAGAAAATTCTGAGTATGATCATATCAAGTTTCAAACTCTCCTTCATAATTTTTTTTCCTACCAAAAAACAATTACTTTTTTCAATTAGCTGTCTGTAATTCTTGAATGAACACACCAGAGGCTAAGACGTGTTCCATGGCTCTAGCTCTATGTTCATTTCAACCATCCATGGCTCATTTTCAAACTTGCGTTTTAGCCTTAATCAAACTTGCACTTTAGTTGATAAATAAATCATAGCAGCATGTCCACTTCTCTATTTTATGATCTTGCGTACATTAAAAAAAAAAAAGATGTTAAAGTCACACAGCTTTTGGGGAGGACAAGAGACTTGTTTTAAAACTGTGATCTGAGATTAAAGCTCCAGAAGGAAATTGCTTGGAGTTGGATCTTACAATCAGAACATGTCTAAGCCAAAAAATATTCCCTCTCTAAAACCCTGTTGTGCAATGTGTTTCAATTACAGGAGCTTTGGACTAACATTACCACTGCATAGGTCAATTTAGCTAACATGTTCCTAAATGTTTTATGGCCTAAACCTTATAAAAAGAATTTCAAACCAAATTGCTTGAATCATGTGCTCGTACATTTTTAGCTATGCATCGAGATATAATTTCACTACCCTAAATATAACCACAATATTAAATCAGACTGTTTATGTGAGGATGATTATTTACATAATTCCTCAGAATTAGTCATTTGGTTCTTAAATTCAATTGTGGCTGTTGCATGTATTAATGCAAAAATCCTTTAAATATATTTTTTCCATTTCTGAGAAGCAGACAAAAACCTCTGCTTCTTTTTAATATTAATACCCTTTGTCCAATGTGTTGACCAGGCCCAAAAATGAAAAGATCAAGTATAGAAATCCCCCAAAACTGAATAAAACCAAACTGTTTTAAACACTCTGATGAAAAGACTTCTCATTTTGCTTTGCTCAACCTTCAGTCTTTCACAGACTAAATGCTCTCTAGTTCTTCAGTCATTCATAAAAAGGAAAAGATAAATAACTTTGTCTGGTTTGCTTTTGCATGTGTTTTAGTAATTGTTATTTAGATTTAGCTCAGTCAGAAGTCAGTCACTTTGTCATTGCAACAGTGTGCATACTGAATTAACACTTGACTCAAAGCTAGCTTTTTTGATGCAAATTTAGGATTTTTTTTACTCACAGGTGGAGTAGGTGTATAGCAGGTGAAGATTTGCTTTGCAGTCACACCAAATGCAATGAAAAGGAAACAGAAGAGGCTGAACAAATTAAATCCTGCAACTGGTCACCAGAGAGAAGAGATCAGTGCTCAGGACAGTTTTCTAACCCCCAGACACCGGATAATTTAATCACTTTCCCTTTATCCCAGCCCTGCATGCCTATATCACTGACAGCGATGAGTGGACTCATTTGGTTTAAGGTGCAGTTGAAGCTGGAGATCCACAGGGGGAAGCATCTGCTCCTGGAACAGCCCAGACACTGCTAGGGGAAATCCCTTACTTTGTATGGAAGGATTGGGGAAAACTTTAACCTAAACTCTGCATCCAACCTATAAATTTTGACTCTAAATTGTTTCTTTCTAGGCAAGACGACGCACAAAAGGCTTGTGTGGCCAGGAGAGGTTTCAGATCTTCTAAACTTGCCTAATCCAATCCAGCATCTTCCTGAGTGATTTGATGTCCTGGTAACTTATGGAAAGCTTCCAATTAGGATGAGAAATCAATGCTCCCTGACTCCATTGATACAGTCAATCAGCAGGCACAGCTTGAATTTCAGCTGACAACTCACACAGAGCTGGTCAGAGTCCATTCATAATGGAATAAAACGCCAATAGGAAATCATTAAGATATCATTTCAATGTACTAAATGCAAGAAAATAACATTATTCTTACTGCATCTTCTGCAAGCACAAAGAGAAACAGGATTTGCCCAGCTAATTATTTAAGGTGATTATTGAATACTTTTTATTGTTCAGATACTGAATACTGTCACAGAAAATCTGTCTGCTCTTCTCTAAAAACTCTTTACTGAAATAATTCAGTTTAAAGGTTTAATCCCCAGAGGTTATTTTATTCCTTGCTTGTACACTTGAGGAAGATATAAAATTCAGATCCTGTCTCTCATTTAACTTACAATATTTGCTTCAAAATTCACCTGGGTGTGAATCAAAAGCTATGCAAAAGTATGCACACATTATATTGTACACACTCCCCTGTAAATAAAATACTTGTCATGTTTGCAAGCATTGTTTGCATATCAGCTTCACAATTAGTCCAGATAAATTGTAAACTGTAAATGTTGCTGTAAATAATGCCAGAGCCTGTATTTTCCCTCCTAAGAGTGAAAGATAAATTCAATGTGTTAGACTGAAAAGTTCAAGAAGAGGTTTTTACTTAATCTGCATGTGGAGGGGTTCTGATGGCAACTTTTTAAGGGTTTTTTTCCCAACTGTCTTTCCTTGGCATGACTTAAACATCACTCACTTTTACTTTGAGAGTTTGAGCCTCTCTTAATTACTGCGGTTAGACACAAAAAATACTTAGTGGTTATTGTCTACCCACAATCTTCACCTTATAATGATTTTTTCTTTAGATTGCAATCCCTTCTCATTTCTTATAGAACAAAACTGCACTCACAATTAAATTTAATGAAAGCCAGAAAAAAAAAATGGAGGTCAGACAAATTAAATTATGTCCTTTTCCATACTGCAATACACTTCTGAAGAATTGCTTAGCAGAATGGAGGACTGTTAAAGTCCATTCCCATACCATCTTTTATTTTACTTGTATGAAAAAACTAATTAATATGTCTGAAATAATTATTTTTAATGAGGAGTTATCTATTCTTTTTTTCACAGGGAGTTCTGGAATAGGAGTATACAATTAAGAGACGACAGTTCAGTGATCCAAAGTCTTTTTATTTCCCAAGGTGCTATGCATCAGTCCAAGTTCCTACTTCTTTCTATAGACACTCTAATAAGTTTTCCATTTCTGGAGAGTATTTTTGAACAGTTAATTTCACTTTGAAGAGGTAAGAAGCTTTCCAGATGACATTTTACAGTCATCAAAATATGTCATGCTAGATGTATTAGGCCTTTCTTCTGCTAATTTACAGACAAACTGAAGAAGGATAAAAAAAATTGATTCAAATTAGTTCTAATGATGTGTATCAGGAAGACTTCAAAATTAAGCCTTAGTCGAGACATGGAAAAGGAACAGTACTAAATATGGCTTCAAAATATTGATCATAATATACTTAGCTTATATAAAAATGCATCCAGCTACAAATTCAGATCCAGTAGAAAAATGTAAGGACAGTAATTTCTGTATGTTTTCTGCCCACAGTGCTTCATGCCTATTCTTTTCCTTAGAGCTCACAGGAGAAAGCCAATAAACTCTCGTTTTCCTTCTTCTGTATCAATAAGGTATTGCCAAGGCAGGCAGCAAACATGGCTCCTTGTTTCATTGAAATTCAGAATTACACAACAGATTATCTGTTACCCTTACAAAGCCTGCTACCCAAGGAAGAACACCAAATTTATGACCCTTCTTTCAGTCAAAAATACTGATCTTCATTTATCAAGTGCTGTGAAATCTCAAAATTCAGTTAGATCATCCCTCAGTCTCCATAATGAAAGCACAGGGTCAAAAAAGTGCCTTAAAAGCAAATTCCTGTCTTCCTTTTGCAAATGGATCTGGACACAGTGCCTTTCATTTCATTGCCTCCAGACTGCACTGCTACAGCTGTGACTAATGTAGAAATGAAGACAAATACAAAATCTATGCTTTAAATAAATCCATTCCTTCAAAGGCTTCAAAGCAGCACACAGTCAGTGTAGGCTGTAAGGACCATGTGCATGCTGGATTGGGTTCCACAAAATTGAACACCAAGGGTCTCTGGTAGCATGCCTTTAATCAGGACAAGCTGCTCTAAAGCATTTTCATTTGTTTGTTTGCTTCTCCATGTCCCACTCCTCCAATCAGCTGAAATCTAGAGGCCTGATTTTTCAAATGCATTTGTTTTTCTGGCTCCCACTACAGCAGATGCAAACAATGCTACAGCTGTGCTCATGTGGGACACATCAGGTCACCCAGGCCAGAGGGAGAGAACTGAGAGGCAGAGAAGTCAGGCATGGTACATAGCACATGTAAAAGAAACTTAAATAATTCCAAGTGGTTAAAAAAAATCTCCAGGGCATTCTGCCTAGGAAAAGCTTTCCCATAGTATGACTGTTCTCCTGTAAATGTGAGTAAGGAATAAGAAATGACCAGCTATTTCTCTTCTCCATCTTCATCTTCAAGAGGAAGAAGAAGCCAATGGGAAAGCTTCCATCTTTCCCTGCCCAAGGGCGAGCTGGGAGCCCACTCTCAGGGCTAGGCCCACTTACATACTCAAACCATTGCTCTCATCCAAAAATCCATTTAGCCATTACAAAAAATACCTATCCCAGAATATAAGTTTTCTCTACGTAATACAAGTATGCTTCTCAACTGCATTCCTTTCTTCTTATTACTAATTCACTCTGTAAAATGAAATTGGAACACTAATATAAAATTGAAAGTCTGTCTTCTTGTCCTAGATAGTTCAGTAGACTCTTGGCACACTATCATGACATCTTTACTTGCTGTTAGGCTCTCTGATATTTGGAATTCATTGTTGGAAAGTCTCTAGAGGAAATGCTGAAAGGTAGCAACCTGCATTTTAGCCAAAAAGTGGAATCTGTGTATACAGAATGGCAAGTCACATCAGAACAATTACAGTTCTTCATTTCTATTCCCGTCTGTTCTCTTACCATCTCTGGAATAACCACTCCATTTATAAAAGTTAGGGTGCATCTGAAGCCTCTAGACATTTCCTTCAGCTCTTAGTTTTCTTAAGGAATTATGTCTTTAAAATTGGTACTCAAGTAACTGCCTTTCCTTGCAAATTGACATTGTACATCCTGGATCAAAGCACCTCCTGGGAGTGTCAGGTTTCCCTCTTATTCAACACTTCCATTCTCTCCCTTTGCTCTCTTTCTTCTCATCTAAATGCAATTTTTTAAGGTCTTCTCTCCTCATGTCTCCTAATTCCTTTGGTCTGAACCCATGAGGCTTTTTCCCCAATTTCATTCTACTTTTACTTTTTTTCTCTCCTGTCTCTGCCTCCAGTTCCTGCGGTAGGGGTTGACACAACCCCTTTGCTGTACATTTCACCACACACTGGGCAGCCCCAGGGCTGTTTTCACCAAACACCGGCCTCTTCTGATCTCTTACTGTTTGTGTTTTACCAATCTTGTCATTTTCTGTGCTTCTTTCCCACTTGTCCCTAGCCAACAGTATGACAAAATTTATATGGCCACCCAGTTCTTCCAGTTCAATGACTTTTTTTATCTTAAGATGTCTCCTTTCTAGTCTCTTTGCTTTCTTCTATGAGCATAATTGTTGATTTTCCCTGTTTCAGCCATGATTTCTGAGACTTCGTAGACAAATGACTCTACTTTTGCAACTCTGTTGACCACAGCTCTAGATCCTTTCACATCTTTTACCTGACATCACACTTTTTCCTATTTCCCCCTTCATTATTGTTCTTGATAAAAGAACAGTTGAGCATGCCAAATTAAAATTACATTTTAACCTTTTGATGACACTTCACCATTTCATGCCCTCATTTTTCTTGTAAAATTTCACCCTCCTTTTTAATCTCCTCTGTTTGTCTCAATGGCTTCATGTCCCCAGTATAATTTCTTTTGTATTTCTCCTGAATTCTTTTTTTTATTTTTACCTTCACAGTTCAAAGATGTTTTATTCTATTCTGTCTAAACAACAATTTTAAAAAGCCCTTTGATTCTATTTGTTTTCACAGTAACTGCATCTTCTGTTGTCCTTTAAGTTTATTCCTCATGCCAGTTACAAGTGGTGTCCATCGACAGACACAGATGGCTCTTGTCCAAGTTCTCAGCTTCTTCATTCTCAACCACTACAACATCCTTGACCAATTCAGTCCCACCTTCCCCACGCTTCTACAAAAATTGTTTTACTATTTCCTTCCTTTCTGAGCTCATCATTCTTCTCTCTTAATTCCTCCACTGCTATGCTGCCTTCATATCATCAAACATGAATAAAAATGAAGTGTCCCATCTCCTCACAGCCTTACCCTACTCCATCTATCAAAAGAAGATAAATAAATAAATAGTAGCAATAACAAATAATCCATGGAAACACACCACCTCCAAGACTAGGAGATTTGAACGTCTCATTGTGAAAACGTCAATCTAACTTGGCACATCTAACAGAAAGCTTCTCTCCCAGTTATAATCACATCACTGAAGTTACTGTTCATATATTTTGGATCATTTTTCTTTCTTTGTATTAAAGGTTTGCATCTGGTACCTTACTTAAACTGACTAATACTTTGTTTCATGACTTAGTCCACTGAGGTCATGACTTGCAAAGAAAAGTGCTATTTAATTGAAGCCAAGATGACACAATTTGCCTGTAACAAAACTTGGCTTTTGAATATTATTTTAAATTTTGTCTTTGAAAGATCATGCATTTTTTTCCTCTTCTTTTGTTTTACTGTTTTTAAAAATATGTCAATCACATCTAAAAATCAAGGATCAGAGGCTGTGTGACTTCATTAGAAAAAAGAATGGATTTCATGGATTTTTCCATATGCTGTTGTTCATGTGAGCAGAATAAGGAAACAGGTCACTGGTGAACTTCATTTCATGATACATGACAATTAGCATGCAAACAGAATGCAATCTCAAACTGATTTATCTTCTTACAACTGCCTTTGATCTTCAATTGCATATTTCTATACATCAATGGTTCAATAATTTTATAATTATGTAATGACAGCTGACATCAGATTAATTGATTTTTACACAAGTACTTTAGAAATATGATGAAATAATTAGTAAATAATCAAGTTTCATGACTGTAAGGTAATGTATTCTTTTACAAAGGGACAAATCTATCATTTTAATAATTTCATTTTGATTTAATGAATGTGATTCTATCAGGCACCATTCTGCTTTGCTGCAGTCTTCAAAAGTACACTTATTAATAGACTTTCTGTTTTCCACGGGAGTGCTCTGGATTCTATGTTCAGTCTGGAATTTTGGGGTTTTTTTTTGCAACAGGTCACAGGCTAACAGAAACTTTAGAGCTGCTCTGTATATCACCATTGATTTAGTTGTGTACCGTGATGTGCCATTCCTTATGCCAAAAGAGAGCACATTACAAGTTGCCTGGACTAAAGGGATGCATCCAAATAATACATGGGATGCATCCAAATAAATCCAAGTAAAGAGTAAAGTAACAGAAGAAGAAAATAGCAAGACCAGAAGAAAGGAAATTAAATTAAGTGCTCACAGATCAAAGTTGCTAAGACAAGAGGATAAAGCAAATTGTATACAAAAAGCTGGCAGCTTCATTGGAGTTACAACTGTAAATTTGATGCTATGAGTTTGAAGAACATAGTTTGAAGCAAAAATTAGTTCTGTGAATTAAAAATAACTAGTTCTCTTTTCTACTAATAAATTTCTTTCTACCATTGCACCCAATCCAAGTCTCACATCTGTCTATAATGAACCTTGAAGCTTTATATAAAATTGAATGTCTTAATAGCAATTTGAGTTGCATACTTTCATGGCCTTGAATGCACTTTAGTCAAGCACTGGGCTTCTGAAGTGACACTGCAGCCAGCTTTTGCTAAATAGGTCAACTAAACCTTGAGATTAATTGGTTTGAAAGTACTGGAACTGAAAACCTCTAACTTCTCTTTCTTAAAATTGGTGAGCTTACCTTTGTTAAGCTCTTGCTTTTTTTCTTTTGATATGGTTTCCATGTAGAAATGCATTGGAATGTGTCACTGATCAAATAAATACTGGTTGGTTTTTTATCCTGTTCCATCCCTACCCCCCAAACAGGATCCATTTTCAGGCGGGGGAGCTTGTGTGTAAAGATTAACACTGGACAACTTCATCAATGAAAATACCAAAGTCAGCTCTGCCAACTATGATTTTATTCTTATAGTCTAGCTCTGGTTACAGAAAAAAAAATTTGTAAAAGAAAGCCACTGCATGGCCTGACTCTGTAATTCCTGTCTTTCCCGTTCCCATTGCTTGTTCCTAAGAAAGGTCTCCTATCCCACTTTGTGTTTAACAAGCAAAGTTCAGTAAAGGAGGAAAATACCTGGTGGTCAGAGCTGAGTAAGCCAGTGTGGGGGTCTGGAGGAAGGGTGTGGAGTGTCTGGGTGGCCACTGGGTTGTGGAGTGTCCAGCAGCAGCAGCAGCAGCTCCTCCAGCCCCCAGTCCCCAGTGTCACCCCAGGAGCAGGAGTGGAACATGTCTGTCCAGCACAGCTGATGGGCACTGCTGTGGCCAGAGGCTCTTTGTGCCTCCTGCTCAGATATGGCTGCAGAGGGAAGGAACAAAACCCCATGTGGGACTCTACAACTCTTCATGCTTGAAAAAAGCCATGGGTGGAGCTGGGGAGATTGCTGTCTTTTAAGTACAGAGACACACCTTCCATCCAGGGAGTGGCTGGAAATGATGCCATCCCTCAGGCTTGACTTCACTGGGAAAATTGTGAAACCTCTTTCCTCAGCTCCCCACCATCTTCCAGTATGTTTCACAAACTCTGCTCTGCAAGGGCTTCCTCCACCTTCACAGGAGTCCCTCGCTTCTCCCACAGGAACTCAGGCCACCACCAGCCTTTAAGTCTCCCCATCTCCCTTTGCCAGTGGTTCCCTCCAGATGTTCAGTATCTGACTCTACCATTGTACTGGTTGTTCTGGTTGTTAGGGGAGCCAGGATCATCTTCTCTGAGGGGGGATTATAGGGTCAAGGGGAGGTTAGAGAGCACAGGAGTGCAGCTTCCAAAACCACCAAGCATAGGGTTGCATGGCAGGAGGATGGAGGGAAATGCTGGGGCAGTCCTGGAGGTTTTGACATGGCAGAAATGCAGGAGCTCTCAGTGACCAGCTTTGTGGAAAGCTAAAGCAGGAGTGTCACATTGTGAAGGACAGCAGCATGGAGTTCAGTAATAACCAGATATTAACAAAATGAGGCACTTTTAATACTCCTAGAGGGGATTTCCACTTCAAGCAAGGTAGTTCATTCAACACTTGCCCTGAAAGCGATGTAAGAGGTTTGAGAATGAGCCTCAGGAACATTGTTGCTTCAGCCCTATGAAAGCCTGCCTAATGTTCCAAAAAGCCATCCTAATCCAGTCAGCAGAAATGCCTGAGAGACAGTAAACCAGCTCTTCCCAGTACAGCAGAAGCAGAAGTAACGCTGCACTGCACAGAATAATTCTGGTTTGACCTAAACTTCTGTTCCTTTACATGTCACTCATATTCTGCTACATGTTTCTAAACTGCAAATGCTCTTCAAAGACAGTTTTACCCAGCACAACACAGATTGGAGACCAGGTCTCTCACCATGTTAGCTGGCATGGCTACACCAACTAGAGACCAGACCTCAATTTGGATGTCAATACATTGATTTAAGCTGCTGTTGTGCCCACACTCTGTGTAATTAAGGAAGATGGAGAAATTCGTGTCCCTTCTGAGCACTGTCCATAGCTGTTGTAAGAGTCTGTCAGAGAGGGGTGACTGTGAACAGAGAGGTGCCAAGCAGACACACACCAGCTGTCACAGACATGCATACAGGTTGCATTTAATGAGGTGTGTGGCAAGTCAGTGTCCTTTCATATGTCAATACTGGTTTAAAATCTGCAGTGAGATGTCACTGCAACGTGGTCATTGATCTCCCTAAATTGTTAATTATCCCTCCTGAATCTGGGAGACCAAGGGATGCCTCCCAACCCATACTGTCCATACCAGCAAGATATGCTACAGCAGTTCTGATAATCGAGGCAACAAAACCTGCAGTCCCTTTTACCCCCTCCTGCCCAAGCCATTTATAGTGGCAGCTGGTTACATCCCAGCAGATCCTATCTCAGAGAGAAGCCTGTGGTAGGAAGAAGTTCAGGGAAGGGATAGCCCTAAATAAATCCCCACTGCTTCAATCTTTGAAAGGACAGTAGAAGGGGAATGAGACGAACCTTGGGATGCTGGGAGGTCCCTGCTTCCCCAAGGTGAAATACCAGCAATATGCCTGGCTGGAGTCAGCACTATAGAACTTCAGTTTTAGATGCTTGGCTTTTTGCCTTCATCTGAACCTAGCAACCAGAGCATGAAATGCTCACTTTCACATTCAGCACAAAGCCCAACAAGCACTTTATATCCATTTTTCTTCCCTCCAGTGTTTCTTGGTACAGACAAGGAATCAGAGCCAGCAAAGGGATTAAAACCAAAGGTAGGACCTACAGGTTCCAACAAATTTGACAAACTCCTTTTCCCTCTCTTTTCTCCCTCTGCTAAGGGTTTTTCTTGTCACACATCCAGCCTTCCTGGAGTCCACAGGTAATGTTCATCTGCCACACTGATGGCTCAGACTCTTGGAGGCACAGCCACAACATCTATAAACAATAAAATTCCTAGCTGCTATAATCATGTTGTCAGCAATGAGTAATATGTTCTGCAGAAAAGGCCTAAGGAAGCTGCTGGAGTATGCTGAAGGTGTCTGTAAACGATCCTTCTGAGAACAGCTTCTTGACAAATTGGTCAAAATATCAACCAAACAATTACTGCAATGTTCATCACAATTTTCTTTGCCTTCTTAAATTATATTAGTCATAATAAAGTACCCATAGTGTTAAGATGTATTGTGAGAGCAGAATTCAAACTCCTCTCCAACACACACTCCCCAGACACCAGGGCTCCTATCAGCATTTTGTTAAGCTCATGTCAAGAAATTATGTGCCCTTGACTAAAAATTAGTTATTTAAGAGAGCTACTAAAAAATTGGGATCTCTCTCTTTAAATGTTTGACCCTGAGGCAGAAGAGGAGGTGGGGGAGAGAGAGAGAAGGAGAGAGAATACGATAATCGCTTTAGATAACAACCTGAGTCATGGTAATAGCAGCCTAATTGCTATCCAAGTGCTTTCAGCAGGAAACAGGCACACCTAGAGAGGCACCTGTACAGAACAAGATTAGTTTTAAATGGAAGAAGGACAGAGATATAAATGCACCTTCATCTGAGTGTAGTGGAAAGTAAGAAATAGTTGTTTATGTAGAAACTGCCTGAAATTTAAGAGCTGCTTCAGATAATGGGAGGTGGCTGGTATGTAATTCATGTGAGAAACAGGCACAGTACAGGGCTCAAAGTGAAATGGGCATTTATATTTAGGCAGAGAAAAGAAAATAACCATATGTGGGGAAGAAGTGGCTGATGCTGTCTTTCCAGAATAAATCAGTTTCTGCAATGATTATAACCATTTTGTAAAATAAAATAAAGTTAGTAATGTCTGTCTGACAGTACAAAATAAGATTTTTTCCTTGAAAGTCAGTATGACTGCAGTAAGCTATTTGCTTGGAAGAAAGCTGCCTGAGAATGGAATGGTTTGTAATTGATTGATAAATATCAAACATGCCCTTCATATGGACGAGCCTGCTTTTTTACACTTAAGATTTGTTGTTCTTGTCCACTGCTGTTCTCTGAGCACTGCCCCTGTGGCTGCAGCCCCCCGACACAGGCCCCTGACACAGCAGCTGTGGGCAGGTTTGGGCAGAGCTCTTGGCCCCTGTTCTCCAGCCGCCCTCCCTCTTTCCTGCTTCAGTTCTGAGAAAGAGGACGTGGTGACCAGGTGCTGCCCACGCGTCTGGGGGGGAAATGATGGTCGGCACTTCTGAGTAAGAGACGATAAAATGCTGTTTTGTTTGCCCAGGACGACGTCTGTGGAGTGGGGAGAGCTGAGTGCAAGGATCGATTGTGTCCTCTGATGGAGGAGTCAGCTCTTTCAGCAAGGGTATTGATTTACGCATTCAACTCTGCAAGTTGCTTTCCACTACATCTTTTGCAACTGAAACTCAGTGATGTGAATGTCAATAGGCATGAACAAAAGCCTCGTGTTTTGGAAAGCCTGAATCTGTATCAGTAGGATATAAAAACTGTTACATTTCCATGCCTTTGCTCTCCTCTGGAAGTAATTTTCCAGGTTGTTGGTAATGGATGTTGCACACAGAATGTATTTGTGTGCCTGTGCATTACCATGATTGTTGTTCTCCCCTAAAAGTATCCTTTTTTTTTTTGCATTTGTAAATAGCATTTGATCACAGTCTAGAAATATTGCATGCCAGAAATTATCTGTCTTGAATTGCTGAATAATAGTGTTTGGGTAGGCTGTTACAGCAACAGAGGTACACACCCTGGATTTAAGCATCACAGGTTCTCATGGCAACTTTTTTTGTATACCTGCACATGCAGGAAAATATGTTGAGCTATCCCAGTAATCTCTGGAAAACCAGCAGCAACAGAATAAACTGACATGTTTATCACCTTACATTTGTTTTTGAAATATACATTAAAACCCTCCTTAAATAAAATACATAAATAAATCAGGAGGGAAAAGCACACAAAGGCCAAAACAACACCGTGGAAACAAGAACATGAAATCATTTTATGAATATTTAGTATAAATTAGTGTTTATGTTACACGGATTTCAGAATTTCAACCAATGATGGATTTGCATTGTCAATACATTATACATTATGAACACTCAGAGTAGGTACCAACCCTTGCCATAAGGCAGCTCTGGGTATTGAGGGTTTTTTCTTCTTTTTTAAGACTTGGTGAAATTTTACAAAATAGGACCTTCTATCAGAAATACATCAAATGACCTTGACCTATGATACAACAATCCTAACAAAAGAAGTGTTCAGCCATGGTGTCAAATGCTCCATTTCAGCTTTTATTCTGCATTCCAGGGCACTGTTCACATTAATCCAATGGACTTTGGAGTAGCCATCCAATTCTCATAACGAAGGTGAATTCTCCTTCTTCTTCTCCCTTTATTACTACTGCTGTCCCCACATGACCCCTCCACAGTGTCAGGTGTGTAAGCACACCTGTCTGTGATCACAGGTCCCCAGTGCTCGTTGTGAGGGCTCAAGTCAGTGCAAAGCGCACAGGTTTACACACACACTCCAGAGGTGTCTGTTTGGAAACAGAGTTTGTGCTTCACAAAAAGGGATGGTAACTCTTGAACAGGAAAACACCAATTAAATAATTAGGGTTAGCATAGAAAGATGCTATCCCTTAATATCTTTAAGAACAAATTATATAACCTTCTGTGAGGGATGTCCTAAGTAAAGCTCTTAAGGTCAGGGAGGTGAACTGAATGACTTCCTAAATTCTGTTTTTCTGTGACTGTGCCATCACTGTGCTTATGAGTGTAAGTAAGCCTGCACAAGCATGGACCCAGAGGTAGGATGACAGATGCCAGCGAGAGGCAATTTGAAAGGATGGATCAAGTATGTGGGGAAGAAAGTGAAAACCTGAGCACCTGAGTTTCATATGCTCTTAGTCATTTTTCTGTGAAACTTTTTTAATGTCTGAGGTTCATTAAAAACACTTAAAAGAAAAAAAAACTTACTAGTCCACAAAAGGAGCTGCACAGCACAGGAGTACAGGTTGTTTTACTTATTTAATACGTACTGAAAGGTTTTATTTAAGTGGTGGATGGTGAATACATTTTTATTAAGCAGAAAGTATCTTAAACTAAAAACTGACTTTGAAGAACACAAAAACTTTCTAACATTCAAATACTAAGCATTAATGTGACTATATTGGGAAATATGCAGAGTGGGTGTGCTCATTTCTGAGGAAATCTTCCCACTGGCTATTTGTAAGAAGCGGCTAATGACAATGTCTTTGGCCTTGACAGTCTCCATGTTCCTCTCCCGTGATATCTGCATGCTGATCTGATCCACGTTAGCCATGATTAGCTCCGAGGCCAGGATCTGGGTGGGGGATGCCCTGTTTGCTGTGCTGTCCATGATGTACTGCTTGTACAGTTCCACCAGCTTCTGCTCCAGGTAGTCGTTCAGGGCGGAGTCAGAGAGGGGCTGCAGGTGTGGCCCCAGGCTCGCCAGCCGCCAGCACGAGGAGTGGCCTTGGGCCGGCCTGCGGATGGTGTCACTTGTGAGGGGAGCCTTCACAGACTCCATGGGGGGAGGAATCTCTGAGGACTCCAAGAAGGGGCCTATGCCGCTGTCACAAGCAAAATCTGTCGTGACCGAGCTGATTGGCACCACATAGTCCCCGGCTATATGCAAATCGTTGTAGTTCTTGCAAATGCTCTTGCAGGAAGGTGGGACCAGGTAGGTGACTTTCTTTGTCGGCTCCTCATGGACATCCGTAGCTGGAGGTGGCTGCCCTGTGGGCGCTGGGTGCTGGACAGGTTGTGGGAGATTGTCCTTCTGCCTCCTGCTGTGTTTGCTGCCTCTAGAGCAGACTGAGGAAACGCGCTTGCCAGCAGATCTGCATCTCTGAAGGAGACTTTTTCCTTGTGCTTCGCCTGTGGAAGAATAATTAATGGACTTCATTTCATACACCCCTTCATCAGGCAAACTCTTGCAGAGTGCAGGGTTCAGGTCTTCACAAAGGTAGGTGATTCTGTGAAGGTAACCTTCTGACAGCATCCTTCTCCAAGGGAAAGGAACCACCAGCAGACACAAGAATGATAAGAAGAAATAAATTACAAAAAGTTCATTTGAAACTCAGTGAGCTGTGATTACACTTACCAATGTGTTACTAGCTGCAAAAAGATGTCTCCAGTTTGGACATGAACAAGAGTGTCTCTGCCTTACTGGGAAGATGAGTCAGTGAGTGAAGTGATCAGTGAGTCTCCCTGTTGTGCTGAATCTCACCAAAGCACATTCTGTATAACGTAACATATGGGACATCCAATGCATCCAATGGCAAGTGAGTTGTGGAGAGAGGTACAAGAAGTCTTTTGTTATTTAGCTGTAATAGCTTGTACTTAAATACATTTAATTTTGTCCTGGAGTTCATTAAGAAGGCAAGGTTTGCCCCCTTTTTCTCATATGCTTTTAAGAAGCCAGGGTTTTTCCCCTTTTTCTTATATGATTTGAAGCAACTTCTGTTGTGTGTGGTTTGTCAGCTGCCTCTGAACTATGATGATTTGAGATTCATATTGAGAGTATCACCCCTTCTGTTCCAGACTAACCAACAACTGTAGGTGTGGTTCCTTTTTCATTAAAAAATCTCAGACTATTAAATTTGCACTTTGCATGTCTGCATTGTAATCAGGATGGCATTACTTGTCTCTGCCTTTTATACGTGAAAATGTCAGTGGAAAAAGCAAAACTTTTTCGAGGCATGATTCATCTGGCCTGGTTTAGACACTTAAATCAAAATGAAATGAATTGTGCCCTAGATTTGCTTATCACTCTCCAGTTGCTATAAAAGGATCTTAAACTAGATCCTAGATACAGATATCTACAGGGTACTTTTGAAGAGAGAGATTTCAATGCAATGCATAGGAAAGTGCACATTTCAGAAGCACTCCAGCTCGCTCTTTGACTGTGGGATTAGTCGTACCACAGCTCTGGAATCAGTTTTCATTGCATTTCTGCAAAGGCACAGTCGAGTTCCAGCAGTCACTAACTCTCTCCACTCTCTGAGCAGGCAGCTCAGACCCAAAAGCTGCACAGAAATGTTAGTAATTAAAGACAGGATTTGCCAGCAAGGACACACATGCTGTGCACCAGTAAATGTTCTGCCCCAGCTTTAGCAGCTTCACTACCAAAAAAATTGCTTTAAATTCACCTCTGTCTCTTTTTTTCAACAGATGTCAAGGATACAATCAATGGGAAAGATGTTCTAAAGAAATTGTTTGGTCCAGCAAAGAGAAAGTAGATTTAGAGTAAAAATAAATTAAAATTAAAATTATTAAAATAATTTCTTTCTTTATATACTACAAATGGTCATTTCCAAGAGTGAAGGGACTCTAGTAAAGTTTTCATGTGTTGCAGTTGCTAGTGCAAAATGCTGCACTAATAATTGTTGGCTAAATCCTGCCTAAGTATGGATGTAGACTTTACACAGATGTTAGGGAGGGGACAGTGTGAGAAAAGACTTTCCTTGGGGGAAAGGAATCACTTCCACACCATGAACAAGGTTGAAGAGAAAGTTGAAGAGAAAATAGCCTTCCTTCAGGCAGAAATATTAATGGGAATTAGATGTGTCCAAACACTTGCTTTGGTGACCCTGAATCCTCTTTGTTGCTGCCAGTTGTGTAAGATTTCCCACAGGCAGTAAAATGTAATTAAGAGTGACCTATTTACACAGAAAGGGGGAAAAATGTTTGGGGCTTGGCAGTCCTTGCAGTATGCTGCAGTTATCTTGCTTTGGCTTTTAGCTGTAAATAAGGTGCCCCCACAGAAATCTTAGCCAAATGCTAGAGCTGCTCAGGTTATCAACTCTCTCTTCTGCCTCTGTTCCCCTCTTTTGCAAAGGCTGTTCCCCCCACCATCCATGGCCCAGATGTCTTTATTGCAAAGTCACCACTAACCGTGGCTAGCTTGAATCTGGAACTGTTATAAATTTATTTGTACATTATTTTTAATGTGAATTCGGAGAAATGAGTGGAAATGTAACAAATGGCCTGTCCACTGCTTAACCAACATAAGCAAAGGCAGTTGTGTTCAGGCAGCATGTGACACTTTGGTCTTTCCTGCTCCCCAGCTGTGAGTTGTTTCTGCCATAAGGTGCTACATGAGGGAAATGAAACCACTGGTTTCATTTCTTTGCACTGCATTCTGCTATGCTTATTTTAAGAGTGTTGGAGCACACTGAGACAGTAGAAGAAACAAAAGAACTGGCAAATTCAAAAATATTAGGTCTCCTTGGGCTCAGAGTTGTGTGTTCTGCTGAATGAGTTACAAGCTTGCCCTCTGAAGGTGGCAAAGGCTGCCACACTAATCTGGCTCTTCCCAGCTCCGCAAGGAAATCTGACTGAAGTTTTGATAGGCAGTGCTGAGACCATGAATGCAAAAGGGAGGTGCTTGGATCTGGTGTTTCTTGTCCTAGTACAAAATATAATATACCTCTGTCAAGTTATTATCCCATCACCCCAACAGTCATGCAACTGTGCCACCCTTAATTTTTGCATTTTAAATCTGATAAGGATTGAAGTTTTCATTAATTCTGCTTTCTCGTGCCTCTTCTCTTAATCCCGTCTCCGTGCCACTGACACACATACACCAGGATTCCAAGGGCATAGAGATTATATCTAATGTCTTTCAATATTTGGGTTTCATGCTCCTTAAATCCTGATTTCACTTACATCTGCCTGAAAATAATTGCATAACTTTTTGTTGCACAAGAAAAACCCGTCCCTTTTACAATTCTAATCTGACATATTTTGCATGTAAGGTGAACAAAAAGAATTTTCCTTGTGTTGCTACTGCCCTGGCAATGGGCACTGACTACATTCCATCTAAGCCTAGTGGAGATAGAGGGAGCAGACTGTCAGGTTTTCACTGTCTTTTCTATCTGACTTAGTCTTTATTACAGTCAGATGATCTTAAAAACTCATATGTCTTGCTCGAGGCTTTTGTTCAGTTCTTCAGCAGAAGAAAACCTTGAAGGCAGGATGAATGTTCAAGGTCACATGGAGAATCCAGGGGTATTACCAGCGTGTGGCAGCAAATTTGCTAGGTTGTAATGCTTGTAGACAGTGCCAATGTTGGCAAAAAGACCTCAGATTACAGTCTGAGAGCAGGAAAACAGAACGGGAGTTCTTGGCTCAGGATAAGCAAAACACTTACGGAAAACCTGAAAAGTATGCACAAAGAGATATGATAAATTGTGTCCTGTTCAAAAACCTAAGCAAGATGAAAAGTTGCTAGAGAAAATGGAAAGAACAGGGTGCCAGCCGGGATCACAGCTCAGTGGGGAAAGGAGCACTCTTCTGCCTTGCAAAAGGAGGGTATGGAAACTCATAGAAGAGACAAGCTTGTGTTGGATATGTCTGGTTTTCAGATCCCTGACAGGGCTCTAAATGGCGTTAAAGTTGTGCTGCTGGGGATTGGAGCTCAAATCTTATCACAGGGTATACCTTGAGTTCTTGCTGATTTACGAGATGGGATCCCAGATGACAGTCTCCATGTCTCGAGGAAACTCAAATCCTATGGATCTGTCTGTATTTTTTCCCTATTTTAGGAGACATTTTTTCAGATTGTGGAGATAGAAAGATCCCCGCAGTGAGGTATGGGATCCACCTCAGATTGCCAGACACACATGTAAGAGTCCTGGCAAGAAGGACAGTCTGTAGAGCAATCTTACATGTATTGCAGGACCCATATCTCACCTTCCCCTGGGGCTAGTGTGGAACAGCTCCCAGAAAGCCTCAGCACAGCCAGCATGGGGAAACCAGGATAGTGAAGAAGCTGTGCACATGGGTAAGTAGAGCCTCTCCTTAATGCCTGAAACCTACAGATCTTTGGTATTTGAACCTCATTTGGCTTGGGTAAAGGTAATGCTGATGACACCACATTGTGTGGTGAGACGGACACATTTTATAGGGAGACCTGCACAGGCTGGAAAGTGGGCCAGGAATAACAGCATCAGGTTTGACAAAGGCAAGTGGCAGCTCCTGCACTGGATGACACAACCAAAGATCCCAGCACAGTGATGTGTGCCTAGGGAGCCTTGCTGAGAGGGACCTGGGGGCCCTNGTGGACAGACTGGAGAGGGTCTAAAGAAGGGCCAAGAAGATGATCAAAGGGCTGGAAAAGCTGCCTTGTGAGGAAAGTTTGAAGGAGTTAGGACTCTTCTCCCTGGAGAAAAGGAGACTGGGGAAAAGGGACAGCTCATCATACTATTCCAGTATCTGCAGCTGCAGAAAAGACAGAGGCTCTCTCTTCACAAGCAGCCACACGGAGAAGACAAGTGGCAATGAGCACAAGTTGCATTGGAATAGAATCACAGAATCACGTAGGTTGGAAAAGGCCTCTAAGAACATTAAGTCCAGCCCTTAACCCAGCATCACCATATTCACTGCTAAACCATGATCCCAAGTGCCACATCCACATGTTTTTTAATTGCTCCCAGGGATAAGAGGGAAGAGGCTTCATATCAATATGAGAAGGAAATTTTTTACAGTGAGAATAATCATTGACTGGAACAACCTCCCCAGAGACGTAGTGGAATCCCCTTCACTGGATGTTTTCAAGATGGGATTGGTCAAGGTTCTACATAATCTCATCTTTCCCATGAAATGTTGGACCAGATGCTATTTTGAGGTCCTTTCCAACTTATGCTGCTCTCTGACCATGATTCTACAATAGCAGTGGCTGCTATTTGATGTAGGAGTGGCTCACTTTGCCCACAGCAGAGGAGAAGATGAATAGCCAGGGGGTAGCTTTGCACAAGCATCCGAATGCTGCCCACTACATTTGTCACTGCTGCGGCTGCTGCTCTGGAAGATCTGGGGCCCTGCACCAGGAGGCTCTTCAAGCAGTTACTGTGAGCCAAACCACTCTTGTCCCTTCCTCACATCTCACTTCACTCTGATCTTTTGGTCTTCCCACAGGAGAGAACATAAGCCCTGTTCATCTTCTTTTTTCACATGTCAACAGTTGAAGAGATGCAGAAAAGCTGGAGTACCTCACCCATGGGGGAATGTGGGCTGGTTCGAGGGAAACAAGTAGGTTTGAGAGAATAATAATCCTGTATATCAAGAGTATGAGGGAATCTGCTAGAAGGACAGACTAAAGAAAACAAGAGAGGAGACATCTTCCCCAAGGAGTCTACTATACTGTTGAATGCTCTTGTCATACAAATGTCTACCAATTTTTGATCATGCTAAATGGATGGCAATGAGTTTCAGGAGCTTCTTTCATTTAGAAGCAAATACATTCTCAGTGTATTTCTGAGTGCTGTTGTATCTTTAAGTTGAGTTGGGGGGACATTCTTCCATAAAAATACAATGAAAACTGCATGTTGGTAAATATAGCTTCTTGAGCTCTCAAAGTTTTCCACCCAAGTTTGTTTTATCAGTTCAAGTTCCTTGAAACTTCATACAGACCAAGCCTGGTTCATCATTTTCCATACTTTTCTTCATCATCTATGCCTATACAAAGGTTTAGGACCCCATCAATCTGGTTGGATAGCATTTTACATCTCATATCCACAGCTGTAAACAACAGCATGAAATCTGAGGCAGGAAAGAACCAGGCTCCACATTCATAAAGAAGATTTGATGACATAATATTTCTACCCTGTGCTTTTATAATTTTCTTCCTGGGGTGGACATCATTTCATGTCTGTGTTAATTTTAATGACAAGTTAGCTGTTATGACTGAACGATGTGTACTGCAAAATTTTGAATCTAGGCAATTGAAGTAAAGAGGCAATCATATGAACTCTTACAGAAGAGAATACACTTTCCAGAAATGAAAAGACTAAATGATAAAGCAAGAAACACAGAAAAGGCTGAAGGTGTTTCCTAGAAGGAGTGAAGGAAATGGTCCACACAAAGGCATTGAAATGTTAGTTACATTTGCTGTAGAGCATAAAAACAAGAAGAAAGGAGGCATGTTGTGCATGTATACCCTAGTTGAACTGTGAATTTGCAGCAAACCAGGAAATTCACAGTGAATTGGAAAAATGCAATCATAAAGTTTCTTTGTTTATAATTTTTAACATCATCATGTTTTCAGAGAAGTCTCATCTTTCTTTTTATGAACCTTTTTTTTAATACCATGCCCATATTAATCTATTTTGGTGCCTATTTTTATTTTTAATCTACAAATAGATTACTCCAGTTGGAGGACATCACTTAGACATACAGTAACATATATAGAAATTTCAATAGCAATATCTTAATTATGATAAAAGCAACACAGCTAGTAAGGCTCACTTTTAAAATATTCTGAAAAACCTGTACTCTGATTTTATGAAGTCTTTAGAAGTATCAGGGGGAAAAAATTGTTTTCATTTTGAAGTCTCATTGCAACCACAGTTCATCATGGTTGTGAATACGGCACCTTAGAAATGTCCTCATCACTTCTTAAGGCAGCAGAAAGTGTCTGTGGACAGAAGCTGAGACTGCAAACACATGTGCATTCAAAACAGAAAAAGTGCATCCTCATTTTATCAGCTATCTGCTATGGTGCCACACAAACAGAACCAAGCCACTTTGATAAGCAAGGCCAACATTTTCATACATTTATATAATGTGCAGTACATTTTTGTTCTTACCTCCAAAGATACAGCAGCTGACGAGGCACAGAAAAACTGATGTCTTCTAACTAGTTTGAGGCTTCCTGTGGGTCTGTCCTACCCCAAAATGCAATGTTCTGCTTTAATTTCCTTTGTAATTACACTTCTAAGATAACATCCGTCTTACTTCTAATTCTCTAGAGCAAAGAAGTATAGAAAGAAAGTCCCTTAGGAGGTGAGGGGGTTTTATAACTGACTGAACTGCAACACGCTGAACTTGCTTCCTCTTTTATGTCCAAATGAAACTTCATTGTGAAACTGTGTACTGTTAAAATAGCTGATTGCAACACTCAGTCCAGGCAGATGGACAGTTGTAAGAAAAAAAGTCCTGGCAAGTCAAACACTCAGAACAATCTTAGAGAAACTGTTCATCTGTTGGCAGCTTACAGTGCACCCCATTTCAGCCATCACTCTCCTTTTAGCTGACACAGTGTGAGACATCTTGACATGTCAAGACCATCATGCCAAATAAGTTGGAAGAGTGAGGTGCCAAAGCAGAAATGCATTGCACAGCAGGTCTACTTTGTTGTCTGCAGACCCTTGTACATATAATTTTCCACCAAGCAGCACAGCACAGCTGCTTTCTCAGGTTTTGCTTTGGTAAGCTTGACAACACTTGTCAGGACAAAAGTTAGCCCTGAAAGTTAGGCCTCATTTGTTTTAGCACTCAGTGCCATACCCAGGATGCTTGTCTTCATAGGGGCAGTCGATGAAAATACCTGGGGCAAGCAGGAATTCATCCACCAAGTGTGAGGTGTGAGAACAGTGAATATGGCTTTGAGATTCGTGTTGGAGTATTCCTTAAGGGCAGAAGACAAATATTGTTTGAAACACATAACTAGACTGTTTGAATTGATCCCAATAGGACATACAGAATTTGCTTTAAGAGACATAATTATGCATCCATATATTGCAATAATAAGAGAAATATATTAGAAATGTATTTTAGTTCCCAGTGAATTTAACTTCCTCATTCAGTACCATGTGTTTTTCTCAGAAGCCTCCAACTCTGCCAGCCAGAAACAATACTTCTATTAATGTCATTTTCCTAAATATTCACTATGATGCAACATATGATTGCATCTAATATCAAAGACTTCTTCCAAAGTCTTCTTAGACATAGGCATGAAAAAAGTACAAGTGTCAGTCTGTCCCTACCTACACATTTGTAGCTAAATCATACAACAGTTTAACAAATAATACTGTACCCGCTCATGCCATGCTAGGATCAACAGCATCTAAACAGCACAAAAATTGGACAACTTTGGCAGTTTAATGCAAGTCTCATCAGATACCTTTGCTATAAAAATTCTCCCTTTGGAAACAAAGCTACTGCTGTAACAGACCAACTTTTTTATGCTTAACATTAACTTAATATTAACATTAGTGTAATTTTTGCTCTGATCTCTCATTTGTACTATGGACCAATCTCAGGCCTTGTCACATGTATAGTGGCTCAACACTTTTTTCCATGTTTCCTTATCTGGGTGAAATGTATTGAGGGAAGCAAGAAATAAATCTCTGCGAGGTTTTATCTCTTCTGTAGATCCAGAGAGCTCTATATTCACAGAAGCTCAATATTTCTAGTTAGATTGTTAGAGAAAAAATTGGTAGTATGAAAAAGCTTTTCTGCAAAGGTCCTCAGAGAGTGTTCAAAATATTTTTTTAATAATCTAAATCCATGCAAAACCAGGAAGATACAAATGGGCAGATATTTTAAAGTAAAAGTGCTTCTACTGCCAGAATAGCACAGCTGTCCAGAACCACTGTAAAATCAATCTGCTGTCATGGATTTACCTAAGTATGGATTTAAGACTTATCTTCAGGCACCTAGATTTGGATAAAATAAGTGACCCTGTTTTGTAGTGCATGTGGAATGTTTTCAGTTTTCTAGTGGAACTCAAACATTGTCTGCATTTCTACACGGGAACTTTGTGTACCTATGGAAGGGAAACATAAAACTGTAATTTCTTGTCACTGAAATTGCACATTAACACCTTGACAGTCTAGGCTTTCAGGACACCCACTTGTTCTTGTGATCTTTTCCACATTCACTCCTGACCTTGGAAGAGTTATCCTCAGCTAACAAGCACTGTCCTAGATGAATTTTTGCCATGTGGCTTATAAACTGCTCTGAGTGCAGGACTCTGAGGGCCAGATCCAGATCTGATTGAGCTGAGTACAACACAGCAGCACTGACCCCTTCTGCACAGATCCCCACATGCGCTGTGCCTCCCATGCCCAGTGAAACAGATGTGAGAGGGAAGAAAGCTTCAGCACCTTAGGGGATTTTTCAGTCAGTCTCTTCATCTGTAAACGTAGCTCAGATTGTCTGAGGCCATGCCAAATTATTTTTGTCAGTGTAATTCAATACAGCGAGCCCAATGCATCAAGATTGTGTATCCCTATCC
>VXBB01003346.1:0-63477 GCA_013399915.1 Illadopsis cleaveri | reverse complement strand
CCCCCCCCCCAAAAAAAAAAGCATTTCAAGTAAATTACCATGTTTCCTTCTCCACCACATTATTCTACTCACAAGGAAGTTCCTTGAGGAAATTGCTTTAATTTTGATCCTAAGTAGTTCTGATCCTTAGTTTTTTATTTTAGTTCAAGAGTTTGTCTTCAAGACAAATGTGCCAGTTGTTTGCCCTCACTCTGCTTTGGTTGGCCTCTGCTTAGCCTGGCCTGTTTGGTCAGAGAGTGCAAAAGCAGCTGCCTGTCATTTGCAGGTGAAATGTTTATATTCCAGAAATGATAAATTGGAATCTTTTGATAATTCTACGGCTCTTTGTTACATTTAATAGTAGGAATAAGTACATAAAATAAATCAATTTTCCTGTACATATACTCATGCAGGTATGTACACAGTAAGCTCTCTGGTTATCAAACTATTTTAGCTCTATTCTTATTTTTATTTTGTGTGTCTATACCTTTAACTATGAATTTTGAAATTTAAAGTGTTAAAGATACCACCTTAAGATTACTATCTAGTTTGTAAGTGCTTTGTGCAATAGGACAAAGGCGATATTTTTAAACCTTTTGATCTTTGGAAGGAAAGATTTTATAGGAAGGAGATAAGCATGGTATCCAGTACTCCATCATAAAAAATAATCATGAATGGTTTATATTCCTTACAGCAGCAAAATCAGATCTATTTCAAGCTTTCCTGTATATGTGAAAATTTAACTTGTTTTGACCTGAAAACCCAGTTTTCAATGCATTAATTGCACCAGTATAATCAATTATTTGAGTAAATCAGCAGTCTTTAAACAGGGAAGAATTTCCATCATACACAGTTATCTCTCCTCTTCCTTCATTGCTGGTAGTAGAAAATAGATCAGTAGAATTTTCTAAGTAAAATGTAGAATTCCCATCTTCCAAAGGAGTGCCAGGCAAGCCTGGTTTTGAGATATGTCAGGCCAAAGAGGAGTCTTCTGGATTAATTACTCCAGCCCTTTACCTGTTGTGTGGAAAAAATGTGGTTGTGACATCATTCTCTTGGCCATGCATTTCCAAGGAAGAAAAAAAGACCATGGATCCACAGAGAGCCCTGCCATTCTAGAAAAGGTGAAGGAGTTTTGGTGCCCACCAAAACTGTATTTGCTGTTTCCAGGTGCCCATGGCCAGTGATTGCCCACACAGCAATGAGAAGTCTGGCTGTCCTTGGGGCCCAGAGCCTAAACTCCAGGAACTCAAGGAGCACAGCACCTTCCANTTCTGTGATTCTGTGATTCTGTGATATAGTTATATCCATCAAGTTCTGCACCCAGAGTATAATACTTCCAAATGACACAATTGTTTCCTCACACAAGTGACCACAAAATCTTTTAGTTAACTACAGAGGCATTTTCACTTCAAGTACAAATAGGGTAATAACAGGGAACATTTGCTGCTTTTTGTGCTCCTTGTCCATTAAATATAAAATTTATTCCCATGTTAAATTTCTTTTCTCCTTTGTGGATCAGATAAATATTTAGTTAGATGCAGACATCTCTACAGGTTCAATCGAGGTGCAAATCAAGGAAACAAAAGCAAGGCCTTTGATATGATAAAATTATAAGCAAGAACATTGCACCCTCTGATGAAATCTCCAAGGTCAAGGGAAGTTTGCTTTGGGAAGAGATAACAGTATTGGATAGAGCATGTTGAAGTTGATCTACATTACATTCCCAGCACTAGTCCTCTGTAGTAACAAGTAGCCAATTAGTGAAGTCTTTTTCACTTCATGTTCTTTTCTTCTCTCACTAATTTACACAAACTAGGAGATTGATCTTGTCACAGTTCAGAAATCTTTCCCTTCAATCTCAACCTCTCTTCATTCATAATCCCTTATTTACCTTTAGCAGTCAAACTGTTCTGCCCATATCCTTTTTCCTAATGGTCACAAATAATGCACTGATGTATCCTGAACAAAGTACGTTATTGTACAAGTGATCCCACTGATGGCAGAGACTATCCTGAGGTTTCCATGCATAACCACACATGGGCACATAAGCCTTTAAGCACTGCAGAGCGTGAATCACGAGCGGCCTGTAAAGCATCAGAAGGCAGCAGGCTGGGCAAGCTGCCCTCTTTCCATTGTCTGTGTCTGGCCAAAAGCCAAAACCTTCTCTTTTTTTTAAATTCTCTTTTATTTTATTTTATTCTTTTTTGTCTCCTAACTAGTACCATGATAACGTAAAAATGGATGGTTTTAAGCCAACAATCAAGAATATCTAAATGTAAATGCCACTTACTTTTGAGAACTCTCAAATAACAACATGCATAAAAGGTGGTCTGCAGGGTGCAGATACATAGAAATATATTTACTGAAATCCTGATGCACACCACAGGTACTGTGCACGGCTTGCTCTGTGCTGCTGACTGAAATACCCCAGGGTCTGATGCATTTCAGTCAGCAGCAGAGAGGAGCCTGACCCTCAACACACTGGGGAGAGTGCAAACCACAACTTACTCCTCAAGCAATGAAGCATATAATTCCCCAGCTCACCACCCAGCTCAGCAAAAGGCTTTATCAGCACCTATAACTCTCATGTTTGCACCTTCCAGATCCTGTTAGACAGTCTTCTGGAGTAATTTTTTTAAGCTTCCCAGGATGCACACATTAGTTCTGATCCTTTCACAGAATTTGTGTTCTGGTAGGCCTCATCATTCCTTTAAAAGTCTATTTTTAGAGAGGAAGTTTAGCAACTATCTTTTTTGAGGGTAGAGGGTGATTTTTGCTCAAGATGTATCATTTCTCTGTAAGAATTTAAATTTTCAAAATATGTCAATATACACTGAAGGTTTGGTGGTTTATCTCAGTTTTAGATTTATTTAATGGTTTTCATACATTGAAAACTTCTTTAAATGCTTGAAATTCACATAAATCAGTTCAGCAATGTAAAAAACTATAAACCTGAGTGTGCATAGCAAATAGAAGTGATGAAAATCAGTATTTCAGGTATCACACAAATAAAACAGCTACCCCAAATCCCTGAACCCAGAGCATCTCCTGCAGAATAAAAAAGGGCTTGAGTTCCTGACTGTCGGATCAATGCCTACCATAGGAAACCCCCAGGGATATTACAATGCATTCTTGGCTTCACAAGTCTGAAATGATTACCCACACGTGCTCACCTAATTAAGTAGAAGCTAATTGCATCCTACCTATCAGATAGAAAGGTGTACCATTGGATTGCTGATAAAACTAACCAGTAGGTTGGAAAGGAAACCCAAGGCTGCCTCCACCTTTTATTGAAGGAGTCTTTTTGCAGATGCAGTGTCTAAAGCAGAGATTCCAGCAGCCCACACCATCCTAGGGAGAGGGCAGCTTGACAGAGCTTGACTTTCTTTTCACAAGACTCTTTTTCTGCTTTCTTGCCTCTGGGTGAGCTCATGATTCCCTTCTCAGCAGGTCTCTAGATCTAAAAAACTCTAAGCCTCAGCAAATCCCAGCTGATAAGAGGAGGAGCTTGTTCTTTCACCTGGCTGCACCTTGAGGACAAGGAAGACTATTCATCTCTGCAGGACAAGTGCACTACAGTATTTGCAGTTTTCTCCCTGGCTTTCTGCCAAATTCCCTCTGTGGCTACACATACCCTCTAGGATAAAGCAGGATATTCCTAAGGAAGAACTGGTTAATTATATTATAAAAGTTTCAAATGTCATTTCCAAGAGCCAATAAAGATTGGCTGAAAGACTGCCTACTTGTACAAAATCCTGTCATATGATACATACCCTAATTCCAGTGCTTGCATTGGATCTTTGTTAAAAATAAATCGTGCATCCAGCTGCTAATGTACTTCTTGGTTCCATGACAATTAGTGGACAGGATTTATGATCAGGCAAAGAGCTTTTATCTGTAAAACAGGACTGAGCAATAGATGAGGGCTTTCTTTTTAGTTTTCTTTTACTACACATCTGTGTTCAACAAAATTGAAGACAGGCTTCTAAGAAGTGATTTTTTTGTTAGTGTATCAAAATACCACAAAAAATTGCAGAAATTCAAGAAGTGTTACAGCAGTCTGGTTTCTTTAGGTGCATTGGCACATGACTGTAATTTCTAGGTAGAGCCATCCCATGACAATTGGGTTTTCATGGGGTTTTTTCCTGAAGTACTGGCTCTTGATTTGACTCTGATTTCTACATCCCTCACTTTCTTAATTTTCATCTTTCCAGCAGACAATTTTTACAGCTATTCTAAATTCTGTGTCAGTAACATTAATTTGAAAATTTTGTCTGAAAGTAGCAACAGAATAAGCAATTGATCTTCTGGGTACTTTTAACAAAATAATGATAGAAAACCCTCCTGCACTTTGGTCCATGCAAGCTGTCACTGCCCACAGGGGGGTTTTTTTGAGTTAGGTAATCCTGGACAACCATGCCATGAGAAAAGAAAAACAGGAAAAGCAGAAAATGTGAGGGTCTGGAACAAGCATGGACAAATCACTGGTTCCATCTGCTAAGAAATGATGCTGAGCACAGTTTGCTGCTGCTGAGCATTATCCAGGGTCGTAAGACCTGCCAAAGGAAGTGAGAGGCAGGAATGTTTTAATGGAAGACTTTCTGAAAAGCAGATTGAAAGCAAAGGGTCATCGAGTTGATTTTTTTTAAAGAGGTGGTTGCTGGAAAGGGGCAGAAAAACATGAAATTGAGCAATTACACAAGCATGGGGAATCAGGAAAGCTTTTTCAGATGGAGTCTGCAACCAAGATTTTGCAAGGAAGACTGGTAGGAAAAGGTTGTTTAGTTACATGAGTAAGAGGAAGAAAAAGTTTCAGAAAAATGGATCCAGTGTGGTTTCTGAAAAAAACATATTTATCTGAAGATGGAACTCAGTGAGTTAATAACAAGTGTATGCTTGATGTGGTACTTAGGGAATATATGGAAGATGTATATACATATTCAGGAAGACTGGGACAGAAACAATACAAAGATTTAGAAATAAGATAGAGCATTTAAAATTTAAAAAATTAAATTACAAGCCAGCAATGCGTCCTTGTAGAAAGAAGGCAAATATTTTCTTGTGCTGCATTAGGTAGAGCATTGTCTACAGTTTCAGAGAGCTGATCCTTCTACTCTGCTCCAGCCTTGAAGATACTCAAAACCAAATGGACACCATCCTGAGGAACCTGCTCACACAGACTTGACTTTGAGCAGATATTTGGACCAGAGGGTCTTCACAGGTGTTGTGATCCTTCCTGCCTCAGCTAGTCTGTCATCCTAAATAGGAAGGAAGCAGAAAATACAGCATTTGGTACAACAGTCAACAAATATTTCTCTGCAGATGTTTGTTGCTGCTGCAGCATAAAAGAGCATTGATGTGTGAATACAATAAAATGAAATACACAAATATGTGTGACTGTAAGCACAATGACACACTAGACAATAGCTGGATATAAAGCTAGACAAAGAGGTAGCAGAATAACCACAAAGGAGGAAAATTGAAACTAAAGGTAAAGAAAGGTTTTTTTCTCAAAGTAGCATTTGATACTTGAGAATTTGGGCTATATTGGCAACACTGCCAAAATCCTGTTTCCAAATTAGATCTGTAAATATTACATGACTAATTTTCTCAACTGGTAAAATCACTTAATAGCAACCATGGGTTTACATAACACTTTCAGGGAAACAAGAAAATCTCTTGGATTTGATTACACAAAAGGAAAAAATTTAAGTGATTTCAGTTACCACTAAACAAAACAGGAAAGACAGTGGCCACAGGCCAAATGATTATATTTCCATAGTGAAAGGTATGAATGCTGGCATCAAGAATCTCAAAAGAGCAGAGAAATTTCTGAAAACCAGTAAGAAGCAGGAAACTTATAGATCAGGACAATATGGATGACCCCTAAGTCATTATTAAGGAATGTTTGTATCTTTCTGGGCATTACAGAAATGCTGAAAAAATCTAAGGCTGTAGTGTTGAGTAAAATTGGTTATTTCCTTTTTTTTTCATTAAATTGTTTATCTTTTATTTCATGTCAGGTAGTTGGCATCTTTAATGACTTGGTAAAGCTATTGGTAACGGGAAGAATGAGATAAATCATCAGAAATTAGAGATGTTTAGTATTTGTGCCATTTTTTTTTTTACCTCACATCACATCAAGCTGCACAAACATCATTATTTACACAGAAATTGTAACCTAAGAATTACAGTGACCTATCAGATATCTGTATCATCATCAAACTCAAGAGGCATTTGTGCAAAGTCAGACAGGGCAAAATAAAATAATAGAGGTCTATAAAATAATTATACATACCAGATACCACGATAAGGAGCACTTACCAAGCATAATTCACAACTTGCTATGGATTTACTATTACCAGTAAATGGGAAATATTTCACAATATCCTTGACTCACCCATGTGTGATACATGATGCAATCAATTTCCATGGAAATTTGTATCTAGCCCTTTCCTAGAACAGTACTTTGAACCCCATATTATTGTGCCTCAGCACAATTCAGGATTAAGGCTGCCTGCTGTCAAAGCAGGTTGTTTAGCACCCACAGACTGCAGGGCAAAGCAGGCATATTATTGACAATGTTCTCTGGTAGCCCTGAGGAACTCTAAAGTACAACTGCTACGGTCAATGCTCCTGGTCTCTGATGACTACCCCAAAGGGTTGGGCTTTTATTTTGCTGAAGTGTTTGAATCACTTAAGTCATTCTAAAGAGACAACTGGACTATGGAGACCAGTTACATCCCACAGCTTCTTTGCAGACCCAGCTGTACCTTCAGTGGGAAGCACAAGGCTCTTAAAGAGCAGAGGCTGTTTGGTCACTACCTTGCTGCCTTTCAGTCGTGGTTAAGGAGAGGACAGAGAGGAGACAATTCTGGCCATTCTGTTGTTGGCTTTGCTGTTAAGCAATGTGACCTCTGGGATGAACAGAGCAGGTCTGACCAGCTCTGCACAACAATAGATGAGCACTTCCCATTAACTCTGCGGGTTCTTAGGACAGCCCAGGGAAAAGGACAAACTACAGTGCCTTGACTCACAGCCCTGGAGGGCAGGGGAGGGGAGGAGAAGCAAAGTTACCCCTTTTTGCTGTTTTAAGTGTTAAATTGAATTACTTGTGATTAGGACATACCTCTTACACAGTGGAATGTTACTTAATGCAATAAACATCAAGCTGACATGAGGAACAGTGGGTATCTTTGTAGAGCAGGAGGGAAGGAGCTTTGTCCTGTCCTCTAAAAAATGTATTCTTATGAAGCCACTTGAGGATTGAGAACTTGTTTTACCTGAAGACTGGAAAGAATCATTCTTTTTCTTTTTTTTTCTTCCTTTTTTTTCCCCTTAATTCTCCAGCCCTCAGGCCCACAAACACAGAATATTATTGGACTGACCTGCTCCAGGTGACGCCGTGCATGTTTAAAGGCGCAAAGGTGAGAAAGAACATTTGGGCCTCTTAAGATTTGAATTAATAAGACTTAATTGATAAGGTTTTCTAAGAAATGGACACTCCACCTTTGAACAGCTTCTGTTGCAGAACACAGTCCAGTTCCTCATTCTTTGCCTTCTGAGGTAAACGAACTGAGCATTGCTCGTGGAAGTGCAGAATGAACGTTCCTGGTGGAATCAAGACAGCCTGGGAACTTGAACCAACAAATGAGGGGCAGAGCAACTGTGGAATAAATACAGCATTCACTCACCTGCTGCTCTACATGTAGAAGGCCACACCACATTCAAGGAAAGTATCCTCTCACCTTTCTTCCACAGCAGCCTCTTCCTCAGTGAGTGATTACATATCAGATTTCCTTGGGAGGCTGATTGTTTGAAGTTTACCTGATGAGGGCTTTTTGCACAGCCAAAAGATCGTGTGCCATTCTTAAATCCTCCCTCTCCTGCCCACAAAGCTCCCAGGAGAAACGTGCTTTGTTAGCTGGGACCACTGGTTTTACATACACTGTCTCAGTTGTCAAAATTACAGAAAGGTAAAACCTTCTGCTGCTGTGTATAAGGAAAACAGCATTTCAGCCACAGAAGAGGTCTGTGTTTTATATCGGGCTTCTAATCACTACAAAATTTTAAAGAGGAAGAGGCAAAAAGAAAATAGGAATCATTCTTTTTGGAGAAGATATGGAAAAAATTCTTTTATTTGGATTTTGTGGCCTCTGATAAATTAAAGCACAGCATAACTGAATGTCTGGGCAAAAAACAGATGGTGTTTTCAACCTTAGAAGAGGGTGATGGGGGGACTTTCTAAGTTCCCTCCCAGCCTAGACTATTTTATGAAAATAATGACATTGGACTATTAGAAAGCCACCTACTACTCTGTGCTATTTGATATATATCGTGATGTTATTTTAATGTAATTTCTGGAATTATTATATTATACAAAATTTCATCTGTTTTTATTACATATATATATAAAATAAAACATTTAATCATATGTATTATATCTGTGTATTAATTGTAACTATTTAGTGTATATACCATTTATTTTCAAAGTTCACATCATGCATATATTGTGAATTACTAGAACTGCATTTCTGTATGTTTCATATGTCACCGAGATTTCTAATACCCTCAATTCTCTTTTGTTTTAGCAGACTCACATGCTCTACCATCTGAGAAGTCTGTACAAAATACACCATGGATGTAGGTCTTTTCTGTTCACTCACTGTTTTCATGTTGCGTACAAAAGTACAGCAAAAAAAACAGTAAGCAAAGATAAGAGAAAGAAACTAATTTTTATGTTAAAATTTTAATCTTGTTTCTTTCTTAAGTAAGCAGTGACAAAGTAAAGCCAACACACACATCAAGCCTCTTTTAGGGCATCCACAGGAGACAGGCACATCTCCTTGCCTTCCTAAATTCACTGCAAAAGCTTCCTTTGACTGCAGGGGGAGCAAGAATTTTCCTGAAGTATTTGTGAAGCATTTAGCTGCGGTGCACTCACTGTGCAGCGTCTTGCTCATTAGCTAGATAATTATTTCTCCATAGAACAGAAAGAATAAACTACATAGCATATGAAACACTGAGCAGTGTGTTGCCTCAGACTGACTCCCTGTATAAACAAACGTATAAAAGAGGCTAAAGTTTGCAATTTAATTTCTTTGCATTATTATACCAAAAATATAATTTCATACAGAATGAACAGCCAGATATAAATTTATCTTGGAATAAAAGGAAACTTATGTCGTTAGAAAGGTAATTTTTCTACTTCTGCAATAAATAGATGAATTTTACTAGTGCTACACTGATGTCCATCACCTGAATGCGTAGCCTTATGATTTTACCTATGCTCCTATTATCTTTTGTCCTAATATCCTCAGTAAGGAGTATATATGGACAAATCATTCTTTTGTAGTCATTAGAATGCTATTAAACTGCATAGAAGAGTCAATGAGCCTCTAGAAGTTAATGTACTCACAGGGATGACTCAGAAATAAGGCAGCTGGAACAGTTTCCACCCCAGGTCTAACTCTGCCCCCAAGGAGCTTCTGTTCCTGCAGAAGAGCACTGTAACCTGGAAAGAACCAAACGCTGTGAGTAAGCTCTTCTCATAATGAACCAAGAGCATTATTGCAATTAGCAGTTGATAACAAGGAGCTGCAATATGAAGATTGGCATCCATTCTGTTAACAAAACACTCATAGGTAGATTGGAATGTCAAAGGCCCTGTAATAGGAGGGGATAACATGACTGCAGTGTGCCGCAGTTATCAGGAACTCACCTCAGGAAACCCGAGCAGCAAACTATGTTTTGAGGTATATGAAAGAAAAACAGGAACCTGCTGTTGGGAAACCACTCAGACAGTGTATAAATTCAACATAATTTGACCATGTATGGAGCTCCACAATAATGTATTGAAATAGCCATAAGTGACAGCAGAGGTGGAGCCATCTTCAAGTTGCAAATATGCAACAAGTTCCTCCTGCTGTGTAAGTGTCTGTGCTTTAGGACCCAGAATGCAAACCTGACCACTCAACCTGCCTGCAACACTCCCACCTAAGTGTTACCTTACACTCATCCCAGGGAAAGGCACCTCTTATCTTCACCTCTGCTGCAGCATCCAGCCCAGCAGGTTTGGCTGTAAACCAGCTGGGTCTGACAGAGGCAGGTGTTAACCCCAGCATTGCCCTGGGTTTCCAGGATTGACAAAGGCCTGGTGTCTGTGCTGGAACAGGACAGTATGGTCAGCACTTCATCCTCACCTTCCAGGACTGGAGCAGGAAGAGCTGAACTGGTCCCTGTTTCAGATAAGTGCCTTTGTGCGTCATGTTCCTCTCCCAGTACACCAGGAAAGTGCATTCTTTAGATCAGCTTTCCTAAGTATTGCTTAAAGTATGTGGTCTTGGCAGATGCTCAGAAAGCAACCAATAAATCATCAAAATGTCAAATTCAGTCTTTGAAGATCAGTCCACATATCCACTTTCTCTTTGGGTGACTGGGCTTTTTGCCTTAATGATATCTCCTAGATACGTCGTGGCTTTCTCATACTTTCCTCAGGATATTTTCAAGCTTGCCTCACAAATTCAGTTATCCTCTACTACTGAAGAGCCTTTTGCTCTTGGGCAGTTTCATTTTTATCTTAGTTATCTTCCTCTCTGTATTTTGCTGGGAGTTTATTTTAGTGGATTACATCTGAGAGTTTCTTCTTTCTAGAGCAGTATTGTTACTTTCTTTCTCCATGAGGACAGCTTTGAGGTTCTGCTTCGGCAACTCCAGAAAGAAATATATGCAATATCTCCCAAATCTTCATTTCAAATCCAATTCAATTCTCAATACAAACACAGCAAGGCAGCTTTTATGAAACTAGTCAAAACAGGTGTTCATTTCAGTGTGCCTGGTGAGGGACATCATGGCTTAGGAGTACTATTCCTCAATTTAGTATTCCCACTGTAAATAAAATTGTAAGACACACCCCTCCTCCACTCCAGCAAGAGAGACAAAAGGCAGAGATTACAGGTTGAGATTTACAGGAAAAAGCAATGAGATAAGAAAGTGAACAGTAAAACAGCATTAAAAACAAAAACATACAAATGTGGGTGATTTACACACATAAAGAGATTCCAAGAGATCCATCACCTCTACACTCTCCCACTAGGCAAAGCTATACACAGCAGGGAGATGTCCCAAGGTTATCTCTTCCTAGGACCAAGCAAACACCTCTCTCTCAGCAGCTGCCTGTACATTATCTATGAGTCCCCCAGAACTCCACCTGCAGGTAAGTAACACCAGTTTGCCTTCAGTATAAGCAGAGCATAAAGAATCTGCAGAAGGCCTCAGTGTAGCTGAGCTCTCCGGTCAGTTTTATGAGAGATACACTTGTTTTGTGATGCAAAATTGGAAACATCAATGTATTAAAGTTGTTCTCAAAAGCAGACAGTACAGTCTAGTCCTCATGATAATAATGCAGCCATTAACATCTTCAGAATTTCCTAATAGATGGCTAACATTTGATTTGATGATATGGAGGCTGAAGGTCTGTCAGCAGCTGAGGCAATCTAAGAGGTTGCAGCTGCTGAATATTTCATGCTGTCCCAGTCTCCTCCACATCATCTCCTACTTATTCTTAACCTTTCCCATGTTCCTTGCTGTGGTAAGCTCTGCTTTTCCACCAGCTCTGGCACTCATTACAGCAAGTGAGTCAATTCAGCTTCTTGGCAGAGAACAATCCGCTTTTATTTTGTCTGGGTATGTTCTCTGCCATATAAATGAGCTCAGGGGACTCTAGAAAGGATCCAATAAAAACCAGATCCCTTGCACAACAAACAGAAACTACATGGCTAGGATCAGGACAGCAGTGGTAAAAACATCATCCTTTAGAATCTGTGTGAGGCTAGATCTACCTACCCTGTGGAATCCTGCCTCTGCCAGTTATTACCAGTTTATTCAATCCTGTCCTCTCTGAGGGCAACAGGAATGTAGTTACTGATTCCTGAGAAAAGCAGTGGCCAAAGGAAAGCAATGCCTTTGGACCTCAGAGAAAGCTGTGCTTTAGCTCTGCTCTGTTAAGCCCTTGCTACGTGACCACTGGCCTGCAATTTAGCTGCTCTAGGCCCACCTCCATGTCTGTAAAAAAAAAAAAGCCATAGGCATTACATTTTCACAAGAGGTTTCACAAAGATAATACATAAAAACCCTTAGACAAATGTACAGATCTTGAGGGCATCTAATTACCTAGAGTAAATGACTAGATGGCTTTATAATAATTGGTACTGAATTCTCAGTTCCTGAGGGTGTTGCACAGTAATTCAGCATGCCATCACCAAATTGAAACAGAAAACCAAAAAGATGGGATATATTTTCTTTACTAAGTATGTATTTTCCTTATTAGAACATATATTTGACAGTATGCTTTAATAAAAACTATCCTTCTGTACTCCCTATGGACATATGGCACCTCCCCCTTGAAACTTTATATTCTCTTCATTTGTTTTAGTTCTTCTGCATGATATAAGAGCTCAGGTTTGTGCAGGATTAACAGAATTTAAACCCATTGTAGCAACAGTCTCAGGGTCTTAATGTAGTTCTATTGCTGCTTCTTGGTTTTAATATCTTTACTACATTTGAAAATCAGAGCCTAGAGTGTACACCACTAAATTGTCAACCTCCAACTAGGATGTGTAGAGGCAAAACTATCAAGTATTAGCATTTAGAGCAATTTGCCTCTTTTCTAATCCTATTAACGCATGCAGCAATTTCACATGAGCTTGTATTTGGAAATATTCACTGTGCAGTTGTCCTAGGGTGACTTTATATGCTTGTCTCCCCAATCCCCTGTTTAGTTTGTGCTGTACATTGAGTTCTGTACCTTTAAGACTGGTTCTGAGAGCGAAGGGGGGGAAGAAGTGGTACAAAAAAAAAAAAGTGAAAAGATGTCTTTTATGACCAGCCTTGCCTCTGCTAACTTAAGGCTAAAGTAAAGTACAGAATGAGCCTATGAGAATTGGCCTTATCATCACCTTATGGAGCACTAATTAGATCAGTTCATTTGACTTAAAAAAAAAAAAAAAAAGAAAAAGAGCAAAGTACAGTTTTTATAAAAACAGTGAAAAATTAACTCAAATTTATTGTGTCACTCCAACACAGTGTACAGTTTCAGGAGTAAATTTTGAAGTAAGTTGCCATACTTTTTTATGGAATTTAGAAGATCAAGTAGTGCAGTGAAGGATTTTGAAGCATGAAGTATCTACTATACCACTAATTAATATTTATATTCTGTAAATTATTCATTTTAATCCCTAAGAAGATTTACTTTTATCTGTACAAAATTCTTGTGGGTTTTTTTTTCTGATTTCCCCATTTTGATTTGAATAATAGGGCTTTGAGCAACCTGGTCTAGTGGAAGGTGTCCCTGGCCATTGGCAGGGGAATCACCACTAGATGTACTTTGAGATACCATCCAACCTAAGCCATTGTGTCACTCTATGACCCTTGTAAAGACTTATTGGCTTAACAACTGGTTTTCAAAGGACTTAATATTAGCTGTCTTCAAAATGTGAATTTATTTTTATCGTTGATTTATTTTATTGTCCATCAGAAAGACGGCAACTGCAACAATGACTACTCAGGGTTTGAACACTGTGCAAGTGATTCTAAATATAAAATGTCATTCAGGGAAAACTATTGTCTAATACCAGGTCAGAAGTAAAACATATCCTGCAAAACATGCATTGCATCACTGCAGTCACGGCTTCACAATAAAGCAGTTCTTGCCAAATGGTGACAGAGTAGTGCATGTGCCAAAACAAAAGTAGAAGACTGAACATATTATGGGTCATTGCAATGGCCCTGCCCTCCTCAGGATCCATGGAAAGGTTCCCTGCACACGGGTGCTACAGATGAGCTATGGAAATGTGAGGGCAGCCAAGGTCACGACCTGTTTGCGCCGGCTCCCTGCGCCAGAGCGACGGAGTTTATCCACTTGTGCAGGCACAGGCACCCTCACACATACCACTCATCTTCCCAGTAGGCAAAAGGGTGCATGTGGCAGCATGACTCATTACCCTGGTGCCCTGGACACTTTAAAAATACACCTATTCCAGCCTAGCTCCAAATATGTGCCTTCTGTCCCTCCTGGGGGAACTCAAGGATCTGACATCTGTGAGGAAGTGCAGGATTTGACAGCCGAGCCCTCTCTGTCACTGAGGCAGAAGGGAAAGACATGGACCTCTGGCATCCACTCTTTAATTCACACTGTATCACATGCTTGGAGTAGCCTGACACAGTCATATTTTGTCCTTAGCTTGAGGTCAGTAAAGAAGAATCAGCCAGGAAAAGCAGAATGTAATTGCCAACTTCCCTTCACTCTGCTGAGATTAAAGACAAAAATCAAACTGAAACTAAAAAAACCCCCACCAAAAGCAAACAACTGGGTTTATGTGCTATTGAAACTAGTTCTTTAGGAACTAAATTATGTCAGCTCTGAAAAATGCACCACAAATATTTATGTGCTTAATGAATGTCTTCTAATGTGTCCACTACCTTAAAAATACATTTTAAAAGAGCAGTGGGGCTATATTCAAAGATGGAAAAACCTCCCATTTGAGTTCAGTTTACAGAACAAGAGGTCAAAAAGCTGCATGTGGAACAAGAGCATCATTTACAGGAATCTGCATTGCGTGGGCAGTTGAAAATAATCAGCAGCTTTATAAATGTTACATTTTGAGGAACTGGATTCAAGTTTCTTATAATTAAGTCTACCAAAATCAATGAGAGCCTCCATTATTTCTACCAGGCTGGAAATTGTTATAGCAAGTATATCTAAATTCCAAAATCTCTCCTTCTGTCAAGAATAATATGCACAAGGGTCTCAACTAGCATTTGAGCTTTCTTTTCTTTTTTCTTTTTTTTTCCATTTTGCAACAACTTCAGCAGGAAAACAGAACAGCAAACAACTTCAGCTGCATTGTGTAGACTTGCCTCAGTGAGAACTGAGCAGAAGAAATTAGTCCACACGGATATCCACACTCCTCCCTTTAAAGGAAGCCAATTCCTCAGCCGAGCATGGCCTCACACCATCTTACTGTAAAGGTATGGCCAGAGCTCCACCCTTCCTTCCCCTGCAGGCTTCCCTGGGACAGTACCCTCTTATCCCTACTCTGCAAATAGTGTTGCATAATAAATACTGCAAGGAAAAAATGTTCTATTCAAACAGTGAACAGGAATGTGAAGGAAGCGAGAGCACACTGTTGAATGAGCTAGGAAGAATAAACTCTTCTCCCTGACCCAATATTTTCTAGTTTTGGACTAAATTATTTCCCCCTTCCGCCTGTCTTGCATGTCTGTTGAGGGTTAAGGAAATATCACAGGTTGTTGCTGCCTCGCCTCCTATTCCTGGTCTATAAACATTCACGGCATTGCTAAAGAACACCTAAGGAAATGGCACCTCCCAGAGAATTTCTGTAACTCTTAATCCTTAACAGTGCAGTAGTATTTCATGTTTTGCACAAATGTCTGTCACGATATTGCTTCCTCCCTTCTTGGATCTAGAGAGACCTCAACCTTTCCTGAAAATTGTCACATCCTATCTTGAGTTGTAATACACTAAGAACACAATGCTGCAGCTTTTAAAAGAAACAAAAGAAATTACACAAACCCCACACTTTTCCTAGTAATTATACCAATTAATTCAGATTTAACTAAGATCCCATAAGATTAATTCCTTGAATTCCTAATCTACATGGAGATGTTGTAGCCTTGCATAAGTATTCCTAATGAACGGCAGTTCTTGGCCATGGCTTTAGAGTAGAAGCTCCCTGTGACAAGCGAGGGAAGTAGAGAGGGGATCTCTGGCAAAGCCAGAAGGGATCATTATGACCTTGTAGTATAAACTCTGTGGATCCTTCTCTAAGAGCTGCAGCATGTTCTTGAGCAAGACGATCTCTAAACTAGAGCTAGATTCCAAGAAAAAAAATTACCAGTCTTGGCAGTAAGATTTGAGAATAATAGATAAGATTTGAGAATATTTGGCAAGTGGTCCAAGTGCTACTTTACTGCCAGTCTTGAAAATGTGGATGTGGATCTTACCACAAGACTGTATTGGTCTCATTTCAGATGTAGTTAAGGGCTGCAGTGAAATCCCCTGCTATTACACATGAGCAGTAAATGCTGTTCACACCCCATACAAGGCTCCTCGATGCCAGCCAAAGCACTAACAAACAAAAAATGAAAGAGCTGGGTAAGGTATCTCACAAAACATTCCTAAGTGGCATCAATCAGATTTTGCTTATCATGGAGCAATTGCAGTAAAACACCCCAAGTTTGGACAACTACCAATAATGTGGGGTAATGGCAAAGGCAAATCTTTTTAATGGTGTGTGTGAGAGCTGGTTTGCTGGCACCGTGTGTCACTGGTATCTTTTCAGGCCCTTCAGTCAGCATTGTTGGCTTTTGCAATTCCATCCTAGCTCTTACAACACCAGCGGTTTTTCTGGAACCACAAGTTACCAACATGCAGTAAGGAGGGAAGACCGAGATTCCATTTTTTTTTTTAAGACAATGAATATTGGGTAAAGCTTTAAAAGATAAAAGAAGCCGCTTTAGGGGGTGTATCATAAATATGTATAACATATATCGGTCATCCATGATCACTCAGCCTTGCCCAGTTCCTCGGCAGTATTCCTGAACGGAAGATTTCCAGCGGATACCCCGGCTTGGCACCTCCCCAGCGGGGTCCCGCCTCAGAGAAAGTGTGGTTTCTTTCCGCCCTCCCCGATAACGACCGAGACACGTTTCGCTCCGTGGAACGCCGCCTCGAGGCGTGACCCGAAAAGGGTTCCCGGGGCTGATCCCGCTGCTCTCCCGGGAGCGACCTGGGCCGCCCTCATGGGCCCCGTGCGCGCCCCCGCCNGGGGCCTCTGCCGTGCCCTTGGGGAAGGGCAGGGGAACGGGCCCGCAGGGCCGGGTGAGCTGTCCCGGTTGCAGCCTCCTGTCTCCCGGAGAAGCGGTGCCGCTCGGCCCGGGGATGCCGGATCCGCCGCTGTCCCTCCGTCGTGTTCCCGGCGCGGCGCGGGGAGCAGCGCCCGTCCCGCCGGGAGCGGTCCCGGGACGAGCCCGAGACCGGTGTCTGTCTCTTGCTGCTGCTCCAGGGGACTGCGAGATCCCGCTGCTCCGAGCCGGCTGCATTTGCAATCTGTCGGGTTTTCAGTCTGTCGGCTATCTCGCCCCGAATGGCATCAAATGGACAAGGTCCTCATGCACTGGGGAAATAAATCCGTGCGAGTTCAGTGGCTGTGATTAGCTGGTGTTCAAACAATGTGGTGACTCCGCTGTGTTCCCCGCTAAAACCTGCCCGGGGCCTGCTGGAGTGACTGCTGCAGTCCCAGCCCTAATGTCAGTGTATCTTGTGCACTACAGGTATTCAAGTGGCTGAACCTGCACACCTTGTGAAACACTGATTTGTTTAAACACTAGAGGAAGATAAGTTTAAGGATAGGGGAATTGATATATTAATCATATACTTGACCCTTTAGTAGAAGGATCTAGTTATTTCTGTATTATGCAATAGACTGTAACTAATGTTGTCATGTATGAAACATACTATAGATACTTCTGGCTTGCAAATCTTTACAAATGTACTGTCTCCTAGTCAGTAAAGGCATGGTAGTTTGACTTAATTAAAGCTCTATGACAATTTCCTCTATGGAAGTGGAATAGAGATAATGACTATGTATAAAACGTTGTCACATGTGCAAAGTATGAATTGGGAAGATGAATGAATGTTTTGGTTTGCCCTTGCTGGGTTTTTTGGGGGTTTTTTTAATGCTTCCCCCCTGTAAAACGTTCCTTCATGAAGCAGGAGACTAGAATATCTTCTTGACCTATGTTACCATTATTACTCAATATCACGACCTTCATGGGATTGCCAAATGAGAAAACACAACTCTGGGGGTGGAGAGAAACTCCAAACTGACAAATGACACCAGGGGGCTGTCTTAGATGCCAGTCAGGAGTCCTTTTTGGGAACGAACTTGAAGAAGGTCCCTGTAATGCATTAAGATGAATTCTATCTGCTTTTATGTACATGCCAAATTAACTTTTTTCTTATCCTAAAAGAATGACACTAGTAGAAGTAAAACTTAAGCTCTTTTACAACTATTTTTACAAGTTCCTCTTTGGAAGAATTTCTTACATTACACACATTCATCAGTGGCTTTTATGCAATTGGGGAGATTTTGCCTGTCTACAAGAGGATTCAGATGCTTCCTAATTTTTTCAAGAAGTATATTGTGTTTTTCAGTTTTAAATTCTTGTTTCCATCTCAGTGTCTCTCAATTAATGTCAACATTCAGCATTGTCTTAAACTTGGTAGAGTGGTCATGTCATTATGATTATAAAGTTCCATATGGACTTGAGCAAATGAGAAACATGATCACTAAGTTAAGTCAGAACACAGGGGAGAGGGAAAAAAGAGAGTAAAATGTGCAGAGATCTGCTACAACTCACCTCAGTCATTCAGATAACAGCACATGTATCTGGAGAATTCTGTGCTGGAAGGTGATTGCTGCAGTTGGAAGAGAGATTTTTGCCTTGAAATATTTTAAGCCAGAATGTACTGTTGTCTGTGCCTGAAATATTTCCTTGGCTCTGTTAGTCTTTTGCTCTTGGTTGTTTTGGTTACATTTCTCACTGATCTGTCTACATTTTATTTTTAAACATAGTGTTTCCAACAGTTTTTTCTCCACCGACTTACAAGTCAAAATCAACTTGCTACTTACTTTGCACTTGCGTGTTCAGTAGTTCAGAGCAACCGTTACCTAATTTTTTAAGTAGAAGACATATGATTTTGACTAGGTTAAAGGGTTCTTCTGGGTGAAAAACTGTCAGGTTCAATGGGGCCAAAGGGTAGTGTCAGCAGTTCAGAGTGTAAATTCACAATTACAGGTGGCAGATTTGCCAGTGGTGTCCACAGCAGTCAGTAGCAGGGGCTGACACCCCACAGTATTTTCATCAATAGCCATGGGGATGGTTGGAATGTTCTCCCAGATGGGGGTGACCAGTTGACTGAAATCCAGTCAGAGAAGGGGCCTGCCAGAATATTCATAAACTTGAAGTTTTAGCACTTGAGACAGAATGCTAAGAAGCTGCTTAGTGAAGAAAGACACTCCTGCTGGACATCAAGTTGGATATATGTGAGCAATACATCCTTGTGGTGGTGCACATTAAGAAAAGTTCAGAAGGTAATTGTTGCCATCTGTGTAGCACTTAGGAGGCAGCATCTGGAACACTGTGCCTGATGTTGGACACCACAGAGGATGAGAGTTTGAAGAGCTGGATTTCATCCAGCCACAGGAATCCCTGTGCTGTAGCACAAGGCTGTGGAAGGAGGGTTTGGGAGATCAGGGGTTATTTCTTCACAAGAGAGACTAAGGGGTGTCCTCAGCTATCTAACCACAGTTTGTGGAGAGCACAGAACCAGCCTTTTCTCAGACGTGCCCAGGAAAAGACATCGGGCAGTGAACACAAGCTGCAGCAAGTGAAATATCCAGTAGATGTAAAGAAACAATGTTTCACTGTGAGGGCTCCAGATCAGGGGCTGGAGAAGGTGTGTGGAATTTTCGTCTTTGTAGGTACTCAGTGCCTGACTTAAAATGGCCCTGACCAGCCTGGTTTTAAATTTAGGCTTACCTGAGCAGTGAGTTAGGCTAGGTGAACTTGTGAGATTCAGAATAAATTATCCTGTGCACAGACACAAGTTTTGTTTCTCCTGCTTGTGTGAATGAGGAGGCTCTATGAGCACAGGGGCTAAAGAAGCACCAGAACTCAGGTGCATTTCTGGTACTGTCACTCTTTATTTAGCCTTGCCTCTCACACAGCACGCATACTGTGGTAGTTTTATTCTGTGACTTTATCCTCCACAAACCCTATTTTGGATATTTACCTTTATTAGCTACTTTTGCAAAATGAACTGTAGTTATTTTTGAGATGGTAACTTTTCTGTTGAGTTGCATTGAACCTGGGTAACAGATTCAGAGTTACCAGGGAGGGCACAGTGCTTCGAGTACAAGGCAATTGTTTAAGACAATTGTTTAAGGCTCATTTTCTTAAAAATATCAAGCAGGAACATAAATTGGGTAGGCTAAATAAGTGTACCCAAATGACTGAATTCTGACCAAGATGTTTCACTGAATATTTTCATCAAGTAATTTCATCTCTCCTGTTCCATTTTTTATTATGCAAGAATCATAAAAATACACTATAACTTCTTTTGTGAAAAGTCTTAGGATCAGGAGCTAATGGCCAGCTGGGCCATTGTTTGATCTCTTGGAAGATATTTGCTGGATAGTGTTTCTGTCATTTTATCCAGGAATAATAAGAATTGAAAGACACAGTGAAGTACCTACACAACACTTTAAGTTCTAAGTTTGTCAGTTAGCTACAGAATATTTTTTTCCAACTCTGTGAAATATTTCTCTTTTCCTTTACGTCATCTCCAGAAGAAACAATCCAATAAAGCTGTATCACTCTGCAGACATTCTTTTCAATAAACAAAAACTGATTTTAGGTAAGGAAGACATTCATACCCACTGAGCTTTCTCTTCAGAGAGGAATCCATTTTACCCCTCTACTGGAGTATCATGAGCTTTTGGGAAAGAGAAAAACTTGATTGTATAACTAGCAAGAAGAGTTAAAAATGCTGTAAATACAGTTTTTTTTCCCTACCTCTTATCACTTAAAATACAGTGTAGTTTTACTTTCAAATCCCATAATTGTAAGCATCTCCTAGATGGTGGAGGGACATCTGTTCATCATGAGCCTTCCAAGAAAGGTAATTTCTAGGAGACTTGTGAAACTGTACTTATTTGTAAATTCTGACTATGCTACTCCTAGTTAACTACTGGAGAGGGAATTATTGTTTGTCTCTTATCCTTGCCCCAGCTGGGTTGATTTCAATGTAATTTCAGAACTCCAGCTCTGAGCTTGTTTGCCTGCAAAGCCGTGGCTGTTCCAGCTTGACAGAAACTCATGAAGATACAGCACAGAATAACAGAAGTAGCTTTTCTGCAGGCAGTTACGTGACAAAGCTTGAGAGATATGAAAAACTTACTTCCAAAATCTGTTTTCCAGCTGTGCAGCTTCTTGCATCACTTCCATGAGCCTCATATTTCTGTTCATTCCTTGAAATTTGTTACAACTGATTGATATGAATTTTTTCCACTAAGATAATAAAACATGAACATAATACACAATAATATGTAATAATACATAACTGCACCCCTTGATGTGATGTGATACATTATATTAAAGACCCTATAAAAACTTGAATTAAGTGATCAGCCCCTGTGCCTCTCTGCTTGTTCACATACAGGACACCTCTGTAGGCCTTTCTTCTCTGCAGTCCTGAGACTCAAGGCTCAAGCTCTAATTTTCTGTTGGGAGTAAAGGGAGGATGTTATTTATTCCTTTTCTTTAATCTCTCACTAGAGAATTCAGTACGTATCTGGTGGCTTTCACTTTCATTTCTGTTCAAGACAGCTGTACAAGTCCAAATAGCCTGGACAATTCTCCATTATTGCTGCTGATAAAATTAGGGCAAAACTGACTTTGGCTTTCCGCCCCACGAACAACTGAGATATCAGTAGCATAAACTGGAATCAGTTTTTAATAAATATGAAAGGATGGAAGGCCTCTAGTCCCAACAAATTACAGAAATACACTTCAAACCTGTTTCAACAGGGATGTCTTGAATGAATCTGGAATCTGAATTATGCGTACTTACTGGCACTTATTTTTCTGTCTCTCCACTGTCAAACAGGAACTGTGTATGGATTTTTTTTTTTTTTTTGCAACAGTAGTGTTTTTTTGGAGGGAGTGGGAAAGGAAGGCTTTGAGGTCCCATTTGATCTATTTATTCCCTAAGTTATTTATCATTTTGTAGGTTTGAATGTAGTGACTCATTCATCTTTCCACATATCAGAATTCTGTTCATCAGTATAGAAGGCACAGAGTCGTGGAATGATTTGTGTCAGGAGGGACCTTAAAGGTTTCCTGCTTCCACCCCCACCATGGGCAGGGACAGCTTCCACTGGACCAGGGTGTGCAGGGCCCTGTCCAGCCTGGCCTCAAACAGGGACTGCTCCCAGTGAAACTTTTTAATCCCTTGCCCTGAATAACAGGGAGTGTCTGCTGCTTTTGTTGAAAACGTCAGAAGCTTGCAGGCTTCTTTGTGGTGGATTAGCAAAGTGTGTTTGCCTAGCTCTTCTCTATGGGTATGAAAAAATCTGTGCATTTGTAGTGTGATTGCTTCCGTTGAAAATGTATTCCTGTCACAGTTTATTGCTCTGTCTGCAAGTCACACACTCCACATTCACTTGATGACTTTGTCTAATTGAATCTGTATTTCCTGCTACCAGTGGGAATCCTTTGCATTACCTTCTGTTTCAAGAAATACTGAATGATTAGTGGTGAATGATTACCACATGATATTTAACATTGTTAGTATGTCAGATCTATGCATACAGGTTAAACAAAAAGTCTTCTATCTTTCTGTCTTTATTCTAAAAACCTAGTAAATGTGAATATGCTTTGGGCAGAAAGGCAATTTCAAGTAAAGAAATCTTACTGCATACATAAAAAACAGCCTCTCCTATTAAGTGTGTTGTGTAGCATTTTGAGATCCATCTAAAACATACTTAATAGGATATTAATACTTAATAATACTTAATTCCATCTAAAATGGAAGCAATCTAAAAGTTGCTTCCAAATGTGTAGTACTGACAGAGCTTTCTCTTTTATTAGGATTGATTCATCTCAAGCTTGAGCTGGTAGATGAAACACAGATAAGTAAATAAAGTAAAACTAATTCAGTGATGCTGTTTCTATGTAATCTTTCCAGCTGATAGCAGAAAAGAATGATCATGTACCTTTTTAAGACATCTTTTCTAGGCAGTGGAGCTTTCAATGCTTTCCAGAGTTTGTGCTGTTTTCATCCCTGGAGATTTTCAAGAGTTGCTTAGAAAAGTTCTTGAGCAATCTGATCTAATCTCATTGCTGATCCTGCTTTGAGCAGGAGGCTGTACTAGAGATGGCTCAAGGTCCCTTTCAGCCTGCATTACTCTGCAATTCTAATATATAAGTAGAATGTTTCTAAACTTCAAAGTTTCACTCTAAATATGCCCTTTAAGGTTCCGAAGAAGCTGAAGAATCAGAACTTCATCTCTTTTTTGTCAGAGTTGTTCTAATAGTTTCAGAGTAAAGTGTACTGTGTAGATGATACCAAGAGTTTATGGATTAAAAGCTTTAAGAGAAATTCCTAAAATTTGTGGAATGAGAAGAGAGCATTAACAAGTATAGAAAAGATTCAGTTGTATCCTAGGGGGTGGATGGATATAACTGAATTTTTTTTCTTTAGCACGCGAGTGGTTTCTAAAGCTGGCTCAGCTCTCCTTGCCATAAAAAGGTGGGATGGTGTCCTACTGACATGTTCTGCAGGTCACCTGAACCTGCTGCTAGATTTTCCTTTCTAGGTCCCAGAATGTTCTTTGCACAAAGATTCCGTGTGGTGCTGGGGAGCAAGAGCCATTCCCACAGGAACGCCCCCACAGGAATTCCCCCACTGCCCAGCCAGGCACTCTGGCCACTCACTGGTCACTGCCATTGAATGTTTCACCGGGTGTCCCTCAGCCTGGCCTCGGCAGAGATTCCTTTTGGGAACAGGCCACTGCTGGTGAATGTGGCTTGTTGTGCATTCTTGATGAGTTTCTACTGCAAGGCAGGACCTCTAACTTGTGATTCCTTAAGAGCACCCATTGATAGAGTCCTCGTGATTCTCTACTCTGCTGGTTTTTATTGTAGTGTATCCAAATTTAAGTTACTTTTCTGCATATTCTTCTGGGTTTTGATGTGTTGTGTTGCTGCAGTGCCATTCTTTTTTTGTCAGATTGTTCATGAGCTCTGTACTTGTAGTTTGTTTTGAAACAAAATAGGTTTTCTCTAGGTACTTTCTTGTTCTTCGGTTTGGTCCCTGGTATTGTTGTCACAGATTTTCACTCTTCCTAAAAGTGAGCTGACCCAAGAAAACACACAGATAACTCTGGCATTAGGGTGCCACAGGAAGAGCTAAAGAAATGTTGTTATTAACAACAGTGGGTATTTTACTGAGAGAGATTCTAAAATGCACAAGGAGTTTAACTTATATAACCACCACAAGAAAAAATCTGTTTCTTTTCCACCCCATCAAGGAAAGAAAAAGTGGTTAAAAGTGGCAGAGTGACAGCAAAAATTTGCCAAAATAATCTTTGCCTACCTTAATTTTAAAAGTGCATGTGTCTGAATCCTTGTTATATAGATATTGGGGTTGATGATAGAAAATTACTCTCTGTTATCACAGCACTGCATTTGTTCAAAAGAATAAATGTCAATTATTGTTGTTTAAACTTCTATGTTCATAGAAAATTTGATTATGTAATTTATTTGCAGGTTTTTAATGCAGAAACAGCAGAGCTCTTGAGTCACCATCAAGTGGAAATAAAGCAAGAATTCCCTAGAGAAGGGTAAGGGGCTTTTTTTATTTTTTTATTTGTGTACAGTTTGGTAGAGCTTATGATTTTTTCATCTATGAGTCATCAAAACTGAAGCTGATTAATAATTCTTAGTAGCACAGTAACTGCTATAAAAGACTGGGCAGAAAAAATGGCATCAAACAGCTCCCACTGGGTGTCCAGAATGTGCCTCAGTTACGGAAACTAAAAGTTCTTGGTGTTTGGCTCTGATCACTCATTTACATATTAAACATCTAAACGTTGAAGTTTAAAACTAAAGTTTAAATGAGACTTAATATCTCATTTAAGGTGATAAAGTTGGTAATTTTTACATTTGAATCACAGTCTTCAGCTTGGTCCATAGAAATATCTTTGTTTTCTGAGGTTTTGTTTGTTTGTTTGTTCCTAACTGACCTACCATTTGCTACCAATGCCCTCTGTATAGAATAAAACAAAACTCTTTGTGTGTAGATATGTAAAACATGTTTTTAGCTATAATTCTATTAAAATGCTCAGCTTGTTTTTCAGACTAGTATGCTTTTTTTCTTTTTATGTAATTTTTTATTAACTGGTGTTTACTGTTTGTTAAAGATGGGTGGAGCAAGATCCAAAGGAAATACTAAACTCTGTCTATGAATGTGTGGAAAGGACCTGTGAGAAAATGAAGGAACTGAACATAGACATCGCTAACATAAGAGGTACTTCTGGGTAGAGGGCTTGAACATGCTCATGGTTGAGCAATTCAGATACCATAGTTTGTAAGTTAATAAATAGAAACGTGGCAGCATGTGCCAGCCTCAAACAAAATGTAAATTGTATTTGAAAGCAGTTTTGGGGGGAGAAATAATGAGAAAATAAGTCCCTTGTGTATATTAGCAATGTAGAATCTACATAGTAGACTTAATCTAATCTTGTAAAATCACAGAGACAAGTGATGAAGAAGTTCTGAAATTTAGTTAAGGACTTTAATTTAGGGAAGTTGTTTTGCCTGTCACTGTTGTTGCTGTCTCAGTTTGTGGCTGAAAAAGAGAGGTTTAGAGCATATAGGTTAATCAGAAAAAATGAGTTCTTAGAAGTAATATTTCTAGATTGTACTTGAAAAAGTTGGAAACTTTTTATTTCCCATTTACTTTCCTCTTCTCCTTTGCCTGTTCCTCCCTCCTCTCCACCTCTCCGTTCCCTCCCTCACCCCCCCAAAAGAGGAAAACAAACCTTCTGAAAAGGATACTTTCTGTTTTGTCCTGAAGCCATTGGAGTCACCAATCAGAGAGAGACAACTGTGGTTTGGGACAAGACAACTGGAGAACCTCTTTATAATGCTATTGGTAACTATTATACTTTCTGAATATACAATATCATAATATGAACATGTTGTGGAAAAAATGCTTTTGTAGTTTCCTGTGCAGATCTGGTTGTGGCCTAGCCTAGTAATTTCTTGGATTTTTTGATATCTGTGTTGTAAGATGTGTGTTTGTATACATACAAGTGCAGTTTAAAAAAGCTTATTCCATAAAATTGTTATTTAATAAATCAATTTATTGGTTTTCAAAAAAAGCCCCCAGTGTTCCTGAAGGGTTCCTGACACAAAATGCTCTAACTTGCACCCAGTCACTTCCTTAGAAATTTTCAGGATGGTGTTGATTTAACTTTAAAGCAAAATCATGTTAGGTAGGTTTAATGAATACTTCTTGATGACTTAATGAATACTTATTAATACTCAGAGTTTTATTTTTAACTTACTTTAGGTTTTTAGATATTGTCAGCTGAAAAATGGTAATTGTGTAGAGTAATTTTTTTAGGTCATGTCAAGTGCCAGATAAAGTTTGTCATAGTGTGACTATAAAACCAGGACTCTTCCATAGTCAAATATATGTAGTTAACAGCTTTATTTTAAACCCAGCTATACTTTGATAACTCCAACATAGTCTTTTTGTTGAAAGTTTACATAGAAATAGTAAATAATCAACCTCCTATTTGTTTTGACCTCTTAGTTTAGTCATGGTCATCTGCTGCAAAGTAGCATTAGTCACTTGCTTATACTTTGATAAAGTAAATATCCTATTTGTGGAAAATCCTGCTTCTTTCTCAAATGGTTTGTTCTTTTAAATCAATTGAATTCATCTAACCATTTTAATTTTTACAACAGTGCCTTTAAAATACAATGGCAATACAATATTCTTTCAGCCACATGAAAAGATAAAAATAGACAGGAATTCACTGGCAAGAGCTGTGAAGCAGGCTGAACATGTCACTTTTTGTGTATTAAATCACATGAACAATTAATTTTATTCATGTTATTAGTGTGGCTTGACCTGAGAACCCAGTCAACAGTTGAACGTCTCCTTAAAAGAATTCCAGGAAAAAACAAAACATTTTCTAAGGTAAGAGATATTCCAGAACATTTAAATGGTAGCTGCTGCAATATGTAATGTTTTGGATATATGTGTTTAAGATTCCCCCAAAGTCAGATGTAGTTTCTGGTCCCTTCTTAGCTTGTCAAATCATAAAAAATGAGCATAAGACACCAATCTGAGACTAGAAAATTTTTAATTTCATTAAAATGAATGTTTAACACTCATTTAATTTCTCACTATAGAAGTTAAATGAGTAACAGTGAGACCTAATCCTGTGCTATCTAGCCAATATAAAGTAAACATTACACCAAAAAGTTAAGATCAAGTAGAAATAAAACTGGGAAATAATTTACTGGTATGAAATATATTATCCATTCTTATGCCTTAATATTGAAATTAATTGCATCCAATCTGAGAACAAGAAAGGTCATTCATAAAGAGCAAATCCATTCTTTTTTTGTGAGCATATATATAATAATTTGGAAACTAAATGCTTGCATAAAGGTGTCACAATTGTTTGGTTAATGTTGTCCACTACTGATTGAATAAATATTATGGATTTTTTATAGTATATGTTTTCCTATAGGCAGGAAATGGATGTCAAAAACTGCATGAACTTACTTGATTTTCAAGTTCTAGTAGAATGCAAATTTCATCTTTCCTGTGTTGCCCTGGTCATTTTTGTTGTTGTTACTTATTGTCTAGTTGTATGGAGATATCCTAGATAAGACAAGCCCTCTGCAAACAACTTTTTCCATGTAGATAATCTTTGAACTGCATTTGATCAGCTTTGATCTTTGTCCAATATTGCACTGGTCATTTGATTTTGATGTTTTCATACCTCCATGTTATATGCATAGTACTTATTTAAATAATTACACAAGTTTGTGTAATTTCTCTGAGTTTTGTATGGTTTTTTTTACCCTGTCAGCATTTTTACCCTAACTGTCACCATTTTTACATATAACTACAATATTTATGGGAAAAATACTTGCATGGTGTTTAAATCTTTTTTTTTTTTTTTTTAAATTTTACAGTTTAAGACTGGTCTTCCCCTTAGTACTTATTTCAGTGCAGTGAAACTTCGGTGGCTTTTGGATAATGTGGAAGAGATTAGGAGAGCAGTTGAGGATCGAAGAGCTATGTTTGGGACTATTGATTCATGGCTTATATGGGTATGTATTTGTGAGTTTATTAGCACTCTTCTTACAATGAATTTCTGTATCATGTAAGTCTCCATGCATGTGATACACGATGCCCACTGATGACACAATGATGTAAATTAAAGCTACTAAAGAAATTCCAATAAAGTTCCTTGCAAGATGAACTTTTACTATCCCTGTACCACTATAGTTTTTTCTAGATGCTTATGTGTAGTTTACCATTATAGTTTCCTGTAAAACTTTGCTCACACTTTCAGAGAAATCTTGGACTTTAGAAAGGTGTATTAGATCTGCCTCTTTGGTTGTTGCAGAAATACCAGAGTTCCTAATCCCAAGGTGAAAACTTTGTGATTTTGAATTTTTTTTTTTTTTGTAGTTTGTTGATGTAAGCCTGTATCTCTCCTTGAGAAATGCTGTGATTTTTTTTTGTTCAGAGTTTGACAGGTGGAAAAAATGGAGGCGTTCACTGTACAGATGTCACCAATGCCAGTAGAACAATGTTGTTCAACATTCATTCCTTGGAATGGGATCCTGACCTCTGCAAGTAAGCTCAGTTTTTCAGTAATACTATTATTTAGAGTTTCTAACTCGTTTAAAGGTAAGAATCTCTTATCTAAGCTAAGATCAGCAGGTACTGTTCTATTTACTGTTGACATTAATAACTAAGATTCATTATTCTCCAGGTGTCCAATTTACAATGGTCTGGATTAACTAAAAGTAGCAGAATCTTTCTGTAGGTGGAGGCCTGATGTTCATGGAAACAATTTAGCTCAGTTGATGAGAGCATGATGCTAATAATGCCCAGGTTGTGGGTTCAGTCCCTGTATGGGCCATTCACTTAAGATCCTTGTGGTCCCTTCCAACTCAGAATATTGTGATTTAATAGTTTCTTTATTACTTAATCAAATTTGTACTGCAGCTGGAATAATAATGTCTCTATTTGAAATTTGAAATAACTAACAAGTGTATTATTAAGATATTGTTGGAAGAGGCATGAATTTCTATGTAAAAGAGTTGGATATGTCCTCAAAGATTGAAATACATGCTGTTTTACTCCAAAATTTGGTGTCCACTGTAACAAGTGGAAAAACACATAGCTATACATTAAAACCTAGAAGCAAAAGTTCCTTTTGTATTTTTTTTCTTTATACCTTAAACTTCTTTAAGAAAATAAATGCAAAATGCTTTCTGATTTAGGACTGACTATATAATATACATTATTTTTTGTTGTGTTCAGGTTCTTTGATATTCCTATGGAAATACTTCCAAATGTACGAAGCTCCTCTGAGATTTATGGCTTGATGGTATGTTTCCCAATATTTGTGTGAAATTCATCTTATAAAAATATAACTGATTCCATAGATTAGGACTAATGGCTTTTTTCTAGACCACTATTGTTTGGTTTATGATTAGTATGCTGTTATCTACTGTTATATAATATTTTAGGAAGTTGAGTATTTGATTACTTCAATGCAGCACCAATTCTCCTGACACAGTGGCATCTAATTAATGAACTTCAAGATTGGATAAACTGGATGTTGCAATTTTGCATTCTTTTTCCTGGTGATTTGAGCTATTGTAAAATAAGAATACGTGTATTTTGTAGTGAAGGCAAGTTACAAGATGGATTTTTTTAAATAGAACTCTAACTTCCCTGAAATGTAAGTATTTTTGTTAATGTGCTAATGGAATTGCCACTAGAAGTCATTGCTGACATTTGTTTATGTGGAGGTTGGATTAGAGTGAGTTGTATTAAGCTGAATGAGCAAGGTAAATGAAAAAGATACTGCCTGACCACCAGAACAGAATTGCTCATCACTTTAAATGTGAACTTCTGTTTCTCTTCCCCTTTCTTTCCATTTTTTTTCTTTTTCTTCCTTTTGCTGGCTGTAGAAAATCTGTCCTAGCTGGGTGAGTAGAGGCTTCCATTAGGCTGACCACCTGTACCTTACCCATTCTGCTCAGATGCTGTGCTTTTTCATTGGTTTAAGGATTTAGAAAAGTGCACTTTCTAGGCCAATAAATTTGCTGTGTGTTTCCAAATCTGAGATAATGCAATTAGAGTTCATGCCAAAATTATTTCTAAAATGTGATCTCAATGTATGTGTTTGTCTTAATTTCCATACTGTTGAATATTTCTTCTTGTAGTGAACAAAAAAATACAGCTACTGGCTAATAAATGTTACCTATAGTATTTTATAAATGAGAAAAACTGTCCATTATGTCTAAAATTATTAATTCTATGGTAGCTAAACATCAGATTCATGTAGAGCTTTTTAGTGTATTTGTAAACAGTTATCTTAAATCCAGTTAATTAAAATGAGAATTAAAGAAAAAGAAAATCAGATTGGAAATACACTTGCATGGCTTCACTGAAAATGCATTTTCACAATTGCCCAAAAAACAATTTAAAGAAACAGATAGAAACTATCATGAAGTCATGAAATAGTTAAATAAAAATTTCAAGATGTCCTCACTAAGTTTGCACATGACACTGAGTTGGGCAGAACTGTTGGTCTGCTGGAGGGCAGGAAGGGTCTGCAGAGGGATCTGGACAGGCTGGAGCGATGGGCTGAAACCAGTTCTGTGAGGTTCAACAAGGCCAAGTGCCAGGTCCTGCCCTTGTGTCACAACAACCCCAGGCAGAGCTACAAGCTGGGGGAAGAGTGGCTGGAAGGATGCCCAGAGGAAAAGGAGCTGGGGGTGCTGGTCAACAGCAGCTGAACATGAGCCAGGTGTGCCCAGGGGGCCAGGAAGGCCAATGGCACCTGGCCTGTGTCAGCAATAGTGTGGCAGCAGGACCAGGGCAGGGATTGTCCCCTGTACTGGGCACTGTTGAGGCCACACCTCAAATCCTGTGTCCAGTTTTGGGCCTCTCACTCCAAGAAAGGCATTGAGGGGCTGGAGAGAGTCCAGAGAAGGGGAATGGAGCTGGGGAAGGGTCTGGAGCACAGGTCTGATTAGGAGCAGCTGAGGGAGCTGGGCGTGTTTCTGGAGAAAAGGAGGCTCCAAAGGGGACCTTACCACTCTGTAACTGCCTGAAAGGAGGTTGTAGCCAGGTGGGGGTTGGTCTCTTCGCCCAGGTAATGAGTGATAAAACAAGAGCCTTCACAGCTTGTCAAGTATTGGAACAGGCTGCCCAGAGAAGTGGTGGAGTCACCATCCATGGAGGTACTTTAAAGCAGTATACATGTGGCACTTAGGGACATAGGTTAGTGGTGGACTTGGCAGTGCTGGGTTAGCAGTTGGACATGATAATCTAAGAAGTCTTTTCCAATTTGAATCACTTTATGATTCTGTAACAGGAATGTATCTGAAAAACTCTGGTAGTGTTTGGAAGAAAGCCTATATGAGACTTAAAATGCTGTATCATAAAATCAGGCATCTGCCTTTGCTTAGGATGTCACCACAGTCGTGTTTTTTTCCTAACCACTTTACCATTTTGCTCTTTTGCATTTTACACTTGGCATTTACTTCACAGCTTACACTGAACTAGATTTTCTGTATAGTATTATTTCAAGAAAATTTATGCTAGGAACTTTTGAGGTCACATAAATATAAAGGTCACATAAAACTTCCTGCTCTCCATTTCTTGGTGGTTTGGACATGAGCTGCATTAAGCTGAACCAAAGCGTACGCCTGAACTGAACCACGTTGCTTACATGACCCTTCTTTGTTTTCCTTTGAGCATTAGACGTTTAGCTTATTTTTCATTGCCTTCAATTCTAGTCATGGAAAGCTAACTCAGAGTTTTTCTTTCTCTTTTTGCAAAACAGGAATCTGGAGCTTTGACAGGTGTACCAATTTCTGGGGTAAGTCCTGCTTCAACTTAGATTCTGGCATGACAACCTGGAACTGCATGAACATAGCTTCACAGGAAAAAGCTTTAAAGATGAGTGAATCCTGCTATGAATTAAGTTTTTGGGTTTTTACTTCAGGCTAAACAGGAAGTAAACTTTTGAAGATGGATCACTATTTGGCTTGATCCGTTATTATTAAGGTCTGACTGTGGAAATACAAATGAGAGGTTTCATGTATATGTGTAGTGCTGTTGGAAAATTGGTATCTCTAAGTAAATGAGTAACATAACAAAATGGAAGCAAGCTCTGCTTCATATATATAAAAGAAATATATACATAATCCAGAAATGCTGGGCAAATTCTTAGCTTTTTCCAATAACGTGTAAAGATAGTAAATTTTCATTTTTATTTCTTTAAATTGCTCACCATAAGTAGCACAACACATTTCATTTTGCAGTTCTTACAGAGGGAAGAGTAATATAAAGCATAGCTTTTCTCTGTGGGATTTTCCTCGCTTTCAGTTACTCATGTGCTACTAATAGATTAAAGTTATAGTCAAATATGTAATTCATATGAGGACCTTTGCTAAAGGAAATATCTCTCACTTTCAGTGCTTGGGTGACCAGCATGCTGCTCTTGTTGGGCAAATGTGTTTTCAAGATGGGCAAGCAAAGAACACGTAAGTTAATAGGAAAGTAATAAGATAAACACACTGCTCTGTTTTGAATTTAGTATTACGTTCTCTTTCAAGCAACTGCCAAATTCTTTTGTAGTTAATGTGTATTTACAGATCTACCTTTTGTGTGTGTTGACCCACAAAGTAAACTATGTCTTGACTCTTATATAAATAATGAAGATATTGAAGTTATGTGGCTTGTGAGGTATATTTTTGGAACACAGTCAGAGTGAGGAAAAGCTCTATGTGACAGCAGGGATTTCATTTTAACATTCTTCAAAACACAGATTAAAACAGTTGCAGTGTCATTTAAATAGTGACCTAAGGTTGAGCAAATCCAGGACAGTGAGTTAGATTGCACAGACTTGAATGACACAGCTTTGCTAGATGGGAAAGGTCCATTTCAATTGCAGTGCTTAGTTTTGCTTCTGTGTCCAGCTCAGAGTGGAGAATTTTACATTTGGTTTTTCCTGTTTCCCAGCCTCTTAGTGTCCTTTGTTTAAAATAGCTGATCAGTTAAATCAGGAGACTGGTATAATCAAACAGTCATTGGAGGAAAAGCTGTCTGCTAAAGTGACTTACTGTTCCATTTACAGTATTACCAGATGCTTAACTAAGCATGTAAGGACATACACAGTATGGGAGTTTCACAAATATGATCACATATTAGTCTACCTTGTTTTAATTCCTTTCTGTTATTGCTTTACTATTTCTTTTTCCAAATATAACTGAAGGCTATCTCAGTACTGGTTTAAGCTATTAATTTTGAAGGTTTTAAAAAGGTAAGGAATACTTTTCTCAAGAATAACTTCTTAGAGTAAGTTGGAGTGGTTTGTAGTGTTTTGTACTCCTTATATTAAACTATGTTCTTGTATGAGTGTGTATGCACACACATATATGATTTGGTCTTCAAATGGGAAACATGCCATTTTTAGAAATTTTTGAATGAGATATGTCTAAAGAAAACCCTCTTTGTGACACGAACAAAGTTCCTTAAAATTTCCTCTTTAATATTGTGAAATATTTGTTTTATAAAGTTGCTCCCTTAATCAGCTTAAATTGAAGTAGGTAAACACTGCCACCAAAGAGGAATTTACACTTAATTTTCAGCCATATCTCTCCTTGATCAAGTGTTAGACAGAAAATAGCGAGAGAGAAGTGACTAGATTTTTCAGCTTCAGGCTGCATTAAAAATCAACTTTTTGAGAATAGTTTCATCATCAGTTAATGGCAGCAAAACCTTCAAGGGTCAAAAAGTGATGTCTTGATTCTTCACAGGGGACTCACGGATTGCAGTAGCAGGTTGTTCTTTAAACATTCTGGTTTTAACTTTGCTTTGTTTTCATGCTAGGTATGGAACAGGTTGTTTCTTGCTGTGCAACACAGGTCAGAAGGTCAGTTGCATTTTTGAGTTGTTTGCTGTTTTGTTTTTCACAATCTATTTAATTCTGAAGCACAACTGCATGTCAGCCATTCTTGGACTTATTAACAACAATTACATTGCCAGACAAAGGGAAAAACACGTACTGAAATCTGAAAGAATAAAAGCAGTAATTTTTTCAAGGTGTTTCTATAAGACTCCATTTCCTACCTCCTTAAGTTTCCAAATAGAACTTTTCTTAAAAAGTTTCTTGCTCTTTCCTTGTATAGGTTTTTTGTTGTCACTCAGACAGGATTAAGTGTTATGTTATTTAACCATGTGCTTTTTTCCTTGTCTTGGCTGTGTAACTTCTTCCCTTCATTTTCTGTCATTTTTTTCTTTATACTTGGAGTTGAATAAATAGCACACAACTGTGGTTTCCTTCTCATTTACATCTCCCCTTAAAGACTTCCAGTTCTTTTCTATAAGGTAGATGGAAAGATCTGCAGCAGCTTGTGGAAACAAGGATTAGCACCAGTAATCTGAGTGTTCTATCTTAGATGTTTATTTAGAGTGACTGATAATTTACTTTGTTTAAACTTTGCATATTTCATTTGGCAGTATGGTCTCTTGTTTATTATAATTTGCATGTTTTTATTTAAGCATTTTCTGCCTCTGTTCATGCTTTACCTTTTCTTTCCCCTTTCCCCATTTAGTCTGTGTTTTCTGAGCATGGTCTTATAACCACAATAGCTTACAAAATGGGCAAAGACAAACCTGCTTTTTATGCACTAGAGGTAAGTTCAGTAATTTCTTCCTTTTTGTAATGATACATCTTCTTATTTACTTCTGTTATCTGGTATTTTTATGGTAGCTTCAGCTGTGAGGAAATGAAAATAGCTCTGTGTTATGCTTGTGTGCCTGAAGCCTTCTCTGTGGTTTTGGTTATCCCGATCTCTGATCTATATCATGTAATCTAATAAAAATATTTCTTCATTGCATTATTTATACTTTCAGAGCTAGATGGCTAAAACATTTTTTCTGTTACTCAGTCTCTCAAATCTTTAATAAATACTGTAAATAAAAAACCATAAAATTTTAAATACTTAATTGGGTTTTAAAAAAAGGGAGGGAAGTACTAATGTTTCAGTTATTAACTCGTAATAAAAGTGATAGTTAATGTTTTTATTTTCTTCTAATGGATTTTACTTTTAACTTTTAAAAATGTGAATTGAATTTCTGGGGAAAAAATCCTCTAAAAATTTGGCTTTTTTACTTCTTTGATTCAAGTGCCTACTTAAAGAATTTAGTTTCTCAGTTCTCCAAACAAGTCTGAGGGCATCCAAATTCTATAGAAAATTGTATTTATGCTTAAATTTTGGGGTTCATTGTTCTAAAGCTCTTCTTCTGAAGCACAGATCAAGTGAGCACCTATTTGGCACCAAAGCTTTGTTTAGAACAGCAAAATGATTATTCTTCCATCTGTGCTGCTTAATGTGCTAAGTACTGTAATATAATAATTACTCTCAAAACACATACACTGAATGCTGATATTGAGCTTTTGTAGACAGACTGTGTTTTCCATGTGAAACAAAGACAACACAGGATTTTCTTCACTGCGAGAGTAGTTTGTGGCTTATGGTACTTTATTAGGATGTGGGAAGCTGCATTTATTTCCTTTTCCTTTCCTGAGGAAAGTGAATCTTGCATTTGCCATGACCTGGCAAACTCAGGGATTTTTTATTTTGTGTGGGTGTGTGAGAGGTTTGTTTTATTTTTAACCCATGTTCTTAAAGCAAGAACTGAAACTCTCTTGAGTGTAATTTGAATTCCTGCACACTGAAACACCTGCACTTTGCTTCTTCTTCACCTCCAAGTCTTTAATGACGTTGTCTGAAAACATGGCTTCAACAGAAGCTGTTAAGTGTGCTTTGTCCTATATCCATTCTAGAATCATCTGCAATCTGCTAGTTGAGATACTGCAGAGAGGCAGAAAATGTGGATTCAGCATTTTCCTTTAATCAAACTGATATCTTGTAACTGTAATAGCCAGCTGCTTAGAAAACACCCCTGCCCCTTCTAGCAGTGGCTTTGAATGAAAATAGCATGCTGCTACTGTTTTCCTTGAAGCTTAGTCTACTGGACTCAGCTTTGGGGTTTAGATGGGAGCCATGCCATCCATCTGTGATCTGATGAAGCCATTCAGGGCCATTTGCTAAGGCAACAGAGCAATTTTGCTGGCAAATGCACAAGTGCCTAAATTTTCTGTCTTTCTGGATGTTTGTATTTAGACTAGAAATAATTAGTCTTGTTTTTTTAAAATCAAAGCATAAAAATATTAATGTGTCAGGAAAAGAAAGTCTGAGGCTACTGAACCTCATAACTGAATATTCAGAAGACAAGGTTAGAAGGACAAGAAGACTGCTTAGGAAACGTCATTGTAACTTCCCCTCATGGAAAAAAGCATACAGTATGTACCTTTTCTACCTGGAGTCTGTGTAACAGGCTGCCCTTTTTGCATGGCAGTCTCCAGATGCCAAGAAACTTTGTGGTTTGGTTGTGAACATACTTGGGAGTGCTTCAAGTTGTGACTGTCAGCCTGCAGGTGGAGGCCACAGTGACCTCTCCTCCCCAGACTTTTTAAAAGCAGCACAAAGCTACCAGTTGTTGTCTCCTGATGGAGTGACTTTGTTTCCTTCAGGGATCTGTTGCAATAGCTGGGGCTGTTGTTCGTTGGCTGAGAGACAATCTGGGTATTGCTAAGACTGCACAGGAAGTTGGTGAGTATGGAGTTGTTCAGTTTTTTTAAGTTTTCCAATGTCAGGATGTCTCTGTTGGTGAATGAAAGCTCAAAATATTGAAGTAAAGAAAAGCTGGAAGGTGCATGTATTTTGCTGTGTTTAAACACAACAAAAATTTACTTTGCATCCATGAGCTCACTGTCTCATTGAGTTGGTGTATGAATTTCATAGAGCCTATCAACACAGTCTTGGAAAGGCTTTGTCAGCTTTGCTCTGTTGCAATCTGTACTTTTTAGTAGTTTCCCTGGTAAGCAGGTATTCAGGAAGATACTATACTTACAGAGTGTCTCCTGGTTTTATACAGTGTTGAAATTTCCAAAGCCAAGAGTACTTAAGTGTGTATTACAGAAACCAGCATATATTTGATCCTAAACCACATATATGTTCTTGTCATAAACATGAGAACCTGAGGCCCTGCAAGTGCAAATATTTATGTAGAAGGCTTCATATCCAATGAGTTAGGGATCTCAGTTTGCAAAGTTGCCTTTCTGTTTCAGCTAAGAATGCAGTTACCTTTAGCATTTGTGTAGCTGATGTTTTCTGATTCAGATGAACTGAAACAAGCTGGTTTGTAACATAAAAACTAGGAATATATCAAAATTTGGAAAATAAAAAATGTCAGAAGCATGCAAGGGCAAAAATTTGAAAGTGACTGAGATTTAGGATTGAAAATACATTCATTATATATATTTTAATAAATTGATATCTTATTCAAATTCTAAAATTTAGAATTAAAATTTTATGTAAAACTTCAAAGCTTTAGCAAAAACTTAGAGCATCAGTCTGTTTTTCTGAAAGAAAGCTTTGAAGATCATACAGTAGAATATAAACTGCTGTCACATAAATTAGCCTTTTGTTGAGACTACAGTACCTCTTCACAAGTTTGACAAGTTTGACCTCTTTGGAAGGCTTGAGTTTCAGGACCTTTAACCCTGTCAGTGTTGTTAAAGTCATGTAGAGATTCATCATCTCTTCCTGTTTCACTGAACTTGTCTTTCCTTCTGCCTTCACTCCTTTTTTTTAAGCAGGGTCTGTATGAAAGAATCATTTTAGAAAGACTTTTTGAAGATGTTTTACTAATTCTTTCCTACACTGCTGTGTTTCTCTGATCAATGCAAACAGAAGAAATTTGCAAAAGCAGAAAGAAAATGCTCATTTCTTGTTATAGAAAAGAGCTATTCATTAGCATCATCTCTTTTGTCATTCTAAATGTCTTAATATAATTTTTTAAACTACAAATATTTTGGTATTGAGGAGTTCATATATCCACAGTTATTATTCTTATATTAAGAAACTTCAGATTTCCTTCTAGCTGGCCTTGTGATTAATACATAAGCTGACAATTTGGAGCTCTAAATCCACTTGAAATTAATGGGAATTTAGTTCTTAACTCCCTTTGGTCTTGATCCAGTTTCACTTGCTTGCCTTGACTTAAATGCAAGTAAAGTGTGACCTTTTGGACTGCTTTGAAGGTTGCACTGTTTACCCACATGATAGATAACATTTGAAAATCTCACAAAATCTAGGTCAGAATACTGAGTACACAGTTTTGGGTTTCAGTTTTGATTTTTCATTTTGCATTTTACATTTCCCAAAACTCCCTATGCTCCATCTTCTATTGATATTGTTGCAACAGGAAAACTGGTTAACAAGGAGCAGTGCCAGCATTAGTTGTATTTTCCAGTTGTATACATGGCTGGATTATGTTTGTAGCTACCTAAGATATCCTCAATATTTTTCATAATTAAATAATAACACTTTTTTAAGTGCTGTGTTTAAGTGTTGGTACAGTTGTGAAAAACTAAGTAAGTGTTTTGTGTGTGCATTAGAAAAACTGGCTGCAGAAGTGGGAACTTCTTATGGCTGCTACTTTGTGCCAGCATTTTCAGGACTGTATGCACCATACTGGGAACCCAGTGCAAGGGGGTAAGAATCTGACTGAATGTTGCCTTTGCAGGGGGATTTAATCATTTTACCGTTTAATCAAATACCATTCCTTCCAGGTATGTGAAATTGTCCTTTTTGTTGCCTTGATGTGTCCAGATACATCATTCTCTGTGGTATTTTCATGAGCTACTGTGTTTGTGTTTTATATTTAACCTACTCAAAACAACAACTGCTACCGGGAGGAAAGGAAGGATTAGCTAGCCCAGCTATTCATCCACCTCTCCTCTTCTTGTCCACCTCCTCAAAAAAAAAAAAGTGTGGGACACCAGGGCAGGGAAAACAATTTCTAGTTTGGAAAGCATTTTTATCTCACTAAAGTAAAAGAAGAGGTCTGCTTTTTGTGAACTGTCAGGCAACAAAAGTAGTAAAGGATGAATTTTGTGCTGATTAATGTTTTTGAGTTCAGTTTTAGGCTATGTAATTCCTTCCCACTTTGCCTCCTACCCCTTGTATACAGCTTTCTTTCCAGTCTATTGAAAATTCTTTTCTACTCCTTTTTTCCAGTCCCTTTCCTGGTAGTTCAGATTCAACCACCTGGTAATAGTTCAAACAATAGGTTTTCGTTTGTCTTTTCTGCTATTGTGAGTTTGCCTGCTGTTGCTGGAATCACAACATGCCATGGCAGTCATGGAAGCATAACAAATATAATTATAAAATAACTTTCCTGGAGTGGGAAAAGGAGTCTTAAAGGCTAACTTCTTCCCAGGATTTCAAGTAGTTGCATCTTTAGAATTTAGATGCTTCTTGCATGTATCTTTTTCTTTAAGAAAAAAGAAAAATCTCGAGTTAGATTTTTTACAGTTTTTCATATTACAGTGCTTAACTTTTTAATGGTTAAAAACTGATCTTTGCAATGGTAACAATGAAAAATGTCCTTTAATATCTTTGAACTTGCATGTATCCAGCAGTATTTCTGTGTAGTACCATGCTGTTCCTCAGCTGTTGAAATAGACTAAAAGATGGTTATTTGCTCTGCCCTTCAGAGTGCATTGGCAGAATTCAGCTTACTCATAGTTAGATGTAGCATAATTCCCATATCCAAAAATCTTTTTGAAGGTTCTGAAGCAACTAATGATCTGACTAGATTTGAAAACAATTTCAAACATTTAGAGAACAGCACTGACCCATATGGGCTTTTTCCCTTAAGAACTGAAAGCATTAGAGAATTTATTAAGATTTTAGTGATAATTTATATTATTTTTTAAAGAGAAATCAACCTCAATCATACTTCTTTTTTTTTTTTCTTAAAGACCGACTAGAGTTTGTGGGGATATTTGTGTGTGTGTATGGATGATTTATGGCAACTGTATTGATTGGACCCTGAAAGCACCTTGTCAGGAAAATGAGAGTTTACATTAAAGAAAAACAATCTTTTTAATATTAAAAAGTAGTCTTCATACAATGGAACTGAATGAGATTTGAAGACCTAGGTCTGAAGTATAGGTTTATGTCTGATAAAGAAGAGTGTCCTAATTGGGCCTAATTGGGTTTTTTCTCTCTTCAACAGTATCATCTGTGGCCTTACTCAGTTTACAAATAAAAACCACATCGCCTTTGCTGCACTAGAAGCAGTCTGCTTTCAAACACGAGAGGTAAAGGCAAATTAGGTCCTAAATTCATTGTAAATTGGTGTGATAACAGGAACTGTAGCTCTTCAGGAAAAGAGGAGATTTTCATTAAAAGATTTAATGAAGATTAGTCATATGCTTTATATTGTACTTGGATGCTATTCTTGTCTATACTTGTTGCTTATGTTGTAAAATTGCTCCTGTGGACTTAGCTAAAATTGAGTGGTACATTTTTTGGAGTGGTGATGCTGCTTTTTATCAGCATGTAAAATAAGATGAACATATTTTGTGAATACTTTGATGGGCAAAACATAGAATGTTTCAAATGGCAGGGCCAGTGACATAACTAAAAAGTCTCATTAGTGTAGGAAGCTACACTTTATGCTGTGGTGTGACAGACATGGCTTATGTCGCTTTTGGTACACAAGAACAAAAAGGAGTTAAAGCAAGACAGCAGCAAACATACCAAGGGAAATATGGCTTCACCTCCTGCCTGTTCCATCCTTCAGGGCCTCAGCTGGCATTCAGTAACAGCCAACCAAAATTCTCACAGAGGAAATGAATCCCCCAGCCAAATCAAAGGGGTTGATATCAGTATGAGCATTGAATCTTTGTATCACTATCTACTCCTCCCTGTGTTTGCAGTCCCTGGGTTCTGTGCAAATACAGGAGGAAATTAAATCCCTAGACCTTGCAGGATAACAGTCCAACCTTAATTTGATTACATGAATTAAACTGCTGTTATTTAAACATATTGATTTTTAAAATAGCAGCCTGCTCAAACCTTGTAAGATGAGGGAAGCAGTTTGCTGTTTCTGTAGTGACACAGAATAAATTACTCATTGAAAAAGACTGACAGAAATTTCACACAGGCTTCTGATTTTGAAGCTGTGCTGACAGCCCCTGAGTCCTCAGAAGGTTGTGGAGGAAATTGGAAGTAGCATTCTAATTTTCTAATTCTTATACTAGAAGTCAGGGTAAAGTTACAGGCAACTGAACTGATTTGTTGTCTTCTCCTCTTTACTTGTCCATCCTCCCATCCATTCCCTCTCATGTGACAGCTCAGTGAACTTTCCAGCAGAAAATTATGCCTTTTTTTTGCTGGGCTATTTTTCTGCTGGATTAATGACCTCAGCTGCCTCACAGAGGCATTCAGCAAATATCAGAATGCAAGGCAGGGCTTGTGGCTGGGAGTAGGAGAGAGGGGAATAAAGCTGTCAGACTGAGTGAGGGTGAAGTTCACTGTTTGAACAGATCTAACACTTCTCCATAGTTTAGTCACTCTGATTTTATCACAATGACAGGAGTACCTGATCAGGCACTGGACACTCTTAAATGAACAGATTAAGTGCTAGATTATTTACACAGGTAAAATATATGTATGTTTTCTAAAGATACATCATTAGTTCTGCCTTGTCCAAAACAAAGTTCTTTCAATTCTGGTAAAAATTGAAGTCTTCAGGAAAACCCTTCATTGGAGGTCACCTGCATTGGAATTCTTGCCTGTTTTTGACACCTTGTTATCCAAAAAGACAGATGGCACTTGCTACGTTTTTATCTTCCAGGAGGCATTTTGGAAAAATAAGCAGTTTTTCAGTTCTAAGAGCTGTACAATGCTGTCATTAGGCAAAATCTGCATACTTGGATCCTTGCTCTTCATCCAACCTCCATACAATAGACATAGCAGCAGGACCATGATTTGTTTTGTTCCTTCATCCCTTCCTGGCTTCTAGCATTCTTTTCATTATTTTAATGTCTGCTGAGTGCATGCTGATCCAACATGCTCTTACACAGTGGGAAACAAACCCAGAGCCTCCAATGGTGCTGAAGTTCTGAATGGTAAAAAAGGCAGATAATATCACCTTAGACAAATGCAAAATGATGTATGTGAAGGAAATAAGTACTAGTATGGTACTGTCAGCAAACTTAGTGCAAGAATCCTGGTTTCCAATTTATTTCTAGTCCATTGAACATAGGCAGATTCACCATGAAAACTGGCCTTACTTTTCTTACCTTGTAACTTTTAACCTTTGTTTATCCTGGGCAGTTCCTTTAGTTCCTTTAAAGATTTTTCTGGTAAGGGACCTTGCTGGCTTACTTTCTGGAAGCTGGGAGAATCTCCTGGATAGTTCATCTCCATGTAGTTTTCACTGTCTTGCAAGCCTAAAATTTTTTTGTTCTTTTTTAAATAGCATGTTGGCTTTTCCTGGTAAATATTGTATTAGTGGGTACTTTGTGAGCTACAGAATGGGGCAGAATGCATTGTAGTTTTGGTCTTTTTTTGTGGTCTGTATTGCTTTGTCATTTAAGACTGAGAAAAACACACCTCTTTTTTATTTGAATACACTGAAAAATTACAGAGAGAAAATCTGTACTTGTTAAAGCCTAACTTGTGAACAAAAATTATGCACTAGCCTTATGAAATGTAAATGAGACATTTAAGTAACTGCTTTAACAAAACCCTACAAAAACACTATTCTGTATTTAATGGTGCTTGTGGAGTAATGCCATGGTGTTAAACTAAGGTTTGAGGCAAGTCTTATGCTCTAAAAAGCATATTGAGAGGTATCAGTCAATTAAATACTCCATCCTAGTTAATTATCCCTGGCAAACACTTCAACATTTTTCAGCTAGAGACTGTGCCCAAAAGAGGGAAACATAATTTTACAAAAAATTACACTAAAAGTTTATTTTTGCTGTCTGTCATGTTTGATATAAAATTCTCAGTTTTCAACAAGTAATTGAAAATATTTGATGAGGCTGCTCTTTCAAAACATTTCAACATTCCTCAATTCTTATTGAAGAGTCTTCCAGATTGCCAGTCCAAATGTTTTAATTCTTCAGTTCTCTAATCCATCAAATTAGAGAAACTATATAGACAAAGGATGGTCAGCTGAAGGGCTCCATTTATTATTACTGCTTCCTTTGTTAGCTTTGATAAATGTTCTCATCAGCTTTTCTTAAAATTCCTCTCAGGCCACATAAGCAGCACATAGGCTACATCTAGAGCACCTGAGGAGAAAGGTGTCCTACACTAGGATTTCTGTAATGAAGAACATGCACATGCTGTATATTAAACAAAACTGTGTTGCTTTTACATCTGTTTTACCTTTTAATTTTTAGGAGAGAGGAATGATCTACTTAACCCTCTTCAGCAAATGCTGTAGTATCAGTGGTTTACACTCAGAGGGTGTCAGAGCATTTCTGTGCAACTGAATTTTTAACATGTATTACTCTTATTTAAGATTCTAGATGCCATGAACAAGGACTGTGGGATTCCACTAAGTCAGTTACAAGTAGATGGAGGAATGACCAATAACAAAATCCTCATGCAACTCCAATCAGACATTCTCTGTATTCCAGTAGGTAAGATGAATTTACAGCTCCTGCTTTCTTTTTAATGCTGAAAACAACATTAGTTTGTAATGGCTGTTGAGAGCAAATTGAGTAGCTTGCTTTGTTGTTGTATCTTGATAGATATGTCAATCTTTAGTTCTGATGTCATCAAGGTGACTTCCATTAAAAATACCTATGGTCTTCTCTGTGTTTTGCTTCAGTAAAGCCATCAATGCCTGAAACAACAGCTTTAGGAGCTGCCATGGCAGCAGGAGCTGCAGAAGGTGTTGGAGTTTGGAGTCTGAATCCTGGAGATTTGACAGCAGTGACATGTGAACGATTTGAACCACAGATAAACCCAGAGGGTAAAACCTTTTCATGTTATCTGGGTTGCAAACTTTTTTTTTTTTCACAGATGTTGACAGGACTGGTTTTGGGTACTCTTCTTTTGGCTTTAAAAAGCCTACATTAATTATTGCTTTTTAGCTAGCTATTTTTCTCATCAGTTCTTAAGTGCTTGTAGAGATGGAAAGTATGTACTTGACATAATTAATCAAGATAAATGCTTTTTTGTCTTTTCAATTATTTCTTAATTTTTGGTACATAATTTTGTCTTACCATTTTGATTATAATTACTTCTAAATTTCCTACTTCAAGACAGCATTTGAGGGATTTCTACATAAACATCAATTGCTTAATTTTGTCCTGCTTGTAAATCTTATTGGTGAACATGAAGAAAATTTCTTCTATATCTTCTTACTATGCATAACTGTGGGATTTGGGGGGAAGTTTTTTTGTATTCAAAAAAGGATTTTATATTACTTTCTCTGTGCAAACAAATAATACTGTGCAAAAGAGTGCAAAACTCATATTGCCATGTCTGGTTCTTAAATACTTGTGGTTGTATTCCTGTGCATTGAGAGGCTTTTCTGTTCTCTGATTTCCTGATTCCAGAAAGCGAATATCGCTATGCCAGATGGAAGAAAGCTGTGATGAAGTCTATGGGATGGGAGTCATCTGAAGGTCCTTCAAATGGTAAACCAAAATTTAATGCAGGTCAAGTATCATTAATTATTAGCTAGTTAACCTAGGTAGCTCACCTTTCTTTTGTTGACCTTTTCTGTTCATACCATCTCTGGACTATTGTAGTGAATTAAAGGTCATTACTTAAATCCACTGTGGAAACAAACAGGAAAACAGATAGCTGGGTCTTCCTCCTGAATAGCTGCAGGTTTTGCAGAATGGCACTGGTTTGCAAAAGAAAAAGTCTCAGCTGCAAGACGAGATACAGCACAATGCTTAGAGCACAGGGACTTGGTAAACTTTCTTACACCATAACCTCATGCTCCAAGGAGAAGAGTTCCATCCTGTGGTTTTGCTTGCTGTATCTTGCCTTTGTTATTTGCTGTGTAGGAAGAAGAGACTGATATCCACATCAAAATCAATTTGACCCATGGTGATAAGAGCAAGGAGTTATCATAAAGTAAAGAATTACACAGACCTATTGTTCACATACAGAAAATATGAAAACATTTTTGAGGGACTGAACAAGATCTTTCTTCTGAAATAGAGGGCTTTCTCATCTGTCACATTTTAATTAAATTAAATCTGCAGTCTTCTTTGATCTATAATTTGAATTTTTATTTTAGTACTGTTTTGGGATAAGTTTTTAGTCCTGAATAATAAGATAACACATTATTTATGGGTTTTATCTCAATTTAATTTCTCTTTTATTGGAAAAATTGTTTAAATTATATGTATTAAGTAAAGAATCCTCAAAATTTAAACTCCCTTCACAATCCAAAATCCACAGTTGGAGCCCTCAAGCTGCACGTGGCCACTTTTTTCTTGAAGGCTAAAATTTTCCTTTTGCTGTCCTTGGTTGGTTTAAATATTTTATTTTACACTGTGATTTGCAAGCAATTCTGCCAAGGCTGTTGGGAGGGGANTTATGAGTAGCATGGTAATGTTAATCGGAGCTAAGTACCTCTCAGGTTAGTTATTATTTGAACTAGATCACTTAAAAACTATTTGCACTATTTTAAGTTTTGGAGTTTTTTGTACTCCATCTGTCTGTTTCTAGCAAAAATGACTGATGCTTTTTGTTGTTCATGCACACAAACATTCGAGGGTGTGAATCAGGCATAATGTACTTAATGGACCCAAGGGAATGCCATCTCAAATCCATCCTCATGTGCCATTTAATTTGTAGTTGTTGGATGCACATGAACCCTTGGACTCTCCCCTCCTTTTGTCTGTCTGTGCAGATTGCTCACAGTTTATAAAAGGGATACAGGTTGGAGCAGCCTAGCAGAGTTATGCATTGCCTGCTTTACAGTGTGCATGGCAGATAGAATAAGGTTCCATCCTTTATCCTGTGTTTCTTCTTGCACTGTTTTTAATTATTTTGAGGATCTTGTTTAAATTAAGTGAAAACTTTTTCTTCTGTCCCTGAAAGGCTTCATGCACCCATTTGATTGTTCTGGACCCCTTGAAACTACTGTATTGTTAGAAATCTTCATCTACTAAATTGATAAAACATTCTTCTTGTACTTTGCTCTTGGTGGATAAGTGAATTAATTTAGTCTAAAAAGAAGAGACCCTAAAAGGCTTAACTGCAAAACTGGGAAGGACTGTGTGCATATGCAATGAAGATGCATCTTCAACCTGTTATATACAATTTATTTTAAAAGAAAACTCTTAATATAGATGGCAGTGTTAGTTACTTATGCCAAAAGTAAGACATTTCATTAAGATATTCTTACGGTAAGAAAAGGAAGTTTATTTGATGATGTCATTTATCCCTTGTCACAGAATTTCATTCCAGAGAAAGTATTTTACAGTATAGGCATTGTTGCTGCTTCGTAAGCTGTTTGGGGGTTGTTTAGTTTTCTTTTTTTGTTTTGGTTTTGGAGGGATAGGCAGAGGGTCTAAATTAAACAGACAATTGAGGACTCTAGCTTGCTTCTGTGGTGATGTGTTTGTATTTTGTTTCTACTCATTCAGCCTGAATTAACTATTCAATTGTAATTTTCTTTGCATGAAAGAGATGGTTGCAGCTTGTAGGAGAACTAAAATCAAACTGAAAAAGTGCTAGGAAAAATCAAAATGAACAAATGTATTGACAGTGATTTACTAACTCTGGAATGTATGTGTGAGTGAGAAAGATCTATATTATGAAGAATAAAGTAAAAACAGCTGTGAATAAGTGGGTAAATTTTTAACACGGATATAAATTCTAAGTCAGGTGCTTCACCACATGGAGGGTACCTAAAATAATATGGAAAATCAATGATTAATGAATAAATAAGCAACTTGAATTCTGGGGTTGCTTTTTAAAAACAGCTAATCAGTAACCCGCATATTACACTTGCACTGCTGGAACTCCTAAGAAAAGATTGCTTTTCTCCCTTCTTTAAGCTTGTCAGTGCCTTTCTGACCCACAACTGGGAAACATATTCATCTCAACTCACTGTGACCTTGTTTTCAGATAACAGTAACTATCGATATGGTTACTGTTACTATGTGTATATAGTCATTATACACACCAGTATAATTACTTTGTATATGAATATATTGCATTACTATTTACATGGTAAGCTTGGGAAGAGGAGAAGTTGTGAGAAATTTCCGGTTCTTTGTTTTAAAAATGATGAGGTCTGAAAAGGAACAGGGACAATGATGTTACATAGAGGTTGTAGTTTTGCCCAGCTGTACGTTAGTGGAGAACATGAGATGCAGAATTTCCATTGTCAGTTGGAGCATGGCTGCTTCCCCCTCAGACACTTGCTCTGGCAAATATCCTTTTGTTTTTAGAAGCTAGAACTTGCTGACCAGGCTTTCTTTCTAATTCAATGCAGAAACTCCATTTAAGTAATTTGGTACATGTTATCTTTTAGTGAAACACTGTAACACCAATGCAGTCAGCAGAGTAGTAGGTTTGAGGATTGAATTTAGGGAGGATTGAATTCATCCTTCATGTGCTGAAACAGCAGTAAGTCTCTCATAGCAACAGTGCTGATGTTGAACACGGCTCTCTAGGGCAGGGCCATGACTTTACAGCTACTGAAATGTGAAGGAAAAATCTGCTGTGCCAGAATAGAGAACACTAGCATAGCAAAACCCCATTTACAGAACTGCTAAGCTGCCTTTTCATGTGGCACCTGATGACTGAACAATACTCTATTTAATTATATCATTTCATAATTTCATCAAAATCAGGCCAATTACTTGTATTTTATTTTATGATCTTCATTCTTCTCTCCTGGAGAGAAATGGATGGTATTATTTCACTATTGAAGCAAACTGTGTATAATAACTGGAGTTCTTATGCTAAGATTTTTTTAAGTTTTTCACACTTGTTTTGGAAGTGGACATCAGAGAGATTTCAATATATTCCATAGCTATACTTTTTTTTTTTTTCAGGGTGTGGGTAGGAGTTAACTGAAAATGGTTCTGTATTTTATTAGACTCAAATTTAAATTAATGCCTTAGTAGGCTTAAATTGGCATCTCTCAAGTGAGGTATAGTGAGGATTGGCCATGTATGGGATCTTATGTGGCATCTGGGGTATAAAGCTGTATTCCCACAAAGTTCTCTGACTTTATTCTCAGAGAATGAGACAGTACTGATAGCAAAACTATGTTCTCCCTGCTTAAATACCCTGTGGGGTTTTTTTAAGATTCTGTTTTTCCTTTTTAGTTACTTGTGTTGTGATTGTTACTGCCAAATTGCATACTCATTTATATATAGGGATCACTGTGCAGTTCTACAAGATGGTTGCAATAATATTTTCCAAAGTTCTGGCAGTTGAGTTCATATTTAGAAGAAAATAAGCTTAAATTACCTTCTTTCAATTCTTCTACTTGTTAAAAATTTACCCATTTTAGTAGTGTAGTCTCTGCTCCCCTACTGTGCACATCCCACACACTTAAGAGCTGCCTTATCACAAGACACATCTAATTTATAATTGCAGTAGATGAAAACAAACGTTGGTTTTACTGAATTCCTCTTATAGCTCAGCTGTGTTATAGAGTGTTAAAATGTTTTAGAGTAAGTTCTGTGTTCCTAATGCACACATTTTTTATTTAAGGTAAATGAGGCTACTTATTGGACTCACTGGATGCAGCTGATTTTTTTGTTTCGGTTTGTTTTGTTGTCTGAAGAGATTCTACCACCAACGTGATTTTGCTACTTTTGTGGTTCAATCTATTCATGAATCCATCTGTCACCTGTCCCTGCGTAACTTCCCAGTGGTGCACTGAAAATTCAGTCTTCAGCCCTTCATTACTCTGTTCCCTTACCCAAATCAACTCCAAATGCACTGGAAGCCTTTGTGTGGACTGTCTCACATCATCCTCTAAAATTTCACAAGCCCTACCTTTGTCTGAGAAAATGGTGTGAGAAGAACCTGCTGTCTCTGAGGTAATGATGGGAGATGTTTAGCTGTCCTTTTCAGGGGTTTAGTACTTCATGCAACACACTTCAGAAAGTTAATGATGCACGATGGAACTTTATAAACGTCTTATAATTCTTCCAGCTGCTGTGAATTACTTTTCATACACCAATGGTTGCCAAAGATGTTTTATTGTAGTTGCCACTAGTCTGAAACACCTTCCATGGTACAAACCTTTTAAACACTAGGCCAAGATGGATTACCATAGCACACATTGCCACTGGTTTGGCAATGAGGAGTTTGCTGCTATGGTCTACAGAGTATTGCTGAAACATTCACTTGCAAGGTTAAAAAGTTGGGTTTGGCTCTGGCACATGTACTTGACCCATCATAAGTATTTATGACACCAAGTCCTGTAGTTCTCTACCTTTAAAGAGATGAGAGGAAATAGTGTTTTGGTTAAGGCCATGTTTCATCTTGAGGTTTTGTGCTAGCTTGGAAAAACAAGTCGGATGCAGAATGCTATTGACAGGACAGCTGCTTGGTCCTCAGCAGCTGACAACTCTTCAAACTACCCTGTACAGTGCACTTTTCTTGACCAATACTGTGTATATCCTGTCATCCTACTTCAGTGACTATTTGTTGAACTTTAGAAAGTTGAAGCTAACTTAGTTTTCATTAAAGAGGGTCCACTCCAAACTAAATATCAGTGCTTTAGTTCTTGATTTCATTTAGTATATCTCAGGGACCAAAAACTCCCTTTCAGTTTCCATGTCCATAGTTTTAACTGGAAGTTGTTGCAAAATATGCTGGGACAATCCAAAACCCTGGCTGGTAGAGTAAGTACTGGCCTGAAATGGCCACTGGAATTTACAATGGTGACAACTGAATCACATCCACTTTGAAATCTTTTGTTTTCCACATGAAAGGGATGAGATAATAATCTTATCTTCAGCTTTCTTGTTTGTACCAACAGCATCCCAAATGCCAGCCTTATTGGTTAGGTCAAGCAAAAGGTGTTCTTGTGTAGTGATGTTAGATCAGTATGGAATGGCAGCATGGTTAAATGTGGGAACAACACAGAGAATTTCAAAGATTTGTTTAAATGCACTAGGAGTTAAAGGGAGAGGTTTTCTGTGTGCATTTGTTCTTAAAGATTTTTGTCTTTAACGAAGTTTTTCTTTGATTAGAGACTTAGTTTTTAAAAGGATGTTATATATGTTTGAAGCAATGAATTGCACAGAAGTTCAGGTCTGTACAATATATTTAATATCAAATGCATATTAATTGCCTTTTTATTGTCAAGTGCAATGACTTTTGAAAATGTGACTTTTAACTTAGAGAAGGAACATTTTTCGTCCTGTGGTTGCATGTATAACTTCAGCAGAGAGAAGGGATTTTGTACACAAGTGAAAATATAACAGCATCATTTAAATCCTGTCTCTCCTGTAAATACTCACATGTGAAGTGTGACAACCAAAATTTCTGGTGTTTCCAGTTTGTTTTGGAGAGGTGAAGAGTGAAAAAAGAATATGATCCCACAGAAAAATTTTCATACTCCCTATCTTTACTCTGAGCTGTTTTTGATCCCACTGTACTCCGAGGAAGAGGAGTGGAGCAGCCTCTGGAGCACAGGGAGCAGGGGCAGCACACACCTCAAACTCTGGACTTCTGAATATGACCTCTGAGTCTTGCCAAAACCACTGAAGTGCTGAACCTGGGAACGAATAATGCTGAAGTGTTGCCTTTGCCCATGATAAATGTGGCAGGGGGAAAGCTTGTGCTTAACAAGTAGGAGAGGGAATTTTTGCTGCTTTTCTGACTTATCTTTTACTGGGAAACACAATTCCTATTAATTTTTCACTGAGTAAGAATCATTATTTTATTTTCAATTGCTGTTGCAAATGTTTTTTAAGAGTTTCACATCACTGTTAACTTTCTACCAACATAGTTGAAATATATGGTAAACTGCTTGTTGGCGGGGAGGGGACAAACTGTTAAAATTAGCTTTTTGTGAAGCTGTGATTTATTTTTTTTTTATGAATTACCAGTTTACAAATTCTTAATTGAGAAATGCATTAACTTGGTATTAAAGTACCATAAAAGAATTGATGTAAGGTGTCGGTGTATTCTTGCACATCATCTTTCAGACACATTGTCACTAATATTTTTACGTGAGGCACGAGTATACTCTGATGTATATAAAGTAGTAAAGCAGCCTCTCCGAGACTTTAAATTGCTCAGATGTACAGGTGAAATACATGCAGTTCTGCATTGCTGCTTCAGTGATGCAAGGACTCAAGGACTGGATTAGAAATGGCATTTCCTTAAGTCCCTCCATGTTCAGGAAAAAGCAGGAAAACACAAGTAAAACAACAGGAAGGAACATAGTTGTAGTACAGGTCTGATGCAAAGGTGAGCTGGAGCCAATACACCAAACACGTTTTGGTCTTATACCATAGTCTGGCAATGGGTAGAGATTCAAAAGCCTTTGTGAGCTGTGGGTAGAAATGTTCATGAAATAGCCAACATTGCTGGGGTGGTAGCTGGGAGCAGAAGGTGCTTCTGTTATTTTAAGAAAGGAGCATGGGGTGTGTCTGATGGGTACATTTAAAGAACGCACCTGCTGGATTCTTTTTCTATCTCTGTGGCTTCCAGCTGCCTTCTACACATCCAGTGCCCCGTGATTATTCAAGGATATGGCCTTCATCTGTAGCCTTTACAAATCCTTAGTCTCCTATATGGAAGTCAGTTGTGTGTGTCAGAAACAAACACAACACGCACACCAACATACACCCTGGAAACAAAAATACGTTTAAATTTCACATCGGCACACAAACCTGAGGTAACGCCTTATCCCCCAGTATCAGGCTCCTGTCTGCTCATGAGGCTCCAGTGTCTTCCTTTCACACAGCAGAATTGCAACCTTGCCCTTAGCTGCTCTGCACAAGAGCATGCTCACATTTCATGACTCATCAAGCTGGAATATTATGAGAATAGAATTTTATTAATTTAATTAGTTTCAGAATCTTATAAATATTTTTTTTCAGTGAAATCTCATACAATGTTACTGGAACTCTGTGCAGTGTAAGCAAGTTTCTTAATATCCAAGTCAGCATCCAAGCTCTAATCTTCCCATCTAAAGAGCCCTAGATCTGTATCAGCTATTAGAATGCTGTACCATTATGAGCTGTAGCTGGGCCCAGTATGATTGCTTTATGTACATATATGTTTTTCTAATTACTATGTTTATATATATAAGTTACTGGAATTTATGGAAGTAGTATTCATCAGTCATGGTGATAAAGACGGGCAGATGAGTAGCAGCCCTCTAAAGCTGGGAAGTGGCACAGGAACATTGCTGGAATGATTTGTCCAGAGGGCCCAGTGCTGTCCTAAGGGGTCTCTACAGGCTGAAGAAATGGACTGACAGAGACCTGACAGAGCTCTGCAGGGGAAGTGCCCCAGGAGGGGCAGATCCTGCACTGGGACAGGCCAGGGACCAACCCTTGTAAATCAGCTCTGCAGGACAGGTCCAGGAGGCTCCTGGTGGACACCAAGTTGAACCCTTGTTTCCAGCAATTGAACAAAGAAAGCAAACAGCCCCTCGGGCTGGGTCCGGCAGAGTGTGAGCAGCAGGCATGGGGAGGTGATCGTTCACTCAGCCCTGCTCAGAATCACCTGCTGCTGCCCACAGACGCTGTGGATGCCCCACCCCCAGAAATGTTCAAGGCCAGGTTGGATGGGGCTTTGAACAACCTGGTCTAGTGGAAAATGTCCCTGCCCATGGCAGAGCAGCTGGAGCTACATCATCTTTAAGATCCCTTCCAGCCCAAAGCAGTCAATGATTCTGTGATACCTGGAGTGCTGCATCCTGCTCTGGGATTGCCAGGATGAGAGAGACACAGACATAACAGAGGGAGACCTGTGACAGGCCACAAAGATGGATGAAGTGTTAGAGCATTTGTCATGGGTGAGAAGTTGAGACACCTGGGCATATTCAACTTGGAGAGAGCTCAGATATAAATTCCTGACACAAGGACTAAAAGCCAGACCCTTCTCAGTGGTGCCCAGTGACAGAACAAGAGACAAAGGACACGAGTGAGCACAGGAAATCTCATTCAACAAAAGGAAACAATGTTTTACTCTGAGTGGTCACACAAGGGAGCAGGTTGCTAAGAAAGGTGAGATCTCCATCCAAGATACTCAAAACCTGACGTGACACGGCCCTGATCTCAGTGCTTGGCCCAGACCGAGGTGCCCTCCTGCCCTGGTCCATCTGTAAGAAATAAAACACAAGTTTCTGAGTTCAGTTGGATACTGTTTACCTTGCCTGTGGTAAGGCTTTTCTCTGTTAAGTACCGTTTAGCTCAGACCTATTGTTATTGTAATTGGAAATCCCTTTCCTAAATGTTTTGTCTGTTAAATGTTAATTACCTGAGACTTCTTTCTTTGTAACTATCCTTTCCTCTAACTGCCCCTGCCCCTGCCTGCTCCCTGCATAGCAACCACATGGCAACCGATGACACCACCCGACATGCAAATGAGGAGACCTCAAATGCTCATAGAACACTCTTCGGACATAAAACCCCTAAAAACAACGAGCCAACAAAAAAACAAGGACTAAGAATAGCCACTCTGGGTTGGCAGAACCATGGAGAACCTCACACCAATCAGAGCTGGGTTCCATCTTGTCACCATAACTTCAAAATTACCCTCTACACAGGCCTTCCCTAGATTTTCCAGAAAGCCAGGAACTCCTGCGAGATGGAAGCCCCGGCTCTGCCTTGCAGCAGAGCTGAGCATTTCCTTCCCTGAATCGTCCATCGGGAGCAGCGGCGGTGTGCGTAGCCCCTCGAGCCCCCACCTAGAGCTGATCTTAATAAAGGCATTAAAAAGGAGCTAGTCTTCTTGCCTATTCATTTCACATCTGTAGGGCTGGTTGGATCAGCCCCAGCTCAACCCCACCACAGGCTGAAGGCTTGGGCCAGCTCAGAACAAAGGCTAGGGAAAAGTCCATGCTGGTTTATTTGGACAAAACCAGTTCAGTTTACATGAACCAGCAGTCACCCACTGTTGTATTTCAACATTCTTCAGCTGGCAGCCTTACTGTGTTACCCTGTGTATGTGTTTGCTTTGGAAGAGTCAGCCCGACTGTGTGGGCTGCTTATCTTGCTTGGTTTAGTCCTGAGAGACATTCATTTAAGCAGTTGCAGTGGGAGTTAAAGTAAAATTACTCTTTTTCAGATTTCTGATTGCTTTAATCTAACACCCTCTTTTTCATAGGGAATTACACCACCAGGTGGGTCAAAGGAGCCTAGAAGGCAAGCACGGGATAATGTGTTTCCAAAGACATCGCAGTTAGCAAAACCTGAAAAGTATGAGTTCCGTAAGTTTTTGTAATGGGAAGACATCAGTTTGGGAGTAATTTTTTTTTTTTTCTGTAGTGTCTTTTTTTCTTCAGATCTATGGGCTGCTGGTCTAGGAGTTCCTTCCTTGACTATCCTTCAAAGTACATCCACTTCAGCTGGAAGGATCTCCCATACTGTTCCTTTTCAGTTCTGCAGGGATGAGGTGCTTCAAGAGCTGAGGATCCAGCAGCTCTAGCTTCCTGATCACCCCACACAGTTCCTAGGTCCTGTGCAACTAGAAAACAGACAGGATGGCACTGGCCATCAATTGTCACTGTCTAGAACAAACATTTTCCCTCCCACCACTAAAGCCAGTTGCAGTTGTATTCTGTTTGTTTCGGCAAGAGGATGAGTTAGCGTGCTCAACAGCACCCACATTTGCTTTGCTACTTCCTAAACAGCTTCAGGAGTTGAGGGTATATCACTGCAGCAACTTATTTTTGCTAAGCTTTCAGTCCTATCCCTCCTTCTTGCATAGGTTGTCTTGCAGGTGGAACCATTGCTAAAAAATTGCCACAGAGCTTATTGTTTGATGCAGAAACATGAACTTTTCGCCTTTAACTTTTATGAGCACAGAAATCCCTTTGTTATTACTACTCCCTCTTCAACCCCAGGAGTCAGTTGAGAGGAGACATAACACAAATATTAATGCCCTTCCCTGCATGATATTTCAGTATTAAAATCACTTTCTTCCACAAACACTAAAGCCCAGTGCTGCCCCAGTGTGAAGGAAGGTTACTTGAAAAACTATGTAAACTGCTTCAATCTATATCAGCTTATAACTAGAACCTAACTCCAAGTCTTCTATGGACAGCATTTTTGGGAAATGAATGTACCAGTGCAGCTTGTCAACCTTGATTTCTCAAGGGCAATTTATTCTTCAGTTGTACAATTCTGAAGAAATGACCCTTCAGCAGAAGAAGGTGCTTTAACAGAATAAAATGCTTTTAGAGATCTCACAGTAGAAATACTGAAGGCATCAGATATTCTCCATTTTTGGAGTTTTTTCAAGGAGAAATAGGAAAAGGGGGGAATCTGGAGCATGCAAGAATCATGTTGTCACTGTGAAGCAAAATACAAGATGATAACTATAATATTGTTCTCAGCTAAACTTCATGTATTTTTAAGTCTCTCCACCAGGAAATAGGCATGTATCACCAACACAAGCTATTTTTATGTGGACTCTAGTCCTCTAAAAGGTGAAGACCACTTCAAGTGCAACATGATGCCTCTGTCCTTTGACACTAATACATAAACCCTAAAGAAAACGAATTGCACCTTGTCTTGCTTTGGATTTCAGCTCGCTGAGGAACTTCCAGCTCAAGTCAGGGGTTGCCATACTCAGTGACACATTTTGGACCATGCCATCATTACTTTAACTCTTGCCAGACTTCTTGTTTGACTTCTGATATCACACCAACAAACAAGTGCATACAAGGCAGGATTTGTCAAACTTTGGCATGTCAAGTAATGTTGAGCAATGCTAAGCACAATTCATGTTAATGTAATTAATGATTAAATTAAATGAAATATAATTGTGCCGAAAGATTTTATTTGCTAATCTTGAAATAGGTTATTTGCTTATTCATGAGGATATGAAATACTGAGTCACAACTGATGTGCAGATGAGCTACGGTGTATATTGGAATATGCAGGTAGGGTTTTATTATTCAGTGTGTGAGGTAAGAACTTAGGAAAGGTAGAAAAAAAACATACCTGAATTTTAGCAGTTCAGAACACAGTGTAACACAACAGTAGATCAATATAACAAGGAACAGGATGGTTAAAGATCATAACAGTAGGATGACACTGATTTACAGAATATCCTTGATGTATCTGAAATTGTTGCAAGACTTCATTGTAGTTTCATTAAAGAAAGCCAATCAGTTATTCCCACTTGCTTTTCAAAATCTGTTGAAACTATCACAGCAGCATTTGGCACGGTATTGTCAAAATGAAAATGTTGAAATCATAATTTAAATATTTATGCAGAAACATGAGTCACAGCTGTACTACCTTACAATAGAAACAAAGATAGCATCAGCATGAAGGCAGCTCACTTACACACTGTAGATCAGGACTGCCAAACTAGTTTGCACTAAACATGTGGTACTAATCACTTAGGAAAGACAGTGAGAGCTTTCATAATAAAATTTTAAAAAATAAGTGGTGTGGTAATTCTTGTTTACAGATTTCCCTTAAGAGTGTTCATGTTATGAATTTCCACCTAAAAGTCAGGAAGTTCCAGCACCAAGGTTATACACAGACCTCCTAGTCCATGTCTATTAAAGTATAATTAGTAATTTCTTTCTCTCAATGGGTATTTCATTTTGGGCACTGCCTAGACTTTGAAATGACTGATGTTCCATAATTAAGAAAAATGCATGTAAGTAAGATCCATGGATCTATTTTTTCTCTTTTATTTTGAAATTAGAGGTTTTGTAGAGCTTAACACACGGGACTGAAATTACACTGAGCCGCAACCTTTGCAGACACACCTCCAAGGTGCCTCTCTCTTGTTCTTTTCTGGCACCATAAACAACACAGACATGTTCAGACGGCTGCTAGCAGTTGTTGGTTTATTATTTTGGGTTTACTTATCAATCACTCTGTCTGGACATGGTGGCAGTAAAAGCATTCCTGTTTCAGGGCAGGAACAAGGAGCTGAGATTTCTCTATCTGTCCCCTCACCCTGCTACTGTATTGACATAATGTCTTAGGGCATATGGAATCACACACAGATGCCAGGTAAGATTCTACTTTCAAAGCACATTTTCAGCCCATGTACTCCTTTTTCCACCTTTATTGTGTATCCCTTCTCTTGCTGGATGGCCGTGTAGCTCCAGCCAACAGAAACACTATACAGAGGGATAAGCTAAACAGTTCTGCCAAAGTCCTCACACTGAGTGTTGGGGTTCAGGGTAGTATCTCGTGGATTTCTGACAGGTCAGGCTTACATCATGTCAAGAGCAGAATACTGCTTCTGGAAAACAGCATTTGGGAGTGAGAAAATAAATGTTTGATGCACTGCATTGGTATAAATTCAGACACTCTCTCTCCTTCCCAGGCTCAGTGCTGAAGTCAGGCCCACACAGCAGCCCCTGGCCAGCAGGGCTGTGCTGCCCATGGCCAGGGTGGTCTGCTGAGTTGCTGACGTGGTGCCTGAACACCCCACACATAATGGCACTGCTGTGCTCCCACTGGCTTTTTGGGCATTGGGGTGGGACTGATCTAAAACCTCAAAATTGCTCTACTGCTGTCTTGTTTCTCTGCATTTAGAAAGGCTTTTGCAGAACTCCCCTAGGCATCTTGGGCCTGAACTGAACCAGGCTGTTACCAGAGCAATTTCAACAGCTCATTTTTCAGGGCAAGTCGCATAATGCTTCTAATTTAAACAAATAAGAACAAATAGAGTCTGTTCTAAACTAATCTTTCTTCAGTGAAGACAAACTTCCAAATCTGTGAGAAAAGAATTAATGGTGAGAGTTTACAAAAGCCCCCAGTGACAGAACCCCTTCATTTTGGGTGTGTGCACAGGTAAGATTGATGGATTCCTCAGTTCCCTTTGTCTTTTCATTGAGTTTGAGTAATATCCCACATGGTGGAAAATTTCTAAAGGACAAAAAATAGATTTGTCACCACTGTGACAAATTTTCTTACCAGAGCAGATGTTGAGGAAATGTGGTCCTGACTGTAAACATGAAAATACTGTTTGATCAGTCAAGTAAGTACATTCCTGGCCCCATGTGTGGGGCTTATCATTTAGCAAAGCATATTTCATACACAAAAGTCATTTGCATAGATATTTATTATGTTATTTTGTCCATTTTCAACAAGCCTATATTCGTTTTTCTTCTTTGACATTTTCATCATTTGCTAGTGCCACCTGGGTTAACATTCAGTTAATGCCACAAGTGACTTGAAATAGTAAATAATTGTGCAATTTACAAAGTTTAATATAAACAAAACAAAACAAAATGTGTTCACATGGTTATGGTAAGTTCTGCTTTGAATCTGAAGTTTTGACTTATTAAAAGTTTAAAGCACAAATTGTATTTTCTGAACAGAGGAGCTTTCTTAATCACATTTTGCCTTTGCTGAAAAGTACCATCTGTTTATAATTTAAGAAAAGACACTTGTTGACTGTGTTAATTTCTCAAGAAAGCTCAATTCACTTATAATTAAAGGCGCTCACTTGGCAGTTTGACAAACAGAAGTCCTTTGTTTATTCACAAAGCCAGCCCAGCACACTAAGCCTTGCTCTCTTACCCTCGTGCATCACATTCCCAAGCAGATTCTTGCTGCCAATTAAATCTGGGCCATCTTTTTGGGCAGAGGATGTGTGATGAGATTACATTTGTCCCTGTGTAGGTCCTTGCTGGATGGATATGGAGGAGTGTTTAACACCATTGTCAGGAGGTGGGCAAACACCACTGGCTTTATGTCAGTATCCTGTGGCTGGATCTGTCAGGCAACAACCTGGCATCATCATGGATCCCATTCACTCACCTCCCTTCATTCATTTCTCTTCCTTCCTTCACTGACTCTTTTGATGTGGGCACACCCTGTTTAAATGACTCAAAATAACACTAACAACAGTGGGATCAGCAGCTGGCCCTAAACTCATGCCCACTGTGCACCACAAGTTGTACTTTGGGAGGACTTCAGGATCTCTGAGGAAGGATTTTGGACCTTCAAAGGCAGCAAGGCTCTGGGCTTGCAATAGGACTGAATAATTCACCTGGGGTCACACCAGGATTCTTTTGCTCAGGGCTCTCACTCTCAAAGGTGTCTGCAGGACCTAAACAGAGAGGTGTAGTCTGATCAAAGTCCTTAGCCAGGATGGTCTAAGCTGCCACAGGCAGCTCCCACTCAGCCATTCACATCATGTCAGCTTTGCTCAGGTGACATTTAGAAACCTCCAGGGTCTTTAACAAAAATAAAGCCAATTTAATACTCCAGAGTAGTGCAATTGCTCAGGTTTATCAAATTTATCAAATAAATTGTGTAAAGGAAGTAGACTTAAAGCAGTACACAAGTTTTAATTAAAATTTATTTCAGTATGTAAAAGGAAACCACCAACTTTTATAATTAAATCTTGGCAAAAGGATTTTAATGAAAATGCCAGTGTGCAAATTACATTAATTGTGTAAAGCTACTCAATATGGCTCTCTCTGCGGCTTTGCTGATAGAGTAGGAAGAAGGATGAAAACACCATGCCAAAACCTCTCTGCACAAGAGTGGATATGACTCACTTCAAATTCTTTCCTGTTTGATAGAATGCATTAGCTTAACTTTCAAAGGGAGGAAAGTAATATTCTCAGTGGTGAAAAACAGCAGGCTATCATTAATGGCTTGAAAGTGGAGGTGGTGCTTTCATCACTTCCATTTCACTTCCTCCTCCCTTCTGCCTCCTTTTCAGAGCCATAGCTTTATTTCCCCTGCTCTCACTTAACTGACTAACCACTACACTCCCAATTACAGCTTTGTGGCAAAATGAAGCTGGATTTTTGGAGGTTTCCTTCCATATCTTGTCAAGCAAGACACTGGTGGGTAATGCTCAGCAGATTTGCTTTTCCTCTGGGTTGTGTTTCATTTGTTGTCTGAGCCACCTCACAAAAAATGTGAGAGAAGCTCTTCTACAACAAATCCCCTCACTACTGACTGACTCCTCGACAAGTGGAGCTGTAACTTTGATATCATTAGGACAGACTTCTATTATGTTCCCTCTGTTTCCATCAATGACTCTTGTCTCCACAATGGTGGCTGCAGCCCTCTGTGCATTCTGCTCTGGAGAGCCCTTGTTCTCTCCTTGCCCTGCCCCAAAGCCACAGCTGGAGCAGAAGGCAGGCTGCATGCTGCACAGCCAAGGGGATGTTTTCCTCCTCTTATCCCAAATCTGTTTGTCTTCCTTTCTGTGATCCATTGGCAGGAGGAAGGACAAACAGAAATGGGTTTTTATGTGTCCTAGTCTTCCTCTCTACTACTTTTTTATGCTTGTCTTTGCAGATAAAGAAATTTTGATGGTTTCTGAGAAATAAGAAAGGGAAAGGCTCTGCCTTTTGCAGCAGCTGCTGCTTGTTGCTCTCCCCAGGAAGCAGTTGTTGTCAAGCAAAGTGGAATTTCTTTGGGGCAGTCCAATAGCTGAAGACCAGCTTTTGCACGGTTAGCTTCTGTCAGAGACAAAATGCCATCCTTAAGGATATGTCTGAAAAAGGTCACAATACAGAAGAATTGTCAGCCTGTGTCTAGCTGTTCCCTCCCATGGCCAGGATCCAGTGTTACCTGGATATTACTGTACCCAGTCTTATATTAAAGATGAACTTCCCTTTTCTCCCATACTCCTTCATCTGATACATGCTTTTCTCCTGATTACTGCTCATTCCTTTGACAATAGGAGACCCTGTTGCTCTTTGTTTTATGCATCAGGAAAAGCCCTGGTGGCACTCCTGGATGATCAATAAATGAGTCACAGCCCGTGGCATTTAATTATTTACAGCTCTGCCCCAAACAGGTTTCAGTGATACAGCTGTGGGTCTGTGGTGGAAGGTAAAGCTCCTAATTAATAAATTGCTCATCCCAGAGGGATGGGGGTGGATGTTTATCACTGCCACCAGCTCCTCTGTTACTGCCAGCCTTTAATTGGTGAGGAAAGCCATGAGGCCTCACCACTGCCCCAGGGGTGGTGCATTTACCAAATGAGGTAGGTGAATATCCCAAGGAACATATGCAGGATAAAGGGTTTATTCTCTTCCCCCAGGGAACTACAACTGGTTTCTCAGTAGGTTTTTTTGTTTGTTTAGTTTTGTTTTTGTTTTTTGCTTTTGCATTTTCTCCTTCCCTAGGGTTCATTTTTCCACTTACAGGGATTACCTTTGTTAACTTGATTTTTTTTAATACTCAGTGCTTAGAGTTCTGGGTTAAAGATATCAGTTGCAGGTATAATTGTGTGTATATGTATGTATTTTATAGTTTCTACTTTTCATCTCTTCTCAGGCTTCAAGGGGAAGATAAATACAATTCTATTTTTCAAATCATGTAGTGTTTGTTTTGTTGGACTTGGCAGCATATTTATGTCCTCTAATTGGACTTTGGAAGGCAGTTCTCAGATAGAAGGTCTGTTGGGTTTCAAGGGATTGTCTTCTCTTTATGTATCTTTTCTTTTTCTCTGTGATGTAGTATGAGTATATCACGATTATTCTACTTGAAGTTTATTATTTTTTCATTGCCTCCCTTTGTGAGATGTTGAAAGAAAATCTTATTTATAGTCCTTCACACAGCTCTAATATGTCAAATAGGTGATTTTTACTTTTGACTCTCTTTTAAAATTAAATAGTATTTTCTGCTTTTTAGGATTTGATGTGTAACATTATGAATCATTGAAAAATTGTAGTTTGATATTTTTTTTCTGATGGGGGCACCAAAAAGTGAATACAGCAGTTCCTTATTAGAATGCAAGAAGTTCACAAATTATTCCAAAATCAAAATGTGAGTAGGTGGATGAATACATAAACTCCTGGCAATTATTGTGCTTTCCAGACTGCATGGTGGGACTTGTATTATTTATATTCTGTCACAGATCTATTATCTATTAAATGTGATGAGCCATCAGCTCCAGATTAAGTTTTGAGCCAATGTGCTTTTCCTTGCATGATCATTTTGGTTTCAAAATAACCTTCATTCTGTTCCTGCTGCTCCTGATGGGGTTAATGAGCAAAGCTTGTCTAAAATACCCCAAAGGGAGTTAAAACCCCAGAATTTAATTGCTAGTTAGAAAAAACTTTTGCTGAGAACATTTCTATTCCAAGCCCTGAACAGTCATTTAAAATCACCCAAGTGATGTTTACTTAGTTCCTTCAGGGTAAATATTTTGTAGTGGGCTGTTGACTGGCTCTCTAAGTAATATCTTTGGGGTTTCCTCAGGTCTTCTCTGCTCATGAGTAACCCGGTTTATGTCTGAATAACTTCTTTGCTCAATTTCAAATATTGAAACTTCATTTGAGAAAGTAGGGATAAGTGAGGAAGTCTTGGGGATGTGAGCACATGCCAGGTTTTGACTGGGCCATGAGAAGATCTATTGAAATGCTGTGAATGGGGATCAAGACAGGCTGTCTTCTCCTTATTTTCCTCAGTAGTAGGAGCAGCTTGGCAGTGCCCAAGGCCATTTTTTTTCTCCTTCCCATAACTAAATGTGCTGGTTTGAAAGTAAACCTGTGGGAGAAATGGAGCCCACACAAATACCTCGAGAGAGATTTCAGGTCAGCATTACAATATAATAGAATTAGAATAAACGCAATGACACAGAAAAGCTGGTTTAAACCCACAAAGTTGAAGTACAGCCTGGCACCCTGTTGATCAGGGTCAGGGTGGTGGTCACAGTCTGATTAGGCAGTGGCTGCAGTCCTGGTGAAGCAATGGTTGCAGTCTGTGGTCATAGGATCTGGGTTTAATTAGCATAGCCAGTTTGATAACCAAGATGCCTTGGCAAGAACAAACAGAGCCTTGAACATTACAAGAAGATTGGATCAAGACTGGCGACAGGAGTAGAAGATTGAATTAACCTCTACAAGCAAAAGATGTTGCAAAATGTATAAATTTGCTTGTGTGATGTTTAACCTAATCATTGTAGTAAAAAATTACTAGCCTTCCTAGGATGGTATATAAGCATATGTAGCTCACAGTAAAAAATGGATTCTGATCACCAATGAGCCTTCCCTGTCTCTCTGTCAATCATTGATAGCAGTCTTGTTGAAAGTGGTGGTCCTGTGGAAGGACTGGTTCTCCTGTGGAAGTTTGGGTCCTCCTCTGGATCTGTCCAGTGCTTGTGGCTGTTCCAAGTCTCCAAAGTACCCAGATTATACATGGACAGAGTCAGGCACGAAGGTTCAGTCCCTCCCCCAGGGCAGGGAATGTCACAGTGGATTGTGTCTGTGACTACGATGATGTGCTGGAGATTTAGATTTTGATCTGTGCCGCCTCTCCCAGGACCTGCCCTGGTGCCATCTCTCTGCTCTGGTGCCATCTTGGGTTTTTGCTGCGATGCCTCTCCTGGCACAGAGAGGGGCTGCTTCTCTTTGGAGAGCAGCTGTGCCTTCTTGCAGACCTGCTCCAGCTCCACCTGTACTGCACCACTGGAGATCTGCCAGGTTTGTCCAGTTCCCTGTACCCTCTCCTGCAGTAGTCTGGAGATGGGATTTGTTCCAGCTTT
>VXBB01003250.1:3979-15155 GCA_013399915.1 Illadopsis cleaveri | reverse complement strand
TCTGAGAGCATATATAGAATTTGAATGTCAACATACAAAAATTCCTGCCTGCCTTTAGAATGCCACAGTTTCCCTATGACTTTTTTCAGATGACACACATAAAACTAGTCCTCTCTAATTTATACAAACAAAATTCAATTTATCCCACCAATTAAAAATATTGGACAGTGTTTTTAATATAGCACCACATTTAACCAAGATNGTAATTACGCATGGTTAAGTGGTTGTCAGCAGGAAACAGCTGACCGCATTTAATAGCTAAGTACTAATTCGTGACGCAAATTTTAGCAGTATACATATGGTCAGCTTTTCTAACACACACAAAATCACGGTATCAAAATACAAAGTGCAACTGAAAATTGGCTAGTTTATATACTATAACTTTGAAGTAATTTAGGTGTAATTTAAGCAACAGGAAATCAAGATTGCACTTGTTACTCAGATTTTACTTTCTGACTCAAATGAACCAATGTCAATCTTACTTCTTCCAAATGTATTACAAGGTTTCACCAATCCTATCTACCATGTATCTACAGCCAGATTTTCATCAGCTTTCATGGAATGAAATTCAGAGTGTGGCACATAGACTATTTAAAATGACACTTTAAGCCAATTGACATTTTGACAGTGACTTTCCCTGATTTAATCTAAATGTTTAATTTCGATCTTCCTCTCGAGGTTTTTTTTCTCTTACAATTTTTCTCTGAAGCTGTTTCAGGTAAGTTTTTTATGTGGTTTGTGGAAGCTTTTTGGTTTATTTTGAAGTCACAAGTTTTATAATACACAGAGATGAATGCTGTGTCTCACCTACATAAAGAACAGAGGTTATAGAAATAAACATTTAAATCGGTTTTTACTATGAATGGCTGCCTTTTATAGTAACAACTAGAACTTTTATAAAATGAAGGTCCTAACATTGTGGAGATTTTGTTTAACATCAAGGATATTTTAATATTTTAGCCAGGTTTTTCCTGTTACTTTTCAAATGTCATGCAACTTTCCTGTTTTTCATGAAAAAGTCTTTCTACCCTAATTTTATCTCATGATCATATTTATTTTTTCATTCCTTCACCACTGTGTACAGTTGTCCTCTGTATACACATGTATATTTACATATATGTAATTGTTATCTCTTCCACCCATTCTGAATATTATCTCACTTAAATATGGTTTGTTGTGTCCTTTAATGTATCCTTAGATGCAATTCTGCAGCATAAAATAGAAGACTCATTTCTTCTAAAGTTTTCTCAAGAATGCGAATGTGAGCTTATATTTTAGGTGACAAGATCACAATTAAAAGGCAATTTTAAACAGTTTTAAAAACTATGCTCAACTTTCTTGCAGGTGTTTTGGTTTGTTTTGTGTTTTTTTCCCCTTAGTTTTTGAGTTGTTTTGGTTTGAGTTTATGTTGGGAGGGTTATGGTGATCATATGTTCTGCCACTTCAAGAAAAAGACAGAAGAAGGTTTTCAAGTAAATCTGACACATCTCTAGTATGGGCTCAAGGATTCTAATAATCTTGCAAGCTTCCATATGAAACAAACAAAAGGAAGTACAAAAGTAAAAGAAACAAAGATGCTTGTCCAGCAATTACAGAATTTGAACAAAAGCTAACTATACCTCAGAGATACTCAACAACCATTTTTAGTGGGGTTTTAAGCAAGATCTATAACACTTAGTTACATTAACAGTAGGAGCAGTAGTAGCAATAGTAACAACATGCTTATACATTGGAGCTTTTTATAACAAATATGGGGAATACAATTATTGCAACAATTGGCAAAAAATGTATGGCCATCTAACCTACTACAGATTATTATCATACAGTGCATTTCAAGAAAATCAGCCTCATTGGGAAGAATATTCTGAACAATATAGCACCACTCTGGGAACTGCAAAGAATATAAAAACTGTGATTCTCATAAAGTATAGCAAGTTGTTCTGACATACCATAATATTATCCTGTATGCCAATCAAGCAGAACAGTTTTTACATAACATTATTCTAATGTAATTTTTGTCCATTCAGATGGAAATACATGATCTTTCAAGAAAAAATAAATCTTATTTAAGCTGTAAAAATAACAGAATATATCACAATACTACAGCATTGGTACTACTTACCGATGATGAACCCAACATGGATTTTGGAGACCTTATAATTCCAGCTATGGAATGACGTATCGTGTCAAATCTTGAGACTTTATCCTTCTTGTCCTAGGAGAAAGGTCAGAATCTTCAGTGAAAAAAACTGAATCTGTAGGATAATTGATTTATTGGAGAATGTGCAATATAGAATCCTGAATTTCACTTAAATAGAAGACAGGGGCTGAACTGCTACTGATACAAGCCAAGAAGTGTCAACATCAGCAGGATTAAGCTCAGATCAATTTAACCATTTACAAATTCTGTATTTCCTGAAATGTTTTGTGCAATCATTTTATGTATAAAGAAAACTGAAATTCTTCCATATCCCAAAACCAGGAGACATAACTCTCAGTTCTCCTGAAATACTTGTCATTTTAAAGGGACAATGATTTGAAAATATGTAATAAAAACACACACACAGTAAAAAACTCTACATATGTGCATTATCTTTACTTGATCCCTCCTTAATCTTTACTTAAGTAATACTTACTTAATCTTTACTTAATACTTACTTAATCTATCTTTACTTCATCTTTAGGGTTTTTTTCCCTCAATTAACAGGTTCTTCTGTAACAACACACTACCTGTAAATATTAGCACCCATTGGTGCCAAGTAATAGGAGCCACTTCTCTTTAGGCATTATTGTAAACCGTAAGTGCAGACACTGTCTCAATTTAAAATTCTGCAAGAATAGGGCTCTGACTGCACCACAGAAACAGCTTTTAAGCATCTCTAGTTCAGCAGAAGTCAATGTAAATTTCAAGGTCTCATAAGCTGACTTATTCCAAAGACTGTATTTTTCTTCATCTCTTACTATCAGCTCTCAAATTAATAACAATCTTTAAAAAAAAAAGTACTTTTAACATGGACAAACTGAGTTTATTGCTTGTAAATCATCTTCAGAAACAGCAAAGAGTTTCAATGTTTTCTGCTTCAAGTTTATTTACTTTGTGAGCACTCATACTTCAATGAGTACACACAAAGTAAAGAAACTTGACACAGAAAAATCACACATCAACAATGTTATTCTAATTAGCTTTAGATTAACTAAACTGTAAAAAACTTATAATGAAGACAGACTACAACTCTTTGCCAGTGTTACAAAGAAAAATTGCTTCCAAGTTTCCAATGAACACCTTTGACAGAAGAAGCAAAAAATCTCATAATGTAATAAATGCACCTTCAGTTTATTCCAGGACTTCCAAACAAGCAACCAAATGTATACATTCTGTAAACCAAATTTAGCAGTCTTTGAAAATTACTTCCAAAGGGAGTTTATTTTACAAGATACAGGTTAAACGTTATCTTAGCAAAATAATGCTATTTGTTTGGTACCATGAGTCTGCAATTTGTTTCAATTTGTATGCTATTGATAAAAGAGTGCAAAAACCAGTCAAACTGTGAAAACTGTGACAGGGAGTGCATCTGTCACAGAAATACTCATTAACTATGTGCCCACTTACGCATCAATACCATTTTTATACCTTTTATCAGATTCAAGTATTGTCATATAACAAATAATTTCATTTTAATGAAACAACTCTATGCTGAAACCCAAGCTTTATTCTTATGATGTGGCTGAATTAAACTGCTTATGCAAAAGAAAAAAACACCAACCCCTACCGAAAAAAAAACAACACCACCACAAAGAAACCCAAAACCAAAAAAACCCAAACAAATCCAAACAAAAAAACCTCATTAACAACTAAGACACAAAGTCTATATTTGCTTGCATGCTGGTTGTAGAATGAAACATTCCACACATCTTTTCAGAAGTGAGCCATGAGATTTAACACCAATTAAATGTATACGTATTACATAATAGGAGAAAATAAGTTACCAAAAGATGCACAAATTCACTTCCCACAACCAAAACTCAAAACTTTCCAGAGGACACTAACAGCCTGCTTATCTAGTGACATCAGACTACAAGTAAGGTTCTACATTCACCAGTTGCTTCTGAACAAAAAAATATTAACAAGAGGGAGCTTTTTTGACTCAAAATACCAGACTCAAGGACTGCGACATCTTTGATAAGCACCACTGAATGACATGCAGAGGCAAACAGTTACATTAAATACAGCAAGTATTCAAATATGGACTTAAGGAATAAACTTTGGCTTTGTTCATAACGTAGCACGTCCTGTTCTAACCGCAACACATTTATCAACACTGTTTAGCATTTCCACAGCTCTTTCCCGTGACATATTGAAATTAGTCTATATCTTACAGCAATGAAGATTCAGAATTTGTCTGCACAGCAGGCATAACCAAACATATGACAAAACACAACTGTAGCCAGCACTGAGTTTATTTATTCCATTCAAGTATTTTTAGGGCAACCTAGATAAAACTAAAGAGCTACAACAGTGGCCGTCTACTGATTTTTTTTCCCCATTGCCCAGCTGCAGTGTGCCTTAGAAAGGTCCATCTGATCTTGCAGGAAACCTGGTTTTCACTCAGAATAGTATATGAATCAGTATAAAGGGATTTTTTAATGCACATTAAGTATATCTTTTTTTCTAAACTAGTGTAAAACTGCAACCCAGAACATCCCATCTATTTCTTTTTAAATGCATGTCTTTATGTACATGTGTGTGTACAATCTCACTAGTTAAACGAGGGTGTAATTTTAAGTCTGATTTACAAAATAAAAGCAAATACACATCACAGCTATCTTTCAGTGAGTGATCTCTCCCCAGCCACACAAAATTTTGAACCTCTCAGTCAAGCCCCTCTCAGTTCAACAAAGGATTGCCTCATGGTATTAAGTAATTTAAAATTTCTGAAGGAAACTAGCAGAGGAGCAGAGACACCATTTGCTCAGAAAGTTCATTACAATTCCACATAGTGCTCATTCCAACAGACATCATGTCACCAAACAGAACAAACACGCCAAATATGTATTCATGACAAAATTTTTAAAGTTGTAAGACATGTGACTATGAGACTAATAGACCTGAGCTAGACACTGGAAAGGAATTAGGAGTTCTGCTTTGAGGATGCTATAGAGAGCATTATGGAGTAATATACTTACTAGCATATGAAACACACCTACTAAAGTATATTAGCTGATTCAGTTTCATTTCAGTTCAAACTAATTACTTTCAGAGATACCAAGAAAACAGGAGCATGATTTCTCACTTCTTTATTTATACAACACCAATTTCACTAGAAAGCAAACTAACCGCTAGGTCATAGTATTTTATGCAAAAACTGAATTACTACAGAAAAAAATTGTACTCTACCATTAAGAAGCTAGGTATGCATGCAAATACAAGCTGGCACTAGAAAACATTTTAACCTATTTCTTTTAAGTGTGTTTAAACACACCTGTGTCATGGGAACACACAAGAAAAAGAATTACAAAAAATGTATGACTGATATTTCCCTCTTTAGGACTAGCCATGTTTCTGACGACTCCCCAGAATGAACTGAAATTAACTATACCATAAACTAGATATAACTGAGGAGGGGATATCATCAAGTTTAACAATGATAATGTGTGGGATGAGATGCCATCCCACTCACATCACTAAGATGCTGAGAGCCTGGGGTAGGCAGACAGGTCAGCAGGAGAACACCTGAAAGAACACCAGGGAATTTCAGCCACTCCAGACACAAAGCCAGCTTCACTAGGTGCCCACTGAAATGCCTCTATGCTGATGCAGACAGCTGGGGAGTAAACAGGAAAAACTGGAGATATGCTCACACTTGCAGGGCTATAACCTTACTGGCATCATTGAAGCATGGTGGGGCAGCTCCTACGGAGTGTTGGAATGGAAGGATACAGGTCTTTCAGTTTTCTTTCCTTCTTAAGAGGGGAAACAATTACTTCAGCTTTTTTCAATAGATGTCACAACAGAAGACAACCATTCTGACACTCTTTAATTTCACTTTCCATTCTTTCTCTTCTCACAATTGACAGAAAAGCAAAATGAAGCATAAGAACCAAAAAAGAAGCGCAGGATTCAGACCAACTGAAAACCACAAGTGAAGCACTTGCTATTTCACTTGAGGATTTCTTCAATTGCATCTTTATATAAGACCAGAATCTGGGCTTGTGTGTTCCCTACGTTTGCTATGTTCTCTTTTGGGGATTTTGTGCAGTTTGAGGTCCTGTGTGTTTCTGTGGATTTTTCACTACAATTTATCTTCTATGGTCATGCCCTACAACCAATACGTTCCCATGGACAACAGTCTCCCATTTGTCAAGCACACAGTTCTGTCACTGAGCAAAATCACAGGAAATCTTAAAGAGTCCATGAGAAATAAAACAATATACCCAAAAGAGTGACGCAATCAAAAAGACAGGCCAGATGAGTCATAATCACAACAGTATTTTCAATGAACATAAGCAAGACAAAGCAACAAGAAAAAAAGATTTTACTTAAATTGAATTGCATGATGTAAAAGTCCAGAAGAGATTTTTAGCTGTATAAATCCAGGACTGGTGCTATATTTTAGATGTTATCATAAAAGAAAAATAGTCTATACTCTTTTTAGAAAAGCAATGAAGTAAGAGCCTGGAGAGAGATCTAAGATAAAGATAAAATAGAATTAATGCTTCTGAGGGACAGGCAAATAGTAACACTACCAATCAAAGGTGGAAGATTATCAGCAAGAGACAAAGGACAATGTAGCATATACTGAATATTCCTAGAACACCAGACAGCTATGTATGTACAGTGACATAAATAAGCCCCTACTCTAATATTATTTTATTCAAAGAAAAAAATGCCTCATGAGTGAGATGTGAACTGTCCACATGGATACAGAAGTTGAATGTGGACTAACAAATTAAATCACAGAACCTTCACAGGAAAATTAGAGGAAATGTGATGATGACTCTCCAACTCAGAGAGAAAATGCTCTCAGAAGAAAAGGAAAATTCAGTTACATAAAAGAACATAATCAGTGATATCTAAAAGATCAGAGTGATATCACTGTTTCTGTGATATGACTAGGGAACTGGTCCTCAGAGATTTTGATGAAAACTATTTCAGTACAGTACAAGGGCTCTAAGATAAAACCAGACAGGGAAATTCCAGCACCTACTGCAAACAATATGTTCGATGAACATACAGATGAAACAGGCATAAAGACAGCATCTGCCAGAGCAATTAATATAGTTTCTGTAAAGTGAATGCTAGCATCCTTTCTTGTTTGAAGATACACTTTCCCTGATGAAAAAGCGCTGAACAACATTCATCTTAAGGCTTCAAATTTAGACAATGGGCAGAACAAGGAATATTTTTGCTTTTTTCAAAGTCAACAGAAGTATGGTGTGAGAATGAAGTTTTGTGATTTATAAGCAGGAACTCTTCAAAACAGAGAAAATAACTTTCTGAAAATGATTGTCTGCATTAGTCACTTCAGTAGTGGAAATTAAAAGTTTTTGAGGAGCGCCCCCAAAAGCACATCATAAACTTATACTGTGGCATTAACTATGGCCTGCCAGTTGATGAGTGGATATACTAACCACAGAAGTCTTCATGTGTCTGCTTTGTAGCTATTAGCGCTTACTGAAAGAGATATAAATGCTGACATATAAAAATCTGAGCAAGCAGCAGAACATGGCCTATATCCCTAAAGTCTATGATTTGACTTCAGAAATAAGACTGATTGTGTTCCTCAAAAGACTGTTCTTTTTTTTTTTTTTTCTCATGATAGAACTAGGTATCTCAGAAAGACCACATGTAGAAAACCAGATAAAGAATCATGCCATCTTTACCAAAACACACAGAGTCTTTTAAATCATTAACATGGTACTCACACACAAAACCAGTTGCTGCCTGAATATAAGCTGATTACTTGAGTTGAGTAGATCGACTCTTTGGAGTCCCTTTCCAAGAATTATAATATGCATTTTCTTAGTTTACACTGTAGATATCTAGAACTGTGCAGAGCCATTTAGATATAATACAGTTATTAAAAATTTAAATATTCAAAGCTAATTAAAAATATCTCAAGTACACAGTGAAACCAATTAAACAACATAGCTATTCAAAAATAATTTTATGATAAAGCAGCGTTTTCTGTTTTAAACAGAAATAACACCTTCCAAAGCAGCAGAAATTATGCATAATTGATGTACACATATTGTAAAACACTGCACTGGATGCAAATTAGTGTTCCCTATCCTGAATTGCAGGGGATAGCCTGAAAAACATGACTTACTAGTGTGAAATTTGATAACACTTATATTTTCTCCGACCAAAGGCATATCCTAGACTATGCCAGTGGAGTAAGAAAAAGAGAATGACAATTTTTCAGAGCATGTCTTTGTCCTCTGAGGATCTGTAGTATAAGATCAGCCTTTCTAGTTAAGATGTGATGTTTGTACGTGCAACAGTCATGGAAGGATTTCCCTTCCATATTTTTCAGCTGTTTTCTGAATCTATATAACCTGTTACAATCCTCTACTCCAGCAATCAGTTGCACAACTTAATTACACGTTTTTGAGGAACATGTTTGTGTGCTTGTTTTGAATCATTTGCCTGCTGTGGTTATTTGATGAGCCCTACGTTTTGCTTCTGCAAAGACAGAGAGCAGTCATTATTCCTTATTAGTGAATAAGGAATCCCATGTATCCCCACACCCAACACACTAAACACATCTTTATCACATTCCCCTTCATTGCACTTCTCAATTCTGTAAAGCCCAATCTACTTAATTCACTAATTCTACAGAAGCTCCTCCACATATCTGAGCATTATTTTGTCTTTCTGAATTCTTCTACATCAGTTTTCTAATTAATGGAACTGAAAATATAATTGGTTACATGAAGCCAAGCTCTTCTGTGGTACACAGTAAAAGGACAATTTGCATTAAGAAAAATGCCAGTTAGACACTGAAAAAACCCAAAAACCTCACAATGAGGACAGTGATCAAATACTGAAACAGGTTTCCTGGAGGGACTTCCATCACTGGAGTTGCTAGACCCTCAACATGCATACGGCATTTTGCAGCCTAATATAACATTAAAGATGGCCCTGCTCTGAGCAAGAAGCAGGACCAGATGGACCTCCTGAAATCTTTTCCAATTTAAATTATTCTGCAGTTCTATGGCATTTAGGAAGCAGGTGCACATCAATTTATACAGTGATGTCATGTTTTCTGCTCTCTTCTTTCTTCTTTTCCTGAAAATTTTTGGCATGTTTTTTTGATTTTGATCACTTCTAGTGACATGATATCTTCGGAACATTTAGAGCTTATTTAGAGTGGTAACTCAGAAGTCATTACTGGTATATGTGAAATCAGGCAGTGTTTTTACAGGCTGATCTGCAGGAATGTAATTAATAACACAGTAAGATGTTAGTATTAGACTTTTTTAAAAGGCTGTTAGAAATAATATGTACAATTTGTAAAAAGTTCAGGAATTTATTCAGCTTACTATCAAAAACATTTGTTTTCTTTCAAAATGCAGGTTTTTCTCTTATGATTACTTTTATGCATTTCATTCCTTATATACTAGATCATGAAGTTACAACAGANAATGTACCTCAACACCTAAGCTGAGGCACTGAGATCTTGTATAAAAACTGCTTTTGTGGAAGGAAAAAGTATCCAGACAAAGGCTTTTGCAATGTAGATAGGCCCCTAAAAATAAGTATTCCTTCTCTGCTTAATGACTGTATCTCTACACCACTAAATCCTAAGACATCTCCATTAATTGATCACATAATGATGCCAAGTAAATGACCTGATTTCAATAAAGGCAATTTCAACAAACCAATTCAACCTTTGAAAGCTTACAGACAAATTTAGAACAAATAAATACTTGTAAAAAATTAAGTTTAAATGCTATTACTCTATTTAACTGTGGAAACATAACAGAGAACATCAAGGCCTCCATCCTTTAAAAACCTCAGGCTGCTCTGTACATTTTCAGATATGAACTGTTTCACTGATTTCAAGAACACTGCTATTAATCAACAATGTCATTATTAACTGAATGTAAAAAATTCATTAATTCTCAAACCATCATTTTACTTGTTTCAAGTAATAAAAAGTTATCAAATTTCAGTGTGTACAGCACTTGCTATATATGAAAGGGAACTACCTTTTCATGGCATGGTCCTTCTCTTCCTTGGTTGCCATTGCCTCATCACAGTAACAGATCTCCAAACATACCCATAAGTTCTTTCTTGCTATAATTCTGTGTAAGCTCATGAAGTTGGAATGGGAAGACATAAAACAGACTGCACTGAGTGCTCATAGTTGTACTGCAGTACCTAATGTTCACAAAAGCAAGAAAGCCAACATCTTACATCCAGTGGCAGCTCATAATTCAAAAAACCAATGGCATGAAAAAAACCAATGGTATGATGAACTGGCTGCTGGTGAAAGTCAGTATCTGCCAGGACAACATGCTCAAGGCTCAGGCTGTGCTGCTGCTGCTTCAAGAAAACCAAGACTCACAAGTCGAAAATCAGTGAATAACTGTGCATCCACAAACNTATGATTACTTTTATGCATTTCATTCCTTATATACTAGATCATGAAGTTACAACAGAGGCTAGAAAGTAATTTCTTTTTTTTTTTTCCCAGGAAAACCACAGTAAGAGAAAGTCTTAAGGAAGAGATTGTGAAATATTTGGAGACAAAAACCTGAAAAATCTTTGGCAGATTTTACTTACGAAAGGCTCGGATATCAGCAAACACTCTGTGTAAACAGATTAATTTTTTAAAAAGAATTATGAGTACTACAATATGATTGACCCTTCGCTTTCTTTTTTGAATCCCTATCTATCATAACAGAATGTATGGTTGAGTTGTCTGCTCTGTTTTCTGTTTTAATTAAGAGTTTCAGAAGGCTAATTTTTCAAGATACACATGAAATATCAGGGAAGTGTCACCTTCATCTTTTAAATAATTAGCAAATCTTCCAAACACATGAACACGTATTACAAGTCTTAATGAAAGCAGAGCACCTCTTAATGGGGGTTAGCAATAATGTTTCCAGAAACACAGTCCATTTTAACTTTTATATACACCTAACATCTTTTTTATTTTTAAAAAGATGA
>VXBB01003221.1:7855-41369 GCA_013399915.1 Illadopsis cleaveri | reverse complement strand
ACAGGGAAAAGCCAGGACCAGCAGCGTGGCATCCCTCCCGCGGCGGTCCCGGCGGCTCCCTGCCTGCCACGACATCCTCCCCACCCCGGGTGCGCTCTGTTTGCCTGCTATTTTTGGCAGCCTCCTAAGAGCTCCTCTCAGGCTATTAATAATGAGAGTGAGAAATTCGTTTGGCCTCTCCTATATAAGGAAAGGTAGAGGCTTAGAGGCAGCTAAATATACTGGCGCGTGCGGGAGCGAGCGGGGAGCCTTTGGCACCGCGTGTGGAAAAGAGATTGTTTGAACAATGGAAAGACGGACTCACCCGGCGCACGGGGCCCCGAGTGGACCGACGGGCGGACAGAGGGATGGACAGAGGGTGATGGTGCCCGCGGGCCTCCACCGCAGCACCCGCATCGCCCCCGATGCCCCTCGGGGCTCTGCCTCAGCAGGAGGAGCAGCGGGAGAGGAGAGGCAGGAGCCGGGATGCTCCGCGAACTCCTGCCCCGAGCCAGCTCCAAAATGCCTGTAACAACCGCCACTGGGCCAGCAGCGACCCGGGGAGTGACGCTGGGTCTGTGCCCGGTCAGGAGGGACGTGAGGGGTGCTGGTGGCGGGGAGCAGGTGGGCTGTGGTGGGGGGACAATATCCCACTGCGACGTGACCGGGGCAGGGTCGGTTCTCCAGCTGAGACCCCTGCAAATCCCGGCTTCTCTCGGGGCCGCGACCAACTCTCCTGCCCGGCTCTGGAACAGCCCCGGGGGCATCTCCCGCAGCCGAGGGCGCTGCCAGCCGTGCCACAATGTGTCCCCAGCTCGCAGGGAGCCCGCAGCAGCCCTGCAGTGTGCCCACACCCTCGGCACAGGATAATTTAAGGAGCACATGGTTACTGTAACTGTGTCCCCCCAGTGGCTACGGGAGACCCGGGCGAGGTGCGGGAGCTCCTGTCAGTGCCGAGGACAGGGAGAGCCCGGCTGGAGGAAGGAAAGCAGCCGCAATCCAGGGAATCCTAATGATAGGAAGGCGCTGGGGAGCAGCGCCAAATCCACACGGTCGGAGCAAGGACAGCACATGCAGCAGGAGTACAAAGAGAGGAAAAACCGTGCTCCTCTGGCTCCAGAAAGAGACTTTTGTTTCTTTAACTCTTCGTAGCCCTGGGTGCTGCTTAGGGAGGCACAAGTGTAGCTGCGACTGCAGCCCCGATCTCCCCGGCTCTGTCACGGTCCCACAGGCGCCTGGGCTTGGCCTCGGCCGCGGGGCCTGCGGCCAAATCGCTGCACCGCGACCCCCAGGGACTGCGGGGCTTCCCCGGGCTGCTGAACCGCCAGAACACCAGGACAGCCATGGCGGGCAGTCCTTGAGCTGCTGCCTTGGCCATCTGCACATCTGCCTCAGTTTCTTGAGCTGTGAAATTCCAGCAATAAAACCCATTTCACAGACTGCGAGTCTGGGGCTGCTCTGAGGCGTCAGCCCAGGCCTGATCCCCCCCTGAGGATGTGACACAGACCAAAAACTGCTGGAGGCAGGAGCAGCTCTTTGCCCTTAGGGCAGTGACAAACCCCATTCTCCTCTTCCGGCGCTGCCCCGGGGCTGCTGCAAGTTCTCCCCACCCACCATGTCGAGCCCGCAGTTGGGGAGCTCATCAGATTTGGCCTCCTCTGTCCTTAGGTGACATTGAGCCCACCCCATGGACCACGTGAACTGTGCATGGACGGAAGAGCAGCTCTGAAGGTGAATCTCCTCCCCTCTCCAAAAAATCCGTGTCCCTGAGTGCCATTGGGTCCCTCCTGGCTGCCACGGTGCTCAAGTGTGTTCCCTACACAGCCAACCCCAGTGAGAGCTGGGTGGCCACAGTCATCCCCATCAAGAACTCCATTATTAATAAATGTTCCTCTGCTGCATGAGGAGGTGCTGTTATTCAGGTGTGGGGCAGCTGCTATTTTGCTTTCCTGTGAAATCAAGTCTTTGGTGAAAACTGTCCCATAGCTGAAACTGGAGAAAAAAGCAAAACATCTTCCCATTTGCAAGAAACATCTTCCCATTTGCAAGGAACACTTTGGGCTTTTTTAAAAAAAATTTTAGTCTTGAACCAAGTAACACTGGAATCACTAAACATCATTAAGCAAAGTGCAGGCAGGTTGGGCACCCCCAGCTACGCAGCAGGATGGGCAAAAGATTTAAGAGCAAACTATTTCAAAACTAGAATTTGCCTCAAACCTCTTCACCAGCACTTGAATATGTTAAAGGAAACAAAACTGAGTGAAGGTGCTGGTTCATCTGACAGATGTCTCAGCCTTTAACTTCCACACGTGGGCAACTTGTAGCCAGTGTCTAATTGTGAAATCATAAAGCATAGCAATGCAGAAACCTCCCTGAGCAAGGTCACGCTCACGGCGCTCGGGTAACAAACCGGCAGCAAAATTAGTGATGCTGGGGGAGGAGGACAGTGGGGAAAGGGATTCCAAAACCCCAGGAAGCCACTGTGCACACACCTGGGGAGGGCTGTGCTCCTGGGGCACTATAGCAGACAGCCCATCCTGCTTCTACTTTGGGCCAAAAGTTTCCACCCTCAGCCTGGGGGGGTCTCCTCGCCTCTGTCAGCCCCACATGTCCTTGTGCCCCCCCAAAGCTGGGGTGCAGAGCTGCCTGTCCCTATTCCTGAACGTTTGGTAGCACTGAGGGTTAACACGTGGAGGGGGAAGAGGCTGCACAGCCAGGGAATACTAATGGGAGCTAGGAATCTACTGTGAGCTGTCACAAACCTGCACTAGGAGATGACAAGTGACTACGAGCTGCTGGGCACAGAGGCAAGGCCAAAGCCCTCCCCAAAGCCCAACCTTGGGTTGGGGCGCATCCCCTCAGTACAGCACCCCCAGCTGAAGGGCTGTGACCCCACAGTGAAACACAGGGGTGAAGGAAACAAGGAAGCTGTTGGAGATGACAGCTGCAGAGCTGTAATTCCCTGTCCCATAACAAGCAGCCAGGCTCACTGGAAAGCCCACCCTGGGTCTGTTGAGAAGGGCATTGACCCTTGCAGCAAGCAATGCCCAATGGCTGAGCCCCCATCTGTTGCTGGGGGTCCTTCCTGGGATCGGCAGGAGTGAGGGGCTCAAAAAGCACAAACCCCAAGGACCAGAACCATGCAGAGCCCAAGAGCTCCCCTCTCCCAGCACAAGGTGCAGCCTCAGGACCACACCTGGTCAATCCCTGCAGCTCCAAACCCTCCTGTTCCCAGAGTTTGTTCACTTACATCTGAATGAAGGGACACGCAGAGGGTGGTGTCACCCAAGAGTTCAGTGTGTGGCCATGGGACAGCAGCACTGGGCTGTGCCCTCTGAGGAGCACCCCGGGGTCAGCCCTCCCCATGTGTGGTCCTGGGTGGGTTTGGAGGGAAGGAGCCCTGGGGAGAAACGGGGCAGGAGCCTCCAGGAAGGGGAAGCCTGAGCCAAACCCCAGCTGTGTGCCAGACAGCCCAGGCAGAGGGTGGCCTGTGCTGTGACGCCAGCAAATCCTCAGCACTGGGAGAGCTGCAGGCTCCAGTGCTGGGACTGAGGAACAGCTGATTGCCCAAAAAATAAACTCAGCAGCAGCCATGACTACATTCAGTGAGGGAACGTCCCCTCACGTTCAATAGTGTTTAATCTTCATCTAGCTCAACACAAATCAGTAGTGCAGCAATATAAATACAACTGAGGAACTTAAAGCCTTTTTGGCTTTCATAGCTCAATAAGAAGAAAAAAAAAGCCAATGAAACCAGTTTCCAGTTTTTAAATTAAACACAAAGAAAGGCAATGAACTGCCCACCCATCCCCAGAGAAGCAGTGGCATCCTTCATGCCAGCACGAGGCTGAGTTCTGCCCAAGGACAGGGTGCAACTCACGACAGCAGCACAGTGAGATAAGGGAGTGGGAATGGGAAAGGACCCCCGTGCCTGCCCTTGAGCTCAGGCAGCAGGGACACAGTGACACGCTGTGCCACGTGCTGCTGGCACTGCCCACTGCCCTGGGGTACCCACAGTTCCCTTTTCCACCACGAAAGGACACCACATGTGCTCTTCACACCGCGATAGGAGCACACAGGGCTCTGCAGCCACAACAGCACAAGGCCAGAGAGCTGCCAGCCCGAGGGAGCAGCCAGCTGGGGACTGCAGAGACCAATCCCCGTCACCTGGGATGTGCAAATTTTAAGGGGAAAAAAAAAAAACCCAAACCAAAAAAACCACAGTACACAGTGTTCATAACTGAGATATGGTTAACGTCCAGCCTCATGGACGGCCTGGTGACCAACAGAAGGTGCTGGGGCCACGGAACATGTCACAGCTTTGGAATGAAGCCAGACGTTGGACACAGGTACCAAAGGTGGGTGTGTGTGTCCCCAGCTCTGGTACCCAGCAGGACTTTGTTGCAGGAGGAGGTATCCCAACCTGGGCAGTAACCACAGGTCAGTTTTTCACATGTGAACAGGCACCAAGTCCCCAACACTCCCCATGAGAGCGGCCTGACAGCAATTTAGAACAGCCACAAACCCCTCTCCTACCTGCAAACTGCCAGAGTGTGACCAGAGTGTTTACATTCCCCCTCCTCTACACTCCAACAGCAGCCAAGTGCATGTGAAAGGACAAGTCTACATTAAAATAGTGCTTAAACCGTTAGGGAAGGTGGGAGTAAAGGAGAAGAAAGTTGTTGGACAGCACAAGTAGCCAGTAGTAGGCTATGGGAGTCTGAAGGGAGCTCAGAGCACAGCTCAAGGACTTGACCTTCCTTCTCCGAGGAGCTCCAAGGCAAGTGAGCTGGAAGTCCACAGGTGCTCCCTCCACTGCAGTCTGAGGTGGCTTAGGAGGCTCCTGCACATTCACAGCTGCTCCAAGTGGTTCTGTCCTGCCCTCTCCAGACGCCAGCTCTGTACTTTTCTGACTCTTCTAGGGTTCACAGTTGCCTTCTCCTCCCTTTGATTTCCCTTGAAGTTCAAATTCAAGTACAACCAGTTTTAACTGAATGAAAAGAAACCCACAAAACCAAAGTTATTTTCTGTGAAACGAGTTAGCAGCGTTTGTCCTAGTCAAAGTGGCCTCCAAAGGCCCTGGTAGGACAGGGAAGGGATTGGCCTTCCCTGCTGAGCTCCAGGCAAGGCTGTCCAAGGGGAGCTATAGGATTTCCTCCCTCTGGTTCTTGGGTTTGAGTGTCAGCTGTCCGTTGCGCAGGGAGCCGTTCTGGCTGTGGAGCAGTTTCCCTTTTTCCCGGTCAGGCCATGTGAAGATGGCTTCATCACTGTCCAGCTCGGACTCTGAGTGCATCAGGCTCGTGTTGAGGACTTGGGCTTTCTGTCTGCCACCTTGAAGGAGAAATATTCCCAGGTTAGAAATGCTTTTAACACCAGTGAACCACCTCACCTTGCTCCATCCCCTCCAAGTCTCCTTTTCCAACCACGTCTAAGAGGCAGCAGAATCTGACTTTCCTCTGTGTGTCTCTTATTCCCTCTGATGCTGAAGCCAAAGTGATCCTGTCTCAGACACTCTGGAATGTCAGAGGTCACAACAACCAAGACAGCACAAAGCACAACAAGCAGACAGGAAGGCAATGATGTGACCAGAAGGGGCTGTGAGTACACGTGGGAGCTCTGTCTCCCTGACCTTGCTCGGGGCATTGCCTAGAAAATGCTCGGAGGGCTCACGACTGGAGGAAGAGAACATGCAGGTGTGTGAGGGAAGACCTCTGCCATCTCACTACCCTCTCCCTACTCTCCTCTCTGCTACTCCTGCCTGCAAGGGAAGAGATATCAATTAGCAGGATGAATTTAGATTAATGCACAAGGACAAGAGAGAGACATTTACTGATATTGTCAGCAGAGGAAATATTTAAATTTAGCTTTTCCTTAACGGAGAAATGCAACATTTCCTCTGTTAGCAGAAAGCTCCCTGGACATATCTAGCAGGGAAAAAGACTTTAGTCAGCAGCCAGCCTCAGAAGCAGCAAGATGAGTTTAGTTACCAGAGAGCAAATGGTGAGGCACATTTAGTACATTTATTGCACAGTGGGCTCTGAGGTGACAGATGGTCAGATTAAAGCAGAGTTGGGTGCTGAGGGAGGGAAACACACCCGGGTTTCCTGCAAGGGTATCCGTGTTTGAGCAGTTGGGACAGCCTGGTCCCTGGAGGACCAGCTGATCAGTCTGTCACTGCAACGCCCTCCATGCTGCTCTTGGGTACTGCTCACTTTGCTGCAACACCATTAAATGGGATAATACCAGGATGAGCTGCTATTTTCCCCTAGTAAACAAGGATCAGGGACTCTTTTCCATGCACAGTTAACACATATCCTTCTCTAAACAAAACCAGGACACACTTTGATATGAAACACACACTCAGTAGCTGCAGAGCTTCCTGGCATTCAGCAGGGTTGTACTTGGCACATCCTTTCCAACATTTTCCTCTTTTCCTGGTCAGTCAGCAGGTGACCATGGCTTGGTTCATGTATCAGATAAAAACACTGCAGCCTGAAATAACTCCCTGATCTTTGCAAAGTACCTGACCAGCACTCTCAGGACAGCAATGCAGGCAGGAAAATGCTGGCTAAGAACACTGAAGACAAACCCTGCCTTTCTGGAATGGGCCAACAAACCTGTAGCCACATGGAGCACTGAGGAATTCATGGATCTCCCTCTGAAATGCACCTGCTTACTGCAAAACTAGAGGATGAGCTAAAATGTGAAATTTTCACAGCCTGATGCACACAAGACCAAGAATAAATAAGTTGATGAACCAGTTGTTTGTGGTGGGCGAGTAGCAGAGCAGAAATAAACTTCAATCTCTCCAGTACACAAGTATTTTCAGGTTGTTTTCAAGTGTTGATCAGTTTAGTGTAATGTTTAGTGTCCCTGAATTCCTGCTTTGCTGTAGACAATGACCAAAGAATTGCATATTAGCAAGAAGGGAACTACCAGAACCCAGTGGGAAACTTTAGAGCAGAAGTTACAGTCATAACCCAATTCTGGGCTTCCTGAGTCAGGCTGTTCTGCACAGCTTAATGCATCCACTCCCTGCCTCTGAGGTATCAAGTGGAGATCAGGACCAGGCCAGTTTCAGCCCAAATTTCCAAACCTAAGAGTAAGATGACTTTACTAAATACCCCATATACAGATCTGAGACAAGCTCTCAGATCTTCTGAGACCCCTCTGTCAGTCCCTATATCACATTTGTTTCACTGTGATTTTAAATCCACGGAGGAAGAGTCCTCAGTCAGCACTCTGGAAGTGCTGAGCTCTTCCTTCTCATGTTTTACCTGCTTTGGGATTTGGTTTTAACTCCAGGCTTTCTTGATCTGTTGCATCCAAAATCTTGTATTTGCTTTTTCTTTTGGATTTTCCTTTCCGTCTAAAGGGGAGGAAAAGGAATTAAGAGACAGTCCAGTTCCAAAAGAGCCAGAAGAAAAACAACTCTGATCATCAAAGCTAAAGCACTTGCTATTTAGGATTATGTTGATATTATAAAGTGAAACATTAAAACGTTGCTAAGTTGCACATTTATAGGTTAATCCAAATTTTGCTTCTGAACATAACCCAGAGTTCTGGGACTTCCACATTTAACTTGAAACATTCAAATGAGAAAACCCAACATCCCCAAGCTCAGCAGATGACCTCCTGGGACAATGGGTTTGAATCTTTAACCTCCTTCTGCAGACACTTGGCTGTGAAACCTGGATACAGCGGGGGTTTGTTCTCACCTCTTGCAGCAGCAGATCACCATCCACGACAAGATTCCAAAGGCAACCACGATGACGAAAGATGCAATGATCACATACAGCACACTCCACTCTGCAGGCAAAACCCAGAGATAAACACGTTTTGGCACCTCATACAATTTTAGTGCACCTTTTAGGGGACTATTCTTGGGTAAGAAAAGGCAAGGCCTGGCCCAGTGCAGAATTAGAGGCTGGCATTCCCCACTGGCAGCAGCACCCAGATCCCCTTGGGAAGCTCGAGATCCAGGGTGTGGACTCACTAGGCAGTTTTCACCATGTGTTTGTTTATAAAACTTGCTTTCCTGTGACAGGAAAGCCTCTGTACAGACATGACAGAAGAGAGCTGTGATTTACATATCCAGAATGGACTCAACTCTTAGTGAGTGTTCACTGGGTGGGTCTGAAAGGGACTCACGTCCCTATCAAACATCATCTGCCCAGAAGGAGAGACAAGGGACTGTGTCCTGCTGTCAGCATCTCATCAGAGCAACCGGGAGACAGCAGGTGCCTGGCACTATGCCCACCCTGGGTTGTTTGTGGTGGGGTTTCTCTGCCAAGCTGCCCACCCCGGGGGGGTTCACGTACCGCAGTTGCTCTCGCCGTCCCCCATCTGCACCCTGAGGAAATTCTCCATCCAGAACGGGTCACACACGCAGCGCTTGGTGAAGGAGTCACAGCGCCCGTGCTCGGAGCAGTTCAGCTGACAGGCTGGGGGCCAAAACCAGCAAGGTGAACTAAATGACTCACAGGTGAGGCAAAAATGGGACAAAATAGTTCAACACAGCCAACCCCTCCTGCAGGCCCTGACCTGGATGTGGCCCCTCTGTAGCTCATTCATAGCTCAGCTGTACTCACACGAGGTGAGAAGTGCAAACGTAAGCACCTGGGCCTCATGCCAAACTGAAACATCCCACTTCACCAGCAACATACATTTTGCCTAATAAATCCTCATTTTGATACACAAGTTGTGGAATTTGTATATTTGTCAAGTAAACGTTTTTAAACAAAGTTTTGATTTTCCAATTCAAACCCCGCCTGTGAGACAGACAAGAAACAAACAGATCCTTTGGAGGGACCAAACAGAACTGAAAAATGGCTTCCAAAGGCCACTAAATGGTAAGATCAGGAAGAAATGAAAATAATTACTTCTCACAATTCTAGTTTCAAATCTCTAACTGATCAGCAAATGATGCTCACAGGATGGATCTCATAAAAGAAAAACAGTGCTAATGTAAAGATAATGTAAAATAATGACAGAAATGGAACATTTCCTGCAGACTGATGTTTGTGCTGCACAGGAAACAAGTGGGTTCACAGCTACCAAGATGAGCAGTTTATTGTTTTCAGGACAATACTCATTTTAGAGGCTGTAGTCCATTAGCACTGTATTTTAGTTTCATAAGTATCAATCTGCTTTCGGTTTTGTGAACTCTTATCTTCACAGCAACACTGCCAGTAATTATTTATAAGAACTTGAATAGTGAATAGACAGAATTAATTGGTAAATAAGTGATTAGTGAATAGTCTAATAGACTTAATTTTCTGTTTCCCATTTATTAACATGAAAGCCCCTGCAGTGAGTGTAAGTGTGTGGGCACATGGGTGTTTTTAGCACCCTTATTCTGTCAGGCAGCTGAAAAGAAGGTAAAAGATGTTCAGTCTGTCCCAAGAGACTCTCACTTACTGACTGTGTTAATCTCCAGGGCCCGGAAGATGAGGAAGTCTGACTGTTGTTTCCGCAGTTCGTTCTTCAGAGTCCAGGCCACCTCTCGTCCTTTGAATATCTGATGGGGAGGCTGGTTCTGCACAAAGAACACCATCTTCGTGCTGGAAGAAAGCCAAGAATTATTATCTGCTGCTTCTTCAAACATCAGGTGGAGAGCCACACTCTCCAGTCTGTCATTAGAGGGACTTACACAGAATCCCAAATTTATTTGAAGACCAGACTTCTGGCTCTGTTTGAAAGCAGTAATGGCAGACCTGGTCCTACAGTAGCAAACCCTTCAGGGTATCTGATCCATTCATGTTTTCCAAGCAAGGGCAGCCCTGTTCTTGAATTTGCACATCAAGCAGATCTTTGCACGTTAATGCTAAGCAGCAAATCCCCAAACTTTAGGGTCCTGCTGTGTCCATATTCTGCTCCCTTCCTCCCTGTGGGATCCTTAGACTTTATTACACCTGGAACTTGAGGGTCCATTTACCTGCTCAGCACAGAGCTCCAGCACCAGATAGTGGAAGTTTACAGTCTTTTGCAGTTGAGTTTGAATGCACCAAGTGCTATAGCCCAAAAACAACCCAGGTGTGAAGGATTCTGTATTCTGCAGCTTTTACTGCATTAACTTTATGATAGAAGAACTTGTTCCTCATGGCTTGCTCACCTTGCAGAGCCCTGTGGATCCTTTAGACTCACAAAAGAATGCATGAACGTTTGGGATTTATTATCACTAGTGAGCTTATGAGTCAATGGGATATCATTGAAACCCTCAGAGTATGTGAAAAAGAGCAAACCAGCAGTCAGAGGAAAAAGCTCTTTTTTAAACAGCACAAGTTACTTTGATAGAGGAAGCAAAAATGGGATCTTAAAGCCATCTGTCAGGAAACAATCTCTGCTCCTTTATAACACTTCCCACTCTTTTGTCTGCCTGAACATATAAACAGATGAAGCATTAACGACAAGAATCCCTTACTTGCCTTACTCAGGGGTGACTGGCTTGCTCATGGAAGAGACAGAGAGCTAATGTTACAACCAAAAGTGCTGGCTCCTCTGTTCTCAGCTCTCTAGGTTTGCATGGACAATGAATTCTGATTTTCCTGCTACAGCAGGCCACTTGGACATGAAGGAATCGATACATCACAGCACTCAGGGAGGTGTAAAGTAACAGCAGATTTATTGCTGACTTGCTGCAGGACTTTAGGCATGTCCCTTAAATCTTCTTCAGTGCTTTAGGTACTTTAAAACTACCTCCCTTTTAATAAAAACTAAGTGCAATACTTATTTCAACAGATTGCCACTCATGGCTTGCTGTCACTCTCCAGGCAGGCAACACCACCCTGACCTACAGCCCTGCTCAGCAGCCAACTTCCATGTGTTCAGGAGAAATGCAGATTTCTGTAAGCTACCTAGTAATCAAAATAAAGCTTTTCTATCTCTTCAAGCAGAAATTACATTGGCTTTCAACATTTTCTCATACATAAATTTGAAGCAGTTGTGTAGGCAATAAAGCTACTGCAGAATTTAGTGAAAGGTGTCCCTGCCTGTGGCTGTGTGGCTGGAACTAGATGATCCTTAGGATCCCTTCCTACTCAAACCAGTCTGTGATTGTATGAACTACCAATCTGGCATGAAGGTGAGGAGGATTGTTACACACTCTGGTGTGTTCTAAGTGTTTCAGCAAACTCCTTCACCAAGCCCCATTACTTCTCCAGTTACAAATCACAGCTGCAGAACATCCCTTCACAGTCTCCACAATCTTCAAAAAATAAATCAGATTTGTTCTTATTTTACAGGTTTGAGGTGAAAAGACATTCACAGCAGCAGTTTTCAAGGGCAATGCACCATCTCCAGAGGGGAAAGATACTCAAGACCTGCTTGGCAACTCTGATCCGAGCAGGAATATTAATGTTAAGCAACAACTCCACATGTTCCGATGACCCAATCTGCTTTCCAAGAGGCCTTGATTTTCCAAACCCTCAAGCAATTCCTCACCATGTACCCTCCCAGATGAATCCCACCTTTGTTCAGTGTATGGCTGGATCTTTTGCACGGTGATGTCTGAGTCGAGGACCCCCAGCAGCACCCCTATCTGCCGGATGAACATCCCCTTCTGCCGCTCCGTCAGCTGGCTCACATTCACATCCAGAATTATCTCCACCAGGTTATTTTTCCTAGGATCTAGAGAGAATGTAGATAGTGCAGATCTTTAGAGTTTCTATTTAGCAGCCTGGGCACAAGGCAGGTTTTTAGCCATCTTTCCAGGATGTTTCTGATTTGAACACAAAACTACAGAGCAGCACTGTGGGAAGGGACACAAATATGACTTTCACAGGTAACAGAAGCAGTGAGAGTCAGTCCTCAAAAGCCACATGAAAACACAACCACATCCCCCAAAACTTTTGATGTTTACAGTTCTAAATTGGACCAGATGACACATATTGATCCCACTATACTGTATCCAGAGGGCTGCAGGCAAATGTGGTACAGCACAAAGCCCAGACTCACCAGGTTTGACCTCCACTGTGGTCCTTTCCACATCACTCTCTCCTTTGGCATCTGTTACTCTGAGGTGAAATGTGTAGGTCCCTTCTACCAAATTGGACAGGAGGAGGACAGGATGATGGTCTGAATTATTTAAGACTTCCTGGAAGGCAGAACAAAGTAAGTATGAGGAAAAAAGTAGCACCATGTATCAACATATTTCAGGATATGACAGAGTAACAGCCCAACACTGAGCTTTGTGTTTCCTCAGGAGCTGTCAACACCACCTTGCACTGATTTTTGTGATCCTTTACAAAGGAAACTCACCCCAGCTGCAGGGCTCCCCTCATCCCGAGTCCACAAGTAGCTGACAATCCCCTTATCATCAGAGGACTTTGATCCATCCAACTCTGCTGTGTTTGTGGGCAAGGTGATGACAACGTTACCAGCAATCTTTGCAATGGGCGGCTTGTTTATCTCTAAATAAACAGAGAGAAAGAACTTGGAGAAAGATCTTGTAATGCCCAATCAAAAATTACTGCATTAGATCTCCAGTGTACTCCAGAAATCCCTGTCTAAACCTAGGGAGAAGAGAAATACTGCAGATTATGCTGAAGATACCCTTCTCCCAGAAAAGGCAAACCTCAAGGCCACTTCAGTGCTCTCCATGTTGTCTCCCTCCATTCCTTACTTTTGTTGTGTCTCTGAACACAGGTTTTGCTCAGAGATAAGATGTGACTGAGCAGCTCTGCTCATGGCTGGACATACCTTCTTTGACAATGACGTTGACGGAGCTTTGGCTCTGCAGGTTCCTCTCATCTTTCACTGTCAGAGTGAACTCGTATGTCCCAACCTGGAGGCCTGTGACAGTGGCAATGCTGCTGTTGGCATTCTCCAGCTTCACACCATCTGGACCCCTAACCAAGACACAAGGGGTTTGGTTAGTTTTTGACCTTTTTCAGGGGTTTTGATCAGTTTAAACTTTGCATAAAGCACTGGAAGCAGCCTCACTTCAAACAGGAGACTGGAAATAAGAGTCCATGATAAAGAGCAAAATTATGTTCTTCAGTTACAGCAAGATAATCTAAAGAGTAAGTGCAGGATTCAGAACAAAAAGCATAATTTCTGGCAGTTTAATGTTTTGGTTGATTTTAAACCAGAGGAACATTGGTAACAGCATTTAAGTGGTGTTTACAAATAGTGGTACTTTCAGCAAATTGGCTTGTGAACTGCACAATGAGTCAATTTTGTAAAAAAAAAAGGTGCAACGCAAAAACAGTCCTTCATTTCTAGGGCTTTGCACAGACTTTGCATTAGCAAACAGAAACAGCAACTGCAAGTTGCTCATAGGCTTTTTCCTGAATTCCTTAAAGCATTTCAGGGAATATAGAGTTGGAAGAGAACTCTGCCTCATTTAAACAAACTGCAAAAGCATTGAGTTAGGAGGCCCTGCTATTGTTTGATCACAAGGGTTGGTCTCTCCAGGAGCCACAGCATGCTTAGAGTGGGAGTCAGGCCTAGAGATGAAGGCAAAGCTATTTCTCATGCTCAAAGAAAACTCCACTTCTTTCCAATCCAACATAAACCCTTGTCTTATTCAGGTCACTGGTAAAGCTTGTCAGGCCCAATGTGATCATGACTGAACACAAGGGAGGTATGGGGGATGTGACTTAATTTACATGAAAGATTTGGATACACAAGAACATGGAAGGTGATTCACACCGTGTTTTTTCCCAAAGAAAGAAGACTATCTTCTGGTCATCCGAGCTCTTGCTGCCATCTAGAGTGGTGCTGTCCACAGGAAGAGTCAATTCTTTATCTGGACCAGCATCTGCCTTTGGGGGCTTGTTGTTCTCTGGAAAAGAATGCAGGATTTCTCATACACACACCATAAAGGTGAAGCTTAAAACACCACCATTAAGATTTTCTCCATGATCCCCAGTATATCCCTTGCCCACTACCTTGTACTCAGATAAAGTGAGGTTAAAAGCAGTTAATTCCAATGAGCATTTCATTCACACATCTACAATAAAATGAGACTGAAAACTGGGAGTTCTGATTTTTGCTCTCATTCTCTAAGTACTGGTCCACTTTTTCTGCTCCCATCCCAGGACCCAGCACTGTGGGCAGACACGGCTGTCTGGAAATACAATTCTGCCTTTATTGCAGGAAAATATCAATTAGGTTACATTGTGTAAAAAGAGCTTGTAGGAATACTGCCTACAAAGGCAATATTCCTACAAGCTTTCTTTTGCTCATTTATCAGCAATATACCAGTCCAGAATGGTCCTAAATCACAGCAGCTTTTCTGAAAGTCACCATAAGGTCTAGAGGTTGCTGACAGATTGCTGCTCACCTCCAACCCCTGGAAGGGAAGCAGCAACAGCAGGTAAAGGCAGCTTACCTGGCTGGACTATCACAGTGACCTCTGCAGTGGATTGATGCCCAGCAGAATCAGTCACTATGAGCTGGTAGGTGTAATCACCTTCCTGCATTGCAGAGAGCTGCAAGACTGGTGTCCTCACACCCTGTGAGAAAAGATATTCATGGATTAAAAACAATCCTCATGCAGATGATGATGGACCAGAAGATTCTGATTCTGAAGTAAGTATTACCAGAACATTCTAGGGGGTTATTACCAACTCCTGCTATGGGAGCTGGAGTCTGTGCCACTCCAGCATTCAAAGCTCTTGCAGCTAAATTTATGCACATTACAAGGACACTGTTGTGGGACATAACAAGAGTAATGTCATACAAGCAGACCTTTTGGGATTCAGTAGTTTCCAACTCCAGTAAAATCTCTGGGGAGCCCTGTGCATATCCCACACATTGTGAACCTGAATCATGGACTTTCTTATTCTATAAATTTGACAGTAGTAATAATCTTTAAAAGAAAAATGATGACACAGAAACAAGTTTCAACATTTACTGTTTAGCACTGAGGAGAGTCTGGCCAGTATCAGCAAAATTTAGACTCCAAGATTCAGCTCAAAAGCTCCCACCTCTCTCAATTCCCCTTCTTCAGCAGGATTTAAAACTGCATTGCTCAAGAAAGGATCAGGATGCCAGTGGCAAGGCTGGTGCACCAGCTCAGCTACTAAACCAACACCAGGCTTACATTGATTTAACTTTAACCACATACTTAACCATCACACATTTGCTCTGTAGGATTCTAAAAGACATTTGCTAACAGTCCATTACAACTGGTATGATTATAGATAAAAACCCAGCTAGTGAGCAATCCAGGTGGAACACTGGAGACCTGCACTGACCTGCATCTCCATCACTTTCCCTTTGCTGTTGGGGCTGAGCAGCCACTCGTAGCTGACAATGCTGTGGTCATCCGTGCTCTGGTTGCCGTAGAGAGTGATGGAGTTCTGGGGCAGGGTGATCACCTGGTTTGGGCCAGCATTGGCCACTGGAGGATAATCCACTGCCTTCTTCACAGTCAGGTTGGCAGTGGTGGAGTTGCTGGCACCATCTGAATCCACGACTGTTAGACTGAGGAGGGAAAAAAGTGAAAGCACTGAAGAGTGATGGTGATCAGAGATGAATACAGACTTTTCTGAATAGAAACTTCCCCCAAATGTCCAACTATCAGTCTCAAAGCAATGCAAGGAATTCAACGGTCACATCCATCTCTCACTAGAAACCCAATAACCAGTTCCAAGGTGAAACACAGAAGTGCATTACTAACCCACAAGTGGCCTGGACAGAGCACATCATCTCAGGTAGGCTGGTACCACAAAACACAGCTGCTTTTTGCTAAATCTAAATCTGAACATGGATCTGATCAGTTCATATGCCAACTGCTTAACAAGAAAGCAGTGTTCAGTAAGAGGTACTCCAGTTTATTTTACTTTAAATAGATCTGCTGATGCAGTGATGGACACCACACCAAAAGACAGGCCAAAGGAAAAACACAGGATGAATACAAAAGTAAAATCAGCTACCACCTATTGCCCAGGTTGTGCATCAAACCATTAGGCCTCATTCACTTATCTGAGACAAACACATTGCATTTAAAAACTGGATTTGAAGACTGCGTTTCTTCCTAAACCTTTACCCAAAGAGTTTAGATTTGACATTTCAAGAGACATTTTGTAGCACTGACAGACCAGCCATCATCTTAACCATGGCTACAAGTCAAGAATAAGAAGTAGCTGGACAGCTTATCTCTCCTGAAGTGCAAAGCTACAAAACTACTTGAAAGTGTGGGAGTGGAGAGAGAACATCACAAAATGGGGTTCTCTCCATTTTTTGTGGGGCTTTTTTTTGTGTTTTGTTTTTTTTGGGTTTTTTTTACCAGATTAACACTTCAGGAGTCTCATACATTTCACTCTTAAGCGATGAGAACTGATGGACTCTGCCAGGTGTGACCTACCTGAAGGTGTAATTCCCAGGTACCAGGTTGGTCAGTGTCAGTATGTCAGCATCACTGGAGACCTTCTCCTCCCGCAGGGGACCCTTCAGCTCTTCCCAGTGGTAGCTAATAATTTTATCATCATCAGTGCTTTCTGTTTCAGTAATGGAGGAAAATACACACACAAGGAGTTGGAAAACGCTGCTTCACAGATTCCAGGTGGTCAGTCCCTACTTCTGCCCTGGGCTTAGTGGGCAAAGGTATTTTTGGTCCAAGCCCATTTTTTCTGTTATGTTCAGACACACATTTACCCAAACTGTAACAAATTAGTGCTACCTGGGGCTAAGACAACCTGAATTTGTTTAAAGGAACCCTTGAAAAACTCTAGTGCAGGTCAAGATCACTGAAGGTGGCGTGTCAGTAATTTATTTGTTTGAAGTTTAGCCAAGAGCCCAGTAATTTTGACTGACAGTAATTATTTTTTGATTCTAAGCAGCAACCTCCAGAGCTTTTCCTTTTTTAGGAGATTGGCTCTGGCCAGTGCCCTTCAAAAGGGAACATGGAGAGGTGCTGTTGTGTGAGTTCTGCTCTCCTGGCCAGAGAGGCTAATTCTTTTCACTGAATTGTGTTTGACAATGTCACTGTTTCTCTTAAACTTTATGCAAAAGGCCAGCCAAGGACCAAACACAAACCAGCCCTGCTGGATGCTGCACTCAAACCTGCAGGTAGGTACTCACTGCTGCCGTCGATAAGAGTGGAAATGGTTGGCAGAGAGATTTCCTGGAACGGTGGGGACACGATGGCAACAGGAGGCTGATTCACCCGGGGCTCTGCAACAACAATCCAGCTGTTACCATGACAATAGAGGCAGAAAGCCCTGGCCAAGGAACTGCAAAACTATCAGCAGAAGTGATTTGTGCTTCCAGCACATTCTACACCAGCCTGGGGAATCAGTGCTAGCAAAAGGACGTTCAGACAGTGTGGAGGTGAGCAGCCAGCACACCAGTGCTCTGGGAAGGCTGCACTGCATCAGTTTTACCCTACTGGGTCAAGCACCTACAGCTTCTTGCCACAGTGTGGCTGCTGCTCTGAAAAGTGAAGGATTTTGGTGCATCCTGCCAGCTGCAAAGCCACTGCTTATAAGGAAAGGATCAGCCACAGCACCCAGAAGACCAGCCACACAATCTTGCTAATTTTGGGAGTGCAAGAGCCCTTCTTTGCCCACAAAGCCTGTACAAGAAGTCTTGCTGAAGACTGCAAAATGAAAGGGTTTTACTGAAACCTGTGGTTGTCTCTTTATACAGGCCACCTAAAAAGTGAGGCAGTCAGCACAAGATGCTGTATCTCCACCAGCTCACCTGCAAACCACGCCTTATGATAAGGAATGAGATTTGACTTAACCTGCCTGTGGATGGGAATGGTATTCCTTACTGGACAGGGAAGTAAGGAACTATCAAAGGAGCTACAAAGCTCTGGCTTCTCTTCAGTTTTTGCTCCTGCTGCTCTAAGCTTTTTGTCAGACTGCAGCTAGTTTTTATGGAAGCAGTGGCCTTTCAGGGTGAGGTGTTTGCTGAGCATTTCCCTATCAGGATTACAGTTTTTTTATCAAGTGGTTGGCTTGATGCAGTACAGCAAAAATAGCTGTGTATTAGCAATAGCTTCCCATCTCAGGGAATACATACATATATATGTGTGCGTGTGTATATGTGTGTATATATGTATATATACACACACACACATGCTACAAGTTCACAACACTATGAGTTATCACCACACTAAACCAAATAATCTAACCCCAGGGTACGGCTGCCTTGGCTTGTCAGAGAAGGGAGAAGTCAAGGAAAATCCAACCCCAGCACTCACTTGGATTCACTGTTACATTCACGTATCCCTCTCCATGCGCGTTTTCTCCATCCACGACAACTTTAAACTCGTACAGGCCAACAGTAAGCTGGAAACAAACACAAAGGATTATTTACCTACAGGTTGGTGTCACTTTCTCAGGACCTGTTGGAAGGTCAAGTTCCTGTGCCAAAGCACAGGAGCACACAAGCAATTGTGCTTCAGCCTCTGCATACACAGCAAAGGATGGTTTCCAGGCCAAAATAGTATTAAACATATTTTAGTTTACAATGGCTATGCAGAAACCAAAGACTCTATTTCTCTCTGCATCAGGATTGTCAGTCAAGCTTTATTTTCCAGCAACAAAAGGCAAACAGAAGAGAGATAACAGAGATTAGTTCAGGTTGTCTGGCCACAGGAATCTGTACTGGCAGATTGCATTTGAGGTGAGAAAGGCCACATGTAAGAAGAAAATCTCTCCTTGTGTGTTTTTATAAATGCAAGCGTTCCTTCTCTTCCTTCCAGGTGACATGAGCCAGGCAGTCACCTCTTCACCATTCATTGTTGAGTCAAATGAGATGGTGAGGGACCAGGTGCTGGATAACAAATCTTAATACCCAAAAGGATGAAGCCCTGACAGAGACCTGCACATTCCTTTCAAAAGGTTTGGCTCTGCATAACATCCCTACTAAAGCCTGTAGATTTTTTTCTGAGTGCAGCAAAATCCAGGCTGCTCAAAGCAATGTCTCAAGTACAGAACTGTATATTCAAAGTACTTAGAGTCATTTCCTTGTTAAGAATCCCCACATGCAGGAACTGGCAACCTTTTCCCTGTTAGAGCTTGTCTAAGAGCAGCAGTCAGGGACATGCCACGAGGTACTGCAAGACTCTCATTAATGGAAGCAGCAAGTCCCTCTTCCAGTGGGCAGTACAAGGCTCAGACCTAACCAGACCACCACACTGTTCCAGGAATATTCCCACTCCTTGTTAGTGTTAAATTGTGCCATTTGTGTGCCTTGTCACACTGCTTGAAGGCAGCTTGTACCTTCCTGAAATCAATTTCTTCTTTCCCTTGTGCCAGATCAATCTCCTTTTTCTACGAGCCTCAGAAGAGGGCTTGCAGTCGAATGTTGGCTGCTTGCCCATCATGCAATTTCCTATTCATCCTGAAATCCCATGTAAGTCTTTCCTGACTGCTGGGGTCCCCATCTTCTCCACTTGGCATTTAACACAACAGGATACAAAGCAGTCAAAGCTTTACCTTAGACAGCGTCAGGGTCTTGGAGTGCTTCCCTGCCATTTCTCCACTGTAGTCTTTTGGATGAGTAATCAACTCCCACTCATAGGAATATGTGGTTCCTTAAGAAAAAAGAAAAGGTCCAGATGTTTGTTTTCAAAGCATGTCTTCCTGCCACGCTAAAGAACTGCAAAGGTATTAAACATTTACAAGGCACATTCTGCTGCACTGTGGAGAAATGAGACAGCTTGGGCTGCAGCTTTTTGGGAATATACCCAGGAAAAGAGACAATCTGCGCTTCTAAACTCATCTGCCTGGAATCAAAACCCATCTTCCAGCCTCCAAGGCAATAAAGAGCTTTGGAACAATCACAGCTCCAGGATAATAAGAGAGAAAAGCCTTATCACATCCTCAGATCCTGCAGACACAGGAATGCCAATTTTTGAACAGGAATGAATCAATCCTTGCTGTCACACAACACAGAATACACCTGCCTCTACAGTTCCCACTGCCACAGTGGACAGAGTTAAGATAAGAATTTTAAAAATACTTGCCAACAATTTGCATGATGAAATGAGGAGTGTATAGAATGTGTTCCTCAGCAGGAAAACACTCCAATTCAGATTTCGATCACTTGCTAATACAGCTCAGTTCCAATCAGCAAATATCAAGAATAGATTCTAAAAATCTAATTCTTCCTCACACACCACCCTGAGAATGTGCCATCTCTTCTCCCATCTCTTCCCACAATCTCCCAAATTCACTGGCTTTGTAGCACTTTCCATTTTTTTGTGTCTCACTATTTTCTCTAAGAGGCAGCACGAGGCAATGACTGAGTACGAAAAATTTCCACAGGAAAGTGCTCTCTGACAAAAGACATTTTCAAGACTGCCCTTATTACATGCCATACATAATGACTGTTTGCCTTTTCACACCCCAAGCCCTTAGCAGAATTCCCAGGGAAGCCTTACGAGGCGGTGGCTCAGGAAGAACAAATGCATTCAGCTGAACTTCATTCTTTGGCAGGGTCACTTCGACACTGTCTCCAGCAGAAACCACCAGCTCCTTCATAGCTGAAAGGGACAAAAACAGAATAGGAAGAGGAACAGGATTAAAAAAAAAAAGAAGTACATAAATCCACCTTAGTTTGAGTTTATGGAATAAACCTCAGCTACAAATGATGATGTATTTTGTAAACATCCTGTTCCTCAACAGATCTCCCATTTCAGGTTTTGCTCTCCTTGTCAATGCAAAAGCACTAACGGGGGTTTACAATTTTTAGACAAGCCCAAAATCACTCAGTCACCTCTTTCTTTGCAGATACTGTGCTGAAACTTGGCCCTTGGGCCCTGCACAGGGGAGTCTCTTCACCCAGGTCCAGCAGGATGGGAAGGGTTTTACTTGACAGCTTTTTGGCAGAGAACTCAGCTGCAGGCTCATGGCACAGCAAGACAAACACTGCTACCTCCAAACTGCAATTCCAGAGCTTCACAAACATATAAAGAATCCACAGAATTTCTTTTTTGAAAAACTGCTTGAGGGCTAAGAGAATTTTTTTAAACCTGCATGGCTGCCACACTGGGTATGGAAGCTCAAGATACAAACCTGGTCCTTTCATTTATATTTTCTTTTCTGCCCCCACTCCAGAGTTTTCTTGCAGTTCCATTTCAAATAAACTGACAGGTTGCTTTTAAAGACTACAAGGTAACCTTGAAAACTATGACCAGGGACATATTTTTTTCTGCTTTTTATTAGCATTAAGATAACCAGAAATCTGAACACATTTCTTAAAAACACCTCTTGGCCTCCTCATCTCCCTCTTCCCTTCCCATTTACTTTATATTTGTCTTTTTATTATTGGACCTGGGAATTATGCATAGAAAATATGCTTTCCTTAGTTTGACCCTGTCAAAGACAATGGTTCAGAGGTATGCACAAAAAATCCAAGTTAAAAAAATGGGAAAAAAGGACCTTAAACATTCAGCTATTTTCCCACTTCTATTATCTATTATTTATCTATCTTCCAATTTTAATAGCTAGTGGAATTAACCACCTTTTTTTTCTCTCTCAAATACTCCATCAGTCTTTCACCTGCAGAGTTCCAAGACAAAAAGCAATCAGATCTCATAAGGAAATAATAAAAAAACCCCAGACAAACAGATAAAAAACCTTGGAAAACTTTGTAGCTTGGAAAAACTACTCTTTACATCATCTTTGCATTGGTTACCAAAACCAGAAGGCCCTGGCTATATTAGTCTACCCAGACAAACCAATGAAGATGTTTAAAGCATATTTTCCAGTTTTAGCTGGGGTAAGCCCTTAAAAAAAACCAAAACAAACCATTAACTTGTCAGCACAGGCAGCCAATGAGCTTCCTGCCAAAAAACATCTTTGGGTGCAGTGCTTCCTTTACACTTTCCATTTGTTCCCTTGTAAGGGAAAGGAACCTTACATTCAAAAGAAACTCAGCTGTGAATGCTTCAGCACACTGGATTAACTGAATTCTGAGACACCACACGAGCAGTACACGCCATTCCCTGTGCGTAGCCACCCCTGCAGGGAGAGCTGACAGCCTGGCTGAGGGAACAGAGCTGCCAAAGGGCATTTTGGCCTTTCTGCATTTTCAACAGTCTGTTTTAGGAAATACCAGTGTGAACAGAAACATCATCATGCTGCAGAGCAAAGCACGGGCTAACAGCCAAGTACACTGTTCTCCACGGCTGAACGGTGCAGTGACACCTCAGGGACAGAAAATAATCAGTTACACCCTTTTTTGAGCACACATTAAGATTTCTGCTTGTTTTGATGGATAGCAGTGTGCCAAAGCTACTGGAAAAATGCTTCCCAGGACTCTGCCCTGCATCATAGCTCAGCCTTCACTTAGGGAATTAAGATATCCCCATTAGTTCCCAGCTGTCCTCACATGCAATGGTCACATACAGATTTATGATGCCCAAATCCCATTCCAGACCTCAGGAGTTACTGGGCTCTGACAACACATGTGCTGACAGAGGTGCCTCAGCATTTTCTCCAAGGTACCACAATTATCTCCTATTTTTCCACACTAACATGGCTTGAAGTAGCCTGAGCAGGTGACATTTGCTGAAGCCCTGCAAGTCCTCACCTGGCGTGGTGGCAGCAGTGCTTGGGGCTGCAGCAGTGCTGCTCTGGGCTGTAGGAACACTGCCATTTGTGGGGACTCCACTGGGAACAGAAGTTGCTGCCTGTGCCTTTGCTGTGCTTCTCACTGGCACGGGGCTGGCTGTGGGAAACACCTCAGAGTGAGGATGGCCATCATCAGGCTGCCCAGGCTTCTCAGTCTTCCCTGGAGCTGTCAAGTCCAGTGCCACAGGGCTGGAGAACGTAGCCAGCACTGATGATTCTGGTGTAGATGTTCCTGTGTGGATCTGTAAAGGAAAAAGTTGTCTGAGTTTGACCAGAACACTGAATATCTGTTTTAAGTTGCCCTCCTCCTCCTCCACAATTAGGGAGGCTGAAAAATCCCTGGTTTGTTTTTACAGCTTCCTCTTCTCTCTTCTGAAGTGTTTCTCCATGTTGTTCCTCCACAGCAGACAGGTCATTTCTACCCCAGCTGAACACCACTTAACACCAGATATAGCTACAGCACTTAAATACCAAGGGTGTTGATGTGGCAAACAGAAGATCCAGGTTCAAAACTGCAATGAGTGGAGCTAAAAGAACAGAAAGGTGGGATAAGACAGACCCTAAAGACAGGAACCACAAACTGGGGTTCATTTACTTTGGCTGTGATTTCCTTTTCCTGAAACCATGCAGTTGGCCAACACGAAGCAGGAGGATTGCAGTGGCATTTTTATGTAATAACTGAATTGTTGCAGCAAGAGGAAATTTATTTTGGAATCACTCTTCAAAGCAAGGTGAGCTGACACACACAGCACCCTGCGTGCCTGGCTCAGGAGCTGCTGCTGGGCAGGGAGAGGAGCTGAAGGGCACAAAGTTTGCTCACATCCACACAGGATGAGCCACTTGATTGAAAATAATCACAGTGGCAGGAACAATTTCCTTTCTTTCATCAGGAAATTCCTTTTACCTAGCCCCATTCCAGTTCCTAGCCTGCCAGGCCACACTCATGACAACTTACCCTCCACTGTGAAGTCCATGTGTGTAGCATTTTTTTTTTTTTTTAGCTAACTCTATTTTGAGAACATCTGCTAAATATTTAAAATGGAGCAATTTACCATCTCTGACTCAGAAAGTGCTTTGGAGCTGAATTTCTCACCACTACTCCCCATTAGAGGAGTGATTAAAAGCTCACATTGGAGGAAATATACCCAAGCTTTTAGACCATGCTGTTGGCATTCAGTCCAGGAAACAGGAACAGGGAAAACACTTCAGACCATGGTGGGCAACATCCTTGTCAGTAAATGGGCTGGGCTTTAGAAAACACTAAATGTTGGTTGTAAAAATAAAGCTGTGCTGCCCACACTGAACAAGCAGGCAAGCCAGGAGCAGCAGTGAAGGCACTGAGGACTTCTGTGCAAGGTTTATGTTCCAGCCTTGGGCAAATATCTCAGCTCACTTTGCTCACAGAATGTAAAACAATTGTTTGGTTAACATCTGAGCTTTATGGACCAAAGAATCAGACACTGTTTGTTAGTGTTACAGACAAAAGCTGTCTTCCTTTATTTGGTTACTTGCTAATGGGCTTACTTAAACAAAAGTATGGATTCTTTGGAATCCATGCAGGAAAAATCTGGCATGCTGCTCTTCCTCAATGGCCTCAGGACAGCTGGATGTCCCAAGCTGTATCATTTTCCACCCACTGACAACTGCAAAGGGTACTGACTCCCTTTCCTCAAGATAAAGTTTGAAATGCTGGCAGGAGGAAGAGGGAAACAGCCAGGCAGGAACTCAAGTGAGACAGATCCTTTAGGAAAGGCACAGGAGCAGAATGTTTCCATGACTTCCTACCACTACAGGAAACCACTTTTTGCTTCTCATGAATCAACCCAAAAGGGTCACAAGAACAAGAGTCACAAACAACACACAGGAGATCCACATTCCCCTGCTGGCCACAGCAGAGTGCCCACTTTGCTTGGCAATATTTTCAGTGAGCTGAATGCTTTCTTGACTCACTTTTAATTCCCAAAAAAACCCCACTTTACAGTTAAGAGAGATCCTCTTCCTTCCAAAAGTCTTCAGGATGAATTGACAGCCAAATGTCTGTAGAGAGCTTGAATTAGATAAGCTTTGCCTGGGGCAACATAACAGTAAAATGCCTCTAATGCTTGCAAGCTAAGACATTTCTTATCTTTGCTCCATAACTCTGAATTCTTTAAAGCAAAGAACAGATTATTTCATTCTTGGGGATAAATGACAAGGAGACTATAAGTTTGCCAGCTGTCCTATCTTATTAGCTTAGAAAATAGAGAGGAGTGACACATTGGCCTGAGTCAACACAGGAGCCTCAGACAATTTTGATTCCAACCCCTAAATGCCTTTGGCCTGAGACAAATAACCCAGTGTCCTTGTCTGAGAGTCCCATGTCTGTCAGAGGGACTAGAGCAGCCCTGTGCATCAGAATCCACACTGAGCCCAAGTTACTTGAGAGAAAAATACCTCTGTTCTGGAATTTTCTTTTACTTTTTTATTTAAATAGGCCTGGTCTGAATTTACAAAATGGGCTCTTTTCAGCTTAGATGGTTCCTTGCTGTCTGCAGTAAGTGCCACATCTGTGATGACTCTTAAGACAGTAAAATGTAGGTAATGTCACAAACCATTACAGACTTGGTGCTGGTGGTAAAGAGAGACATTTCCTTGTTCCTTGTGGATAAAAAGCACCCAGCACTTGCAGGAAGTGTGACAGCAAGAGCCAAACAGTGGGCTTAATGTGAGGGCAGGAAAGCATTCTCTGGCTCTGTTGCAATGCTCCTGCTCCAGCCTTTCCCAGTCTGCCTGCAGAGCTGCTGCAGTGCTGCAGCAACCCTGCTCATCAGCAGTGCTGCACTTAAATGCTTCTCCTGACTGGCTATTAAATGTGTTGCTGTATTTTAAAATTGACAAGGAATTCTACAAAGAGACAGAAAAAAGCCTGGTGCCTGGAAAATGTCACTCACTTTAATGAAAAAGTACCAGTCTCCCTCAGTTAAGGGTTGATGTGCAGGATGCACTGTGGTTTATCCTGGTTTCATAGCATGGATACAGTAAAACCAGAAATTAATGTTCACTGCACATCAGCAAATGCCATTGCAGATGGCTGTGGAGACACCAGAACTGCAAGAGGAAAATTAAAACCCACAGAGGCAATGTTTTCCCAAAACTGTCATTTTCCTTCTCTCTGAGCCTGCAAGAGCAAAGAAAAACATCTGCCTTCCACACATTCAATGCCCAGCAGCTGCAGAGGAGAAAAAGCACTTTGATTTCAAATGTCCTTTCCTACTTCAGGTGTTTGATGCTCTCAGGTATGAACGGCCAGTACAAACCAGTACAGTCCCCATCTTCCAACCCTTCCTAAAGAACAGCACTAAACACCCAGCCATGTGCTCCAGGCATTGGGACAAATGTAGCCCAGGACAAATTCTACTGATTTCAGCATAGGTGTAACTTAATTTTGGTCCATAACCAACCCAGCTCAGAATACCTTCCTCCTGGAAAGTCTGGCCATGTCCCAAGAACACAGCCTCCAATGTTGTATCCTTGGCTCACATTAAACTGCTCTTGGATTTGAAGTGCAAGGACAGCTGCAGAGCTGGCTTTGCATTTTGCAGGTAAAGTTGGATGGTTCAATAATCCCAGAATTAGCCCAGGTGGATATTTTAATTCCTCCTTCTCCTCAAAAACTCCATCCTAAACCTCAAAAATGCAAATGCCAGAAATTCCATCATGCCACTATATTTTAGTAGAAAGTTATTACTTTTATAAACTTGCATTTGGTTAAGAGACATGGATTTTCTTATCAGAAAAAATCATCAAGGAGAATAAAAACCTTCCCCTAGCACGCATCCAACAGTGCACATTAGTGACAATGGGAGCACTTCCTAAAGATGGGAAATCCTGCATGTTCAGCAGCATTCAGAAGCTGATTAATCAGTGTAATTTAATATTTGCAACCAGTTCACTAGACACATTGGACAGTAACAGCAGGATAACCTGGAAAGCAAAACTGCAAACAGAACAAGCAGGGAGATGTGAAAGGTGCTCCCCAAGAGCAAGAGAAGACATTTAAGAGTGGCTGCAAAGACATCTCAAATGTGCGACAGCTGAGAGAATGGGGTCACCGTGCTCAGCTCAGCTGCTAGGAGGAGGAAAGAACAGGGAGGGTGGAAATGCTGCAGCATTGCAGGGGAGAGAGAAAGCTGAGCACGAGTCAGCCCCAAATGCTGGGGGGGTTCTGGAAAATCAAACATTTGTCAAGCTTTAGTGCCTGGTTTCACATGTGTCACCCTGGCTGCCCAGGAGCTCTCGGCAGCGTCCCTTGGCTGCTCGCCACATCCTGCTCCAGGGTGGTGGCTCAGGCAGTCACAGCCCTACCTGCAACCAGGATTTGAAAAATTCAGTCATTTCCAGAACCAGAGGCAGCAGTTTTGTACAATGCCAAATCCCTGAAACACGGCAAAAGCTATTTCAGGAACAGTTTAACAAAGTAGAATTATATTTCACCATCAGGAGTGCACAAGCATTTTTTAGATAAGGCTCAAAAAATTATTTGCAGATGTAAAAATACAAGCACCACTTAACAATTCAAATGTGCCAAATTCTGTGTAACATCAAGATGTACTGGCTTAACACTGTATGTATTTGGAGTAGAGACTAAACTGATTTCATTCACCCCGTGCCAAGGTAAGCTTTGGTGGATTTGAGAAACAGGAGCACTCTTCAAAAAAAGAGAACATTTGGCATTAAGATGCCAACTCAAGCAAGCAGACTGACATTGAAGTACACTGTGAGCTGTATGCATGACTCTATAAAATAATGTATTTAACTGCCTTGATTCAGCATTTAAATGAAAACAGCTTACTTCATTGTGTGGATCTGAACAGGTACTTTTACAGGTAACAGTTTTCAGCTCCCAGACAATTCCCACTGACTGTCACCTTTTCTTCTCATCTGGCAAGCACACTGTGAGTATACAGAGGATAAGCATTATCACAGACTCCATCCTGCCTCACCTTCCACTTCAGCAGTTTATCCCATCTAAGGAAGGGGAGGGTACAGTCCCCTACCCCAAAACCCAACAAAACCCCAAACCACTGGCCATGCCTTGTTGACAGGAGGTTGAAAACTGGTAAAAAAACTGGTCAAAATCTACCTAAAGCCAGACTGAGGAGGAGGACAGCTGTCCCAGACACCCCCACTCCAGCCCCAGCAACCACTTACCTGGGAAGAGTCACCATCAGCATCCTGTGACCTGTTCACATTATTGCTCTGAGGAGGGAGTAGGCTTCTGGGGTAGTGTTCTCTTGGATTCTGTCCATTTTTCAGCAAGTCTTGGTTTTGATTTTCTTTCTCAGGAGCAGCTCTGTCTGCCACTAAGTGCCTCAGGACCTGATCCTTCAAGCGCTGTGCTTCACTTTGGCTGCTTCTGGAGTTCTCTGCCAGATCCCTTCTCAGGAGTTGCACCCTGTCACCTGCCAACCTCCACTCCTGGAATGATCTCCGCAGTCTTTTCTTCCTCTGGACAGGGATGTCCCAGTCCAACCACTTGTGACTCCAAGTCTTCACGTCACCTTCCATATGGAAGTTTAACAAGTGCTCTGTGCTTTTTGATTTCTTTAAAAACACCAAAACAGAATCTGAAAAGCCAGTCTGGTTGGCCTGGCACGTGCCAGGCATGGTGCAGTTCACCTGGATGCACATGTTTTCCAAGAACCAAAAGGCATCACAGGTGGGGCGCTGGCAGCAAGTGGTCTGACAGGAGCTCAGAGTATGGAACCCTTCCAGAAGCTGCAAATGGTGACCTGCCCACGATGTCAAACGGCCACCAAGCAGGATCTTCCCCAGCTCACATTTAGATCCGTTCCAGTTTGCCTCTGGGAAAGAGGAGGGAAGACAAACAGACAATTCTCAATCCTTTAAAGCAGTGGATAATAGATTAATTTGGGGCACAGGAATAACGCAGGAGAACGGATATAAGAAAGTAAATCTGACTTCTCAGAATCTCTATCTGGCCTCACTATCCAGTACTTCCACCAGATTTAAAGGAACAATCTGCTCCTCCTACCTAAGCCACCATCACCCTTTCCAACAGGGATGGAGAGGCAGAAGTGAAGACAAAAATGTTCCTGTTTCAGAGGAGCCCATAATGTCCACACTGAGCAGCTGGACCAAGGTCACACAGCAAGTTCAGAACCAGAAATTGAACCCCAAAATCCCAAGTGCAGTTCTTTAGTTTAACCACTTATGGCCTTGCCTCTCTGCCCACAGTCTGCCTAGAAGGAAAACACTGCAAACAGTGCCACTGGCTTGGTGCACAGTACAGAGGCATTTTTAACTCTTCCATGCTGATATTTGACATCAGTTGCTTATTCTGACTGAATTTGCTCCACTTGGGAAGTTCTTAACAGCTTCTAGAAAAGGGCTCTGCAAGGAAAAGTCTTGCCACCCACCCTGCCATAGTGTTTTTCATTAAAAACCCTCAAACACTTGACATAATTTCTGTTAAGAGTCAAGTCACTTCAGGTCTCAGCTCTGCAGTAAAGCAGCAACTGCTTTGCATACGGATTTTTTTTTTTCTTAGCATGAAAATTTTGAGTGCTTGCAGGGATCAATGGATTAAAGGCTTCCAAAATTCAGAGCTCTGCAGATTAAGGACTCCCTAAAAATAGCCTAATGACCTATGGGACTGTTACACAGTGCTGTGTTCAGCATCCAAGTGATAATAGGTCATTGGAAGATTACTTTACAAACTGTTCCTGGACTGGGAGTTGTGCAGCTAGAGAATATGCTCCAGATCTGGCTGCCTCCCTGTCAAGAATGGGGTTCTTGAACACAACACAGATGGGAAAGTTTTTTCTCCATTAAAATGAAGTCTGAATTTAAGTTATAGTATCCTGATCAAGAATGAACTCAAGTTTAGTAACCAAGTCATGGGGGACAGAGTTCCCTGTGTGTGTTTGAACCCACCACTGTGCAGAAGGGGGAGAGGCTCCTCACTCAAGCAATGAAACGTGCAACAGAAACTCTGCAAATGTTCAACAGCAAGAGAAGTTGACATCAGCACCTTTAAAAACCTCAACACCCTCATCACACCTCATCAACTCCTTGGAGAGAGAGCAGACAGGGAATCTGTGTGCCCAGGGCAACAGCCAACCTCATCACACCTGGAACACCTGGACAGCCAGTTCCTGGCACCACTGTCACAGTCACAGGCAGGGACAAGCTCCTGGCACAACCTGATGGAGATGGAATTAGAACAGAATATGGAATGTGTGTGCACACCAAACCCACGTGTATGCACACACACTCTCTCCAGACTTGGAGAAACAATAACAAATTGAAGAATTACACCATTCCTGTGAATTTCAACGGGATCTCATCCACCCAGATTTACGTTTTGCCCGTAAAATTGCCTTTCTGTTAAAGGTGAATCACTGCCCCTAATATATCCTGTGCATGAGGGAAATGTGCTGCTTCCCACATTCCTAAAATCCTTCCTCCTCCTCCACCACTGCTCATCCATCTCTCCTCATATGTCAGGCCTGGCTCACACGTACCACTCAAATTAAGGCTTGATATAGAAACACTGAAATTCAGCAGCAGTTTCTAGTACCAGGCCTAGAACTAGGGCACACACAGAATGAAAAACATTTAAGAGAAAAATGTTGCCAGGGAAGATATCTCTGGTGACAAATCACTACATAACACAGGTATTATATTTATTTATCTCAATTGTAAAGCCTGGATCCCCAGAAACATCTCTTCACCATGTCAGAGCCATGATTTAGCCTGGATGACACAACACTACCATGCTGAGAGCATTCTGCTTCTCTTTTAACACACTGCTAAAACAAGATTTGAATAATATTTTGGCTACATTTAATTTCCAGAACTCTGCTAATGGCCACTTGGGACATGTCTATTTGAAATTAGCCAGTATGTTCTTCTGAATTGCTGTACATGGACAGCTTAAAACTCAGATAACCCTTAGGAATGACAGAAGTGAACAGGCAACTCCCAGCACCCCAGCCCAGCATTCCAGATATGAATTTTCCACAGAGACATACTGATTTTCCCTTTTCATTTTCAAGTTCCATGGCCTCTGGTGGGAATCAAACATTCAGACAACTCTATGTGCCCTAGGAGAAAAGAGTCTACACTTGCATTTCATCTGTAGAAAGCAGGAATATTCCTGAGGATGAGTTCCCTCCTAAGCTCAGCACCACACAAGTCACAAGACAGCTGCACAGTGGGTGTGCTTAGTCACTTTTCCATATTGTTTTTGTCACATCAGTGGAGAAAACTGCTCTTCCTAGGAACTCAGGAGTTCCTGTCCCAGGGATGCAGCTCACAGCTTTGCTGAGCAGCAGGGGAATGGAACACACAGGCACAGCTCCTATTAATAACTTCAGGTTTGCAGACTTGCCCAGGCAGTCAATCCTGCCTGATACCAGATTAATGATTAAACACTTAACTCTGGGGACTTTTTAAGCCTGCCACAAGTCAGTCAGTTATGTCAACACAATCCCCCTTGCGTAACTCCACATGACCACGCTCATTTCTAGGCAGCCATAACTCCTCCTCAGCCTCACAAGCTCCGCTGCCTGAGTGACACAAACAAGCCCAAAATAACAAAAACTCTGCAATGGAAAAAATGTCCACATCAGGGTAACTAAGCCCATATAATTATATTTATTTCTGCACATACAAAAACCTTAATTTAATGGACTCTTCACTCATTTAACCGTTGGACTCGATGATTTCAGACCTGCACTGTTCCAACCCCAACAATTCTACGAGTTGGCTTTTACTCTTTCAAATACAGCAGCCCTTAAACACACCAACACTGTCTAGAACACCCTCAGGAGTCTCATGGGAGCTCTACCTCTAACCTTCCAAGAAATTACTAAAGCCAGGAAATGCATGCAGGAAGCCCAGCTGACAAGGAAACACCATTCAAACATACAACCCTTTGCTAAGACCAGGAATACAAACATGTCTTTCCAGGGTCTGTTAGCTGATTAAGATCACACAGATCATTAGCTTAATCAAGTCTGCCACTGGGAACTGTCCAGGAAGGTCCAGTAACACAACAGGGATGCTGCAGCTGTCTGGAGAACAGGTCCACATAACTGGGAAACAAAGCAAACCAACCCCTTCACAAACCACACATCAGACAATCCATTAGAGAAAAACTTCCATCCAAGCCACTAACTTGGTTATTTACTTGAGCAGGAGGTTGGTTGCTCAAGTTTGAACAGGAAATAATAAAAACAAACATAACCATTGCCTGTAGGCAAATAAAGACTTCTGACACACTGTTCTTGGGAAAAGCATTCAACACCTTAGGGCTAAAAAATATTCCTGCCTTTCCAGGTTGCTTTCCTTAAATTGAATTATTTTCCAGTTTATCACTTGTTCCTTTTCTCAAAAATTAAGGTCAGAAAAACCCCTCTCTGAGATACAAGCTACACTTTTGAGAGCTCATTTGGTAACTGCTAAGGGTGACGTTTTGTTTGGTTTAAATAAAACCAACGGCTTTGGTTCGTCAGTTCTAAAAAACCAATTAAAAAGGAAACCAATAAAAAACCAGCCCTACAATGTATACCAGCAAACCATTTCACTTTTCTCTCTGAGTATTTTAAACAAGTAAGGGGGATAAAGACTATAAAAAGCCATACACACAGTCCCAGAGAGAACAGAAGAGTCACCTGCAGAGGAGCACAAGGCACACAGGCAAGTGCACAGGTAGAACAGCTGCAGAATTCCCAGCTCCCTCGCAGCTCTTCCCAGGCAGTGTCGTGACAGGAACCAGGTGCTGATGCTGGGCTTGGCTTCCAACCTCTTCTCCATGGCCTTTGTGGGCAGCAGCAGGGTTCTAGAAACACGTAGGGTGTGAAACACAAAACATCCCGTGGCAATTGAAATGTTCCTGCACAGATCCAGTGAGAGTGCAAAGTGAACAGAGCATTTGGGGAGGAAAAGTAACATCTTATCTGTGATTAGTCCAGCTGTTGCTAAGGAACTATCAATGTCTGATACCAAAATGAAATTTGTAGTGGCACAGCTCCCAGTGCTGAGTGCAGGGGGCATTTCCCTTGTGGTTTTCTCCTCCAGACCCCGTTTTTCATCTATCACAGAAGCTGTCCACTGGATCTCAAACAGGCACTTGGGAAATTTCAGTTTCAAATAAGCCTGAGGACTGGACAGCCAGGGAGCAACGCGAGGATAACACAGGCACTGACAACCCCAGCACATCTGCCCGACGATGTCATCGCAGGCACATCCGTGCTGGCTGGTGCCAGCCAGAACAAGGGAAATGAGAGCACAGCAACGCTGGGAAACTGGGAGCTAACGCCCTGGTTTGCTTCTTGTTTTGCTTCACAAGGCAGGGATCACCAAACTTCTCTGCCTTTCTAATCCAAAGGCTATTTAATAGCCTCATATGCTAATTAAATGTAAATTATCTGTAGGTGATGCAGTAGGAGAACGTTAATTATTTCACAGGTAATAAATAGTATCTATTTTAAGGGAATAATGAAAGCATCATTAGGCACTAAACGTCATTAAATCTGCCAGTTCTTAAGAATCCAAAGGGAATGCTGTTACAGCCAAATCCACCAGCGCTCCTCAAGCACTCAGAGCTTGTTACACCTCGAGGAATTGCACTCAACCGTCCGCAGCAGAGCAGGAACAGACAAGGGAGAAAAACTTCATGGGGGAATATATAATCCCGCGCCCGCTCAGCCAACAGGTCCATGAGGAAACTTTCCGCCGCCCCACATCCCCGGTCCCCGCACCTGCCCGGCCCGAGCCCCCAGCACGGAGCCCCTGGGGCCGGGCCCGGGCCCCGCGGGAGGCGGCATCGCCCCGTGCCGCCGGCGGGTACGTACCAAGGGCGCATGGCGAGGCTCGGCGTCTCCTCANAAGCTGAACCGCCGCCTCCCGGCACCAGGGCTAGGTCCGGCCGTGTGGGCAGTGCCAGGGCTGCGGAGCCACGGCTCCCCACCGTTCGCTCCCCCGCCGGT
>VXBB01003213.1:0-14355 GCA_013399915.1 Illadopsis cleaveri | reverse complement strand
TCAGTTAGATATGTACCCTCAGGTTAAGGGTTTTGTCCTCTGTGCAGAGCATACATGTGGTGCTACAGCACACATTGGTTTAGAAAGTGTCCTTCAACTGACAATATACAATGAAAACACAGAGAGAAAGGCTGAAAATCTTGAAAGAAAGATTTCTGAAAGACCTTCTAGGCATTCACACAAGTTTAGAAGTGAATAAATAGTTTAAAAAGTATAAATTCACATAACAGTCACAAAAAGAAGAGCCAATTTGGAACAAAAAAAAGTCACTCAAAAAAAAAAAAAATATCAGCATCAGTAATGGAATTGCAGCTCCTTTTATGTGGTGCAAGCCTCCAAAGTTCCTGTACATCCACATCTTCAGAAAGAGTCTAAAATCTCTGAACATTGGAGCAGAAACCTGTGTATATGTGTGAAGACACATAAAGATGATAAAATAACAGAAGAAAAGAAGCTTGATGAGATGAAAAGCGGGAATAAAAAAGAAAAAGATCATCAATTACATTTTTGGTGTTTTCCATATTCATGAATTTCAAGCCAGTCCAAAAAATTATTAAAATATATAATTGCCTGATCCAAGAGTTAAGAGTTGCCTTTTTTGTCTTCTCTTATATTAATGCTTTCAGTTCATCTATTTACACACATGACCTGTTAGGTCAAATGTAGTTGCTGCAAATTGAAAATTTAGGTCCTGTGAATATAAGAAAAATCAGATTCCCATCTCCTATTTGTTTTGTTTGAGGATTTTAAGTCTGGTGAGTTGAGGGGTTTTGCTTTTTCTTTATAGTTATTTGAAGGCACTTTCTTTTAATTTGTTTGGGTTTTGCTAGATTTTTTTTTTTTCTTTTTTCCTCAGCTTCAGAGGCAAGTATCTTGCTCCTGTCTGCTTGCTCACTGACCCCGTGATCCCTGCATTGGTTTCANTCCTATTTGTTTTGTTTGAGGATTTTAAGTCTGGTGAGTTGAGGGGTTTTGCTTTTTCTTTATAGTTATTTGAAGGCACTTTCTTTTAATTTGTTTGGGTTTTGCTAGATTTTTTTTTTTTCTTTTTTCCTCAGCTTCAGAGGCAAGTATCTTGCTCCTGTCTGCTTGCTCACTGACCCCGTGATCCCTGCATTGGTTTCACTAGAAAGAGACACTCACACAGTCCTGGAGGCAGAAAGCAATTAAAACATCATGATCGAAAGTGTAAACTTTCCAAGCAGTCTCACTGCTGGCTTCTTTAGGAAAGAACACTAGAAGTACAATAAGTGTTACACTCTTTAAAAAGAAAAAAAAGTTAACAGGCTCAAAGCCTACTCATGAAGAGAACAATTTCAATACCCAAGCCATCAGACAACAAAGGGTTTAAAATCTCACTCTTATATTTCATATTTAGAGAGCTTAAAATTTAGTACAGGGCTTTTGGATTAGCACACACACACAAAGAACCATTCAACCGAAAACACTGAAAAAACCAAAACACTTCAGAGATTTAGTCTAGTCAAGTAAGAATTGGCAGATCACTTCATGGCAGGAAAAATTATAAACTCCAAAGTTTTCTAAAACAGGTAAGAGATACTATATCACAGTAAAGAGATAACAATCTTTTATTTCATATGTCTGTTATCTAATCTTTTTTTGCTTGTTGAAATGATAAAATTTGGAAGATTTTTTTTCAGTTTATGCCTGAACCTCTTGATCAAATTTCTGCCCTGGCAAGTAGTTGAAGTCCACTCAAGGAAATGGAAAGAGCTGTCCTACTAGATGCCTTGCTAGGCTATGAGTTGATCAATCTCTGCTCTCTCCAGCTACAAGGGAAAACAAGTTCACCAAAATAACTCCAGCTCTTATTCCCAGCTGTAACACCAAGCTTCCAACTGTTTTCCCTCCTTTTGGAGAAGAGCCAGAAGAGCTCAAATCTCTCTTCCACTTTAATCACAAGTTCATATCAGAGAGGTCATCAAGAGAACTTGTTCAATCAACAGAAAATTTCTGAAAGTTCCAATACTTTTAACTTTTTCTGTTCACATTTCAGCCATAACTGCACAAAATATAAATCACTCTTTGATGTATCCACAGCTGCTCTTGTATGGCATGATCAGGCAAATGGTCCTTTACAATAACACCTACTCACTCCAAACAGTCTAGGAAAAAAATAGGAGTTAAAATGATGTATTTTACCCAATGTTACTATGCAGATACTTACTTCCTCACACCATTGAATTTAATTAAATATCCTATTTCTTGCTAAAGACACTTTATTTAGTTTAAAGTCAAATATATTGATGGGGAGATATATTCCAAAGATCCAGAAATGAGGTTGATTTTTGGAGAAAAGAAAGCAAAGAAAGGGTTCATAATAAATAAATTATTGATAAATTTCCTAACGATTGATAGAGAATTCTGGAGGCTAAAGGTGCAGCAAGAACTGTTAATCTGGAGAAAAAAAGAGCAAGAGGCTGTGGAAGATGGGGCAAGAGGGACAAAGACAAAACTGGGATCCAATAGAAAGAGCACAAAAAAAAAGAGGAAAAGGTAGAAAAAGAAAAGCTCTCAGCAGGCAGCATCACTAGAGGAGGGCAGATGTGAAGAATACAAGTGACAAGAGGTCTGCAATGCACATGGTGTTATGTGCCAACTGCAATAGCATCCCAGGGTAGTGACATTCAAGATTACTTGGGTTTAGCAAAAGTGAATTAAAAGCATTAGGAACATGCTTGTATTATTTAGGACCTTCTTTCAGCTCTTTTTTCCTAAGTCCCAAAAGCCCCAGTACAGGATAAATTAAATCTTCTGAGGGATATTTCTGTTCTGAAGGATACTGTCATCTATTCCTCAGCAGGAATTAGACTTCTTTACCAGACCTGCAGGGCATGCTGCAAGGCACTTCCAGTCACACAGTTTTCTGTACAGAGTTGGGATTTGATCAAGATGAGATCAGAACTTGGGGAAAACAGCTGCTGATGGGTTGAGTTCTGTAATTTGGTTTGTCTCTGTAATTTGTTTCAGCAATAATGAAGACCTGGAAAACAGTTTTGTGCAAGTGAATCACAGACACTCATCTGGATGAAACATCTCTGTAGACCTGAACAGGGTATTTTCTTTAAGCTTCAAATTTCATTGCTACAATGTTCAAGCCATTTATAAGGCTTTATATGAAAGTACAGAATTACAGGCAGAGTAAAATGTGAAGAGGTAGAGTCCATCAAATCATCAAATGGTTTTAATTTTTTTACTAATAAAATCAGCTCTAAGAGATTGAGTCAAGTCTTTGGTGTGAGTTGAGGATAACATTAGCCATTAACATGAAAACTTTGCTAGTTTCAGTAAACCATGAATGTTCAGAAAACCTTTGCACTCAAGAGGAACAAATCTGTCATGCTCAGAACAGCAGATATTGCTAGGATACTACATCAAAAATGGATTTTCAAGTAGAAGAGTCATTAGCATCACATGCTGTGCATTGATCACTAGCATCCACTACACTTTCCTAAAACTTAATGAAAGTAGGAGAGTTTCCAAGGAGAACATCCAGTTTATCCCACCAAAATACAAAGTGACAAGCACACAAAGATGAAGTACTAGTGTGAAATGCACAATTAAGTTGTGGCTTGGAGAAGGAAGGCAACAGCCTTCATCTACAGAGAGGTTTTTGAACACATTGGCCCCATTTGTTATTTTTTAAAATGTTTGTTTCATTTACACAAGGCCACTACACAGCAGGGTCAAGAATCTGTAAATTCCATTTGCACACCTTCACAAAAATAGCAGAACCAGGAAGAATTTTTGGTTCTTTTTTGCTCACACACCTTTACAAATCCAAGTATTAGATCAACTCCAATTTAAAATTTGTATTACACAGAGAACTATGTCTAGCATAGTCTAACCTTTGGTTAGTTTGAAACCTCAAATAAACTTATTCATAACAGCAACAAGATTTGACAACTGCTCGCTAATTACTTGTCTTACAGAATATTTTACTCAGTTTTCATTTAATTTATACTTGTTTTGGAGATTTAATCGGATGACAAGTTTTAATTAAATGAAAAATTAAGGTTCATGTTTAAACTTCAGTTTTTGTAGATAAAAAAAAAATCTTTTCAACAGTTTATGTCATTTACAGAGAAGATTGTGCAACCAGCTTGGACCAGACAAAAAAAAAAAAAAACAAAGCACTAGCCCAGAAAAAAAAATCAGGAAGCGGAAGGGAAAAAAATTAATATCAAATTTTTAAATCTCTGCTTCTATTCTGAAAAAAAAAAAAAAAACAACTTTGGTGCATAATTTACTATGTTTAATAAGGCAGTTGGAAGTTTAAGAACATCACAACCTGTCAGTCCCACAAAATTCCCCTGGATTCTTCAAGTCAAAAAGACTTTGATCTAGTTCATATTTCATCATCACCAATGAGCAGGACACAGTCCACTCTCATGGCTCCCTTGTCCCACTGGGTTTTATGTTGTTTACTAAAACTGAATGTCTTATTAAGAGAGCAGAGAGTAAGCAATTAGCTAGAGAAAATATTGGAAAAAAAAAAAAAGGGAAAAACATTCTTTAATATATATGTCAGAACTCTACACAGACATGTTATAGCTCTTGGGACACTGGTTTTAAAATTTACTTATCATTCCTAAGTCTAGGTTCACATGCCCCTTGTAAAATCATCATGGAGAGTCTCTCTCATTACAGTCTGTGACACAAGTTATGCTCTCTCAGTAAACCTGGGGAAAAGAAAATATACCCCAAAGAACAGCAAAGTAATAAAATCTGACATTAAGAAAAAAATTATCATTAAAAAAAATCTAATAATGGCTCCTAGCACTTTTTAATAAAAGATACTCAACTGCAGCATCTTGAGGAACATGACTTGTTTTAATTATTTATTGAGAGTTGATGGTTTATTTGAAAGAAAATGCAATTATATCCTGACACTTGAATCACTACCAGTTTGTTTTGTTCATCTGATACTGCTAAGAGGAAGGTTACCTTCCTGTGGAAATTCTGACATTTCTGTAATTGGTTTTGCCACCCTTCCAAGAGACTGAAAGTATTCCTTTCATTAAAATTGTGCAAAAATTAGAGTCATGATATTATTAAGATTGATGGTCAACATCACCAATAACCCAAACCTCAAATGGATCAATTTTTTTTTCCTGTTAGACACAAGCTTTATATAGGCTTTGGGCATCAAAAATTCCACTGACACAAAAAACACAAATCAAACACAGGCCCTTAACAAACCCATTCAAATCAATCCATTAACCAGAGGAAAAGAAACAAAGGAAAAAATAATCAAAGACTAGCAAATCAAAGGCTTATAGGATAGAAAAAAACTTCTGTTCCACTGAAATAAAATGGAATTTTGCTAAATTCCGCCATTAGGTTAGAGGTTTGTTTGCCAGTTGGTCAAAATCAGGAAAAATAAATGACACTCTCAAAAACACTGTGCCAAGCTTTGGCTAATTTCAGTACTGAAAGCATTTCAGAACATTCAATAAGACATTCAGCTGAATTAAATATCTAGTTCAAAATAAAGTTAACTTGTTCAGCAGAGACTCTAACATTATTTATCTGTAACCATGTGATAAACCTGTTTACCACCCTTCAAGGAGCACTACACGTGCAACTGTAAGAGAGGAAGAGGAGAGGAAAGGAAAACACAGTAAACAACAGAACCAAACCATTACATTTTTTAGGCCGACTTCAGTACCCACATAACTGCACTTTCATCTTTTTATTGGCCTGTCCAGGGAACCTGAAACACACTTAACTATTCTGCAAGTGAGAGATGGTTACCAGGTCACTTAGAATAGACCTGAATGTGTCTTGGCCATGGCTCACAACACAATTTTCAATGGGCCTGATGGTCTGACTTAGTGCAGCTATGAAGGCTTACACAGCTCCTGGACAGTGTTGCAGCAGACCTCTCATTAAGGGAAGAAATGAGCCAAGACAAAGATTCTCATCTAACAACACGAAAAGGGTCCTGGTTTATTCTTCTTTACAGCTCAGTTAACCTGACTCCAACTATTCACTGACTCTGGCTGCATCAAGCTCCTATTGCAGGGTCCAGCTGCAGACCCTGACTGCTGGTTATTTCCTGCTGGAATATGACTGCAAGGATTTCCCTGCCACCTCTGACCACAGGTTTCCCCTAGCTCAGCCATGACTGCAGGCTCCAACCTGCAGGGGAGGGGACAGAAGAGTAGGCAGCCAGGAGAGAATGAAAGTTCCTGAACACTCATCCCATGAGAAAGGCGACAGGGACCGCCTCCGGCAGGAAAAGGATATAAAAGTTGCCATTCTGTTGCAAAGTGTCTGTGTTTGGCTCTTGGGGGAGAGGCAGACACTCAGCTCAGCTGAATCATCATAAAAAACCTCAATTTTCTTCTGCTTCTAAGACTTTGTCTCCACTTAATTGTATCAAAACCTCAGTTTACTTCTAACAGTGCAAATAAGATTTTCTTAGCACCTGCACTACATACATTCTAAACGTGCATAACTGATAAAGTTCATCAATTGTCAAGTTATTCTTAATGCCAACTTAGCCTAGGGGTACACAGCTTTCCACCGAAGTTTAACCATTCCTCATTGAGAAAAAAGGCAAAAATCCTCCTTAGCAGTAATCATAGCCACGCCTTGTGCTGACAAACATGATTTGAAATACACTGCATGACTTCATGGAATTCCCATGGAAGGAGGAGCAGGAAATCAAACTCTGATTTTTGTATCCTACTTCTTTGTTCACATAAACCTTATGCCATCAGATTTATCTAAATATAAGGTTGGATTTATCGTTTAGCTTCATTCTACCTTTTCATTTTTGAAGAAAATTTTACAATGTACTTTATTGGTGCTCTTATTAAACAGAGATTATTTTCCAGGTGCAGGTCATGTATTGCCATTGCTTTCAGGATTTCCAGGCCACCAGTTCCTGATGTGGTACAGTGATCTCAGAAGATTACACATGGAGCAATAAAACAAAATACCCTGACATGCAAAGACAGACTTGTTCTAAACTAAATACTGTTATGGTACCCTGTCAAGTGTAAACCTCTACATCCAATTGCAATAAGTATTGATATGTATCCATTCACCTGATTTAGATGAAAAATTCTCATAAAAGCTTATTTCCTCTGTTTGCTAATGGCACAAAAACTTGAGAACTATTTGTTCATTCCCAGCTGCGTAGTGGGAAATATCTAGGTCATTCACCTGCATGCTACTCCTTAATTACCTGGCTCTTAATACTCCCATGGAAAAAATACATTCCAGTATAAACTAAGAAGTACAGTGCTTAAATAATGTACATTGAGGAATTGCAGTGGAAAGGTTATCCAATCTGGTAGAAACTTTAATTTAAAACACAGATAAGAATAACATGTAGACACATGGATGTCTACTAAAAGAGGAAAAGTCACACACGTGTATTTTTCATCTCAAAAATCTCATATCATAATATGAAGTATGACATTAATTTATGAATTTCACCAGTGACTTTTTATATCCATTATCTTCTAATACCTGGATAACACAGATCAACATAATTGTTACATTAAATGATCAAGTGGTTGCTGAATGCAAAGTACAGAAACTGTACAAAATTGGCAATGTACAGAAAAAGTACCACACGTTCAAGAGATGGACTCAATGATCCTTGTGGGTGCCTTCCAATTTATAATATTCTGTTGTATCTGTGTGAAAAAGGAAATTGACAAGTAATTATTTGTACAACTATCAATATTTTAAATGTCTACTATACCATCATCAATTTCTATGAACTGCTCTGTTCCAAAGACACAAAAAAGCTCAGAGAAGAAAAATTCCCCTCTCAATTCTTTTGCATAATTTCGGGGGTTTTTAACACAACAGCACTCACATAGTGAAGCTATGATATCATAAGTAGAGAAATAATGAAGATACTGATCACTGCCAGAAATGGAACACAGTCAGGGTCTTACTTCCAGTCATAAATCTGTTAAAATTTAAGTTTTCTCCTCAACTGTGTGATCCAAAGGTATTTCTGTAACACTTTTGGTGCAGTTCAAAGTCAAAGAAGGATAAGCCCTATTTTCTAGATGTACTTCAAAGTTAGCCCAAATGGATGGAAGCCTTGAGAGATCAGTACTTCTTTTCCTTTTTCCTTTTTTAATCAGTATGAGGATAATTTCAGTCTGTCATGTTTAACAGATTATTTCACTGCAGTTTTCAAACACTTTTTTAATATATATTCTTCCTATATGAAGATTTTTTTTTTACCTTCCCCAAATTCAACTTACCCAGAAATCAAAAGAGCATGTGTGTTTTCACATTGAATTTGCCGTTTTTAATGCACTTGTATTTTTCTGTAAGAAGCATCTGGGACAACTTCAGGCAATCTTCCAAAATAATGGTAGTCCCTATGGCAGAAAAAATTCCTGAAAACAGAAATAAATTCTCCTGTTATGGTCATTTAGTTTCACTTGTATTTAAATGAGAAAATAACCAACAGCATTTCTGTAGCCAGCAGCCTGATTTGCTGGCACTGTGTGCCTCCAAGCCAAAAGCCACAACAGCCCTCTTCTTGGCCTAATCACCTTGTGTTGATAAAGGCCACAAAGTATTATTCCCCTGAATGCAGGTGTGCACAACAAAGACTGGGAATTGCTACTACAACACTTAATCTTTAAGAATATCCTAAATTCTAAACTCCATGATATACTGAATAAAGGAAAACTACCATGGGGCTCGTAGTATACAAAGAAAAGAACATGCAGGTCTGGAATGCAACACAGGTATTTTACAGAGAACAGTTATCCAGAGCTCAGAAAATCTAGGAAGCAGGACAGGAGCCCAGGTCTTCCTACTTGCAAATAAGCATCCTCACACCTAGTCAAGTCTTCTATCTTGGGGCATTCTTTACTTAAAACAGTCAATTCTGCCCTTTGATTATATTTCACCTTGCTGAAAGTATTACCCACAGTATATAAGCATCATGTTTTATTTGCCAGACTGAAGACAACCTAGGTATTAATAACCCCTACTGTCACCATTCCCTTAACTCTGTAAAATAATAGGTCACATTAAAAGAATCTAACATAGAACTTGCTCTTTTCTTTTTGAATTAATAATGATCCTGAGGCCTTACATTTAAATTGAATTTGCACAAAACCAGTTCACAATTTTAAGTTAGACTGCATATTTATTATTACAGTAACACTCTACAGATAGATTCAAGACAAATATTTTACTGAGAGTAATAATCCCAAGAAAGGCAAGTAATTCACAGAAACTAGACTTCCCCACTGTGAGAATTATTATATAGAAGTTATAGCTGTTATAATAACTTCTATATAATTATTATATAGAAGTTATAGGCAGATGCAGCTACATTCTCTGGGCAAAGGGACATGTTGAGAACATATCAGACAGTCCTGAATGAGGAGCTACACTGGACAGACCATTGTAGCAACTCCTGTGCTTGGAAACATCTTCAAGGCATAATTTTGCCTTTGGTACCTTTAGGAAAAAGGCATTAGGAAGGAACTGCTTATAGGTTAAAAGCTACTATTTTTTCTGAGCTATTTTCCCAGTGGTGTTTGAGGGAGGGAGGGAAGAGGAAAAAAAAAAAGAGGGAACTGCATCAGAAGATGGATCTTTGCACTGCCTACAAGAAAACCCAAAATAGTGAATGTACAGGAATCACCTGTGCTCTAGGTAATTCTCTGTCAGCCCTAAACAGGAAGAGTGGAGCTTCCCCTAATAAAATCATGCCAAACAAAATCCTATTTTGATTTAAAGCAGCAAGAATGTATTTCTCTTTATTGACTTTTGTCAAGACCTCAATAGACAGTGAAATTTCATCCCTCCCCTCAAGTTTCACACTTAGTTGCTATAAATGTTTTCCTACATCAAAAAACTAGTAAAATAACATAATGCTAGTCAGCTACTATGTTTTTCAAAGTATGCTTCTAACACTTACTGAAGTAGTATTTATGCCATTGGCATAGCTGTGTCCTTCACTAGAGGCAACTGCATATATTACCATCTTTTAATGCAAGAAGTTTCCATGTTTATGATATTTTATGCAAGACATTTCATAGTTACAGAATGCAATCAGTAGACTTCTTTCCTTAAAAGGCTTTATAAAAATTGTATATGCCTCAGAAGAAATTATGCTGTATCTTGTGTCACAGATTAATGCAACATTATGGTAGCAACCACTTAATATCCCTAAAAATCCCCCTCCCTCAATATCCATGAGCAAAATATAAGAGTTAAAAATTTCAGTACCAAGGAAAAAAATATGTTTAATACTTGAACTATGGAGATAAAAAAGACTTTCATCAGATTCCTAAAATATCATTTTGAACACGATAAAAGTGTAAGATCTTGAATGGATTACTTCTATCACCGCTTCCCCTATTCTCCATGGATTTACTGAAGGGCTTCTCTTTTCAGGCTTCAACTACACACTTAGTGTGCAGTCACATTAATTGGAATTCTGGCATGCAACTAAAGCCAGGGTTACCCTGTTTATAAGAGAGAGTTGGGTCAAAGCAAACGGAGGTCCAACTACTATGGTCATTTCTATGTTTCTCCTTTATTACGTGTAAAATGGCAGCTTATATACATTTCTATATAGTTTACAAAATTGGTAGCTTTTTCATTGGCACACAGCAGAGAAAAGAATGCAAACACACATTGTTGAACTTACTTTTAAGGTAGCTAACACATGCTCACTAACAACTCTATACAATGACCTTCAACACCTCATTATTTTTCCCAGACACCTTAACATCTAATTTCAACTGCGCCACAACTTTACTGAGTAATTTTAATTGCGTCACAGGCTTGAGGCCTCAGGTTAGGCCTCAGCTGGGGTAAATCAGGTCTGGACAGCTCATTCTCAAGAAAACCTGCTACAGGGCACAGGAAATCAAACATCAGGTCGTGAGTGAAGCCTCTTTTCCTTGGAGAAACCTCAAAGGAAAAAGGTTCCACGTGCTGCCTTGTCAGCAGCACTTGGCTTCAGGAGGGCAGCGGCTGATCTAGAGAAGGTTTCCATCAGCAGCAGGTACAAATCAGCTCCCAGCTGCATTTTACTTTCCCCTTTTCAAAATTCTTTCCTCCACATGTCACATCACTCACAGACTTACCAAGGCATGGCTGGCCAAACTCACCCCTCCCATCAACCCCGTTAGAGATCTACAAATAACAGGCTAAGGTTCGTCTGCCCAAAACAGGAAGACAACTGAAAGGGATTTCAGAACCTCCAATAACTAAAAGGTCTTGCACCATGCTATACTGGGCTGCTTCAGGATCCCATCCATAAGCAGTATGGAGCCCAGAGCATTGTTTAGAAGGCAGGGGGAGCCAGCTGAAAATCAACTCTGTTTTCTCACAGGACGAATACAGCTCAAGCAACCAGCTTGAAAGTCATGGTAAGCACCTAATGAAGCCAGAAATTGCTTCCCTGGTGTCAGCTCAGATGGAAAAAGATCATTGCTCCAAATAACTAGTTGGAGTTACATTTCTGGACAATGACAACTTTAAAGCAATACACATATAGAAGAGCATGAGTCCAAACATTCTGCCCTGTAGGATTCCTCAGAGGACTCTGGCTAGACTAGGAAAAAATCCTACCTGTAAAATTATGTTTACCACATGAAATGGAGTATGAGATACATTCCTGAGATACTGTAAAGACTATTGAAAACAACTTCGTGGAAGAAATAAAAGAAAACCAATTGCAGAGAAGGAGCATTTACACATGAAACATTAACACATTAAAGAGCATGGAGCTCTGGAAATGTCTGAATCCCAAATGAAACACCTCTGAAAGAACAGTAATACTGTTCAATGTATACTGCAACAGTTGAAAAAGCAATACATTGCTAATCTACATAAGAAAGGGAGTAGAATAAAGTGAAAGATTGCATAAAGTCATCATAGAAATCAAATTTGTATTCAAGTGGTATATTGTGTTCACTTCAAGGGTCTTCATTTCAAAAGGAACAGATGATAGCTGATTATTTCAGAGACAAGCAAAAGATGTGATTAGATGTGCTTAGTCTCTATCTGAGTGATAGGGCAAGGAATAACTTTTTGAGGCGATATAATAAACTGACTTAAAATATATATTTTTTTAAATTCCTACAGACCTTTCCTTGAAAAAGAGGCCTAGTCAGAGAAATTTTTTAAAAACAAAAATTCAGAGCTCCTCTTTATCTTCCCTTCTTCCCCTACATACAGCAGTTAGTCTGTGAATGTCATTCCTACAAGGTTATGACCTAAATAGCAACTGCAGAATACATAAATGCTTAAAGCTTATTTTTGTAATCAGTTAGCAGTCATGACAAACAGCAACCAAACAGGAACCAAACAGTAACTTGTGAGGTCAGCCTTGTCAGCTCGTGAGTGTAGGGAAGAGACCTTCTTCTTTCTGTCTTTTGGATGAATGTTTTTGAAACCCTTTTCCTGATCCATTTTATCTTTTCTCTCTTGTCACCTTTTTAAGCCATATGTGGAGGGAACAAATTTTAATACTCAAGTTTTAGTTAAAAAGCCCAAACACCATCAAGGAGGTTTTTAGGTTTACTGTTGTCCCAAGCATTTTTTGACATATATACACACACATTGAATTTATTAATTGTAGACGTACCTTCCTTATTAAATTTCCTAGGGTAGAAGCCAGATGTCTTCTTTCAAGAGAGTATTTGTTTTACCACACAATTATTATTTTTATAGGGGGCACTATATATAAAGTAGATGATTTGATATAGCATTTGTACCAGAAACATGCTCTTTACTCCACATATTTCTTTTCCCCCAGGGATAATGTCTTTAGGCCTCTCTAAACTTACTTAACTATGCCTGGATAGAAGCCATTCTGTTACAAAATGGAATCCAGAAAACACAGCAACAAAGTTGAATTTTTAAAATAAGAGAGACTGGATTGCACTTCCACTAAAGAAAACTCTTCATTTACACCAATTCCAGTATTTAATTTTGAACCCATCTTCCCTCTTCTCTTCAGAGGAGCATGCTTCACTCATCTCATTACAATGAATTGCCAAATTATCCAATTTTTTTTCAGCTCAACAGGTTTTTCAATTGAAAGTGATTTTCTACCTTTCCCTTTAATTTTCTTTTTTTTCGTTGCGTGGAAGGCTGATTTTCCCTCTAGTTGGCATAAGAAATCAGTCTTCCTTTTCAACTGGGAATTATCTCTACTTACCAGAGAAGAAAGAATGTCCAACCTATAAGGAACTTTATATGAACTACATAAAATAAAGCCATGCAACATGGAGCATGAGCTTTTAAAGCAGAATTATATCTATGTATGTTACTTGATGTCAAAAGTAACAAAGGTATTTTAGTTATTAAGAACTGTGAGAAGAAAAAAAGAAGCCCAATCAAATTTATGTTTTTATTGAAATTCTGATAAAAAACTGTGAACAGGTATTCTAATTGCTTTTAATGTTAGTCTTAACAAACAATAGTACTCCATACTAAAGCAGAAAAACAGAAAAAAAGGTTTTAGAAATAGTCAGGAGTTATCCTACCAGTTTTTAAACTAACTACAGTCATAAACTATGATTTTGGTCTAGTTTAATTTTGATGGATTCCTAACACAGCTCATCAGGATAGTAATCTAAAATACTTCATGATCTTTAAGGTGCCTTCCAACCCAGGCCATTCTATAAGCCTACGAGGTTGCTTTGTGAGAAAGCAAGGCAGTTAAAAATTCAGGAATTTTTCAAAATTCAAAAATTACTTTTGCTATCAAAAGCATCAAATTAATGAACCTGAAACTGAAGGCTAGCATATATTTGAACACACAGTTCCATATTTACTTAGAGTAGACAATTCTACACCTTGCTGCTTGAGCCTGAGATTGCTGTTTCATGGCATTGAGTCTTACTCACATTCACTACATTCTATTTAATGACAGAGTTCACTTGTTAAGGAGGCAGTTCACATTTCATCCATTTTTTTCTATATCCTTCTCAAAGATAAACTTAGACACAGATTATTATCTAAAAATAACTCTTATCAAAATCCCAAAAGGCCAGACTTTTTACTGCAAAATACTGTTTACAAAATATTTCTGCTACTCTAAAAGAATTAGAGATTCTAATTCAAATTGGATTACACAGAAGCCAGAGGCAACATTAAATACCTTAAGTCTAGAAGGGACATCCAAATGCCATCACAAATTCTAATCATATGCTGGTGGGACATCTAATCTTTTAAGTACAAGAATCTTTTGGCAAGGAGAAAATCCTTTGAGTAAACATCACAACCTCCTTTTCACATCTGGTATTTCCAAACGAAGGGTCCCTTTTCAGCTCCTCTCACTGTCTATCTTACTTTTACCTAACTTAGATG
>VXBB01003204.1:56790-142949 GCA_013399915.1 Illadopsis cleaveri | reverse complement strand
GGGGGGGTGGGGCACAGGCGGATCTCAAGTCAGGAAAGCTTAATAAATTTTCTAGAAATATATATTGCAAAAAGCTCAGACTGAATAAGAAGGGAAAGCAAGGCAGTCATTTTTCATAATGATAAAAAGTCTTGTTCAAAGTCTTTCTCATTAAAAATTAAATAACTTTTGGTGCAGCATAGAAGGTAAATAGGAAATGCATTCAGAGCCCTGACACTTATGCTGAGTAACAACCAGGAAAACATGCTGTGGTCCTTGAAGGAGACATAGAGCACAACTAACAAGTAAAAATACAGAAAAGAGAAAGTAAAATTAAAAAGAAAGCAAGTGAAGTGAGGAAAAATGTCAATTATCTGACAAGTAGCATGAGTACAGGCTTTTTCTGTTATTAGGGCAAAAAGGAAGATGTAAGAAATTCAAATGCTTTGTGGGTACAGGCTGACATGGGGAAACAATGTGCTGAAGGAAGGACTTGCTTACATGCAGAAAGAATTTGCACATTTGAAATAGTAGCTAGCAAAATTATATGGAAATAATTACAACATTCTGTGTCAATATTTGTGTCTTTGGCTAGAGAAGTCCACACAGGAGAGATTGAGAAAAGTCAAAGAGATGAATTAAATCTTTTACTCTAGAGAAAAATCTCCCCTTACAAATAAAGGAGCTTTCACTGGTATGAAAAAGCATATGAAATGCTGGTAATGATCTAGAACAGGTAGTGAAGAGCAAAACTCTAAGAACAAATCTATCTCAAGCGTGAACATATAATTTCCCTCATGTGGCGATCCCAAGAACAGGTTGTGGGGTCTTTGGAAAAGACCTCCAGTTTTTTCATAGTAAAACGTTTGAAACTCAAAAGTCTCCTGAAAGTGTTAAAATAGACATTAAAGGATGCTGTTCATAATTGCAGTGTCAAGGACAGAATATATGTAGAGAAAAATTTTTAAAACATTAGTTAATTCAAAAACCCTTCCAAACTGAGCAAGAACACCAAAGAGCATATGCCTTCAAATGAAACATTTGCTGAGACAGCAGGAATCAAATTCTTCCAGAAATTAAATGCTTCCTTTCCCTCACTACAGGTTTGTTTCATTTTTTTCTTTCCTGTTTTTTCTTGGAAGGCTATTTTTGAACTACGGTCCCCAGATGGTTAAAAACCTTCTTCTGATTTCCAGACTAAATTTATTCATAAAGGTTTGTTTCATATTTGTCCTTGTGCCAGCACTGTTCTTTAGTTTTAATAGTACATCTATATCGTGTAGCTATTTGTAGATTAAATTATTAATATTGCAAAAGATAGTATCAATTTTTAAGAGACATCACTACATAAGATTATGAAGATAAAATTCACTGTTTCAACAGCTGTTTGATCATAAAGTTATAGCCTAAAAAGATTATAAATACAATAAGATGTGTTTTCACATCACTTCGAGGGGAAACAAATATGTATCTTTTTTATTACTTTTTTCATGATATTCAGTAATGAAATACAGTTAAAATAAATTTCACTAAAACAGGTCAAGGAAAAAGCAGGCTAGGTGGAGTTGCTGTTTGTTGGTTAAATGCAGAAGTCTATTCTTCAATTCTGGTAAAATGATAGGATGGGTTCTCCTTTGGACCATGCTAATTGTTTTGGTTAACATTGGTAGCAATATGACTTTTAATCTGCCTCTGCATAACAACCAACTAATTTTGAAGTGGATTTGGACAAATGGATTGTTTGAGGGAGGGAAATTGAAAGTGTTAGATTGACGGAATAGTATCCTAGGGAAACATACTGTAGAGACTATATTGCTAGGTTTTAAAAGCCCTTTTGAGCACTGAAGGTGCCTTGAGTAGTAACAGCTCTTCATATATTAGTATATGAATATCCAACACTAATGGTTTCTAGATCTTTTCCCTTTCCTGCATGAAGGAGGATGTCAAGTAAACTGCCATCTGTCAGACTCTCTAGGATATATTACAGGGATTCCCCTTTCACTTCTGTGAAGGACAGACTGAAGATGTATGAAGAAGAATATCAGAAATCACATTTCTTGGCTGAATGAAATTTCAAATTTACCTTCCTATTCTGCAGTCCATCCAACGATGCATACCCACAGCTGGACACCTCATTCTGTACCCCGTAAATCCCCAGGCATTGGTCTGTATAAATCCTGTCAATGCTGAGCTGGTGACTCCTTCCCTTCTATCCCTCTGTTTTTCCTCCTGTGTTTTTGGGTAGTAGAGGGCCCTTCTTTGTTAGCCTTTTCCACCTGAATCAGCCAGAGCAACACAGGACTCCTGACCCAAAGCAAAGCAAGTGAGTAGGCTGGCTTGCTATTTGCACTGCCTTTCTACATATTGCCCCTGCCTTTCCTCAGCAGACACAAGGCAGGCACCAGAGATGTCTCAGAGATGAGGAGCCTGCCTGCTCACCCTGTAGCTCTGGGGGACAAGTAGGGTGAATATGAGAATAGCAGTTTGTGCCCACAACAGTGAGTGTCCCACTGTGAGAGGAAAATGGTATTGCTGCTTGTATTTCAGCTGATCATAAAAAGTAAAAAGGATATAGTAGCCCAAAGGATAAACTGAACTCAAAGGTACTTGTAGCTGCTCTGAAGTTTGAAGTTTCTATAAAAAACAACAACAACAACAACAAAAAAAATAAATCAGAAGCAAGACATTCATTGAAGTCCTGGCGTTCATGCACTTGTATTTGACATTGTTATTTTAATCTTCTGACCTCATTTTGTGTTTCTGTACTGTTTGTCTTCTCTGGCAATGTTTAACTTACTAGGTTAAAATTAGTCTTGTGTTATGGAGATACCGTGCTAGGCTACTGGGATTTTCCCCTCTAAAGTTCCCCCGATCTTTATTGACAATAGCTCAGCATCTGCATAACTCTGTTTTTCATGTGTCTCAACAACTGGGAGGCTGCCAGCTCATGGTGGCAACAGACACCTCTGATGAACGTGACAAAAGTATTATCCACTTAATACATTTTATCTATGGTTAAGAAAGAAATCCCCACCCCATGCACAGTAAATCTGTACCTGCCTACCCTTCATCCACTATCACCAGGATCCTCCCCATGTTTCTGCATTCTGAACTGGGCACAAATTAAGGAAGTTTCCTAGGAAGACTGTTGGAGTAATTCTGCATTTCAGCCTAAATAAACTCTACCTGCTGCATGTGGTACTTTGAAGATCTTTTCTCCTGAAAAAAAAATGACAAATTAATTCCATCCAATGATAATTTATGTGTAAAACAAGTTTGGAAATTAGCACAAAAGTAACCTTTATCTTCTGTGAGAACATATGCTGAGAAATATGTGATAGTATCCTATTTATGCAGTAATTAAACGTGATCTTCTTTATCTTCATCAGCCTCTGGGAAAAAGCTACTTCTACACCAATACTTTGGGCTTATGACAAGTTTAGCTAGTCCTGGAGACCTCTTGGTAAACTGGCCATCTATTATCAGTCCCTTAACATCAATACTGGTATTAAGATATTATTATTTAGGTGGAAAACCCGCTAAGAATAAGATTCTGATTCTTTTGTGATACATAGGTCCAGATCTTTAATAAGAATTATGAATATTTATGTTCAAATGCTAACTCTTCTAAAAAAAGACATTTTCAGGAAATATCATAGAGATCAAGTTTTGTCCATATGTGTGAAACTATTGGAATATTTTTATTATATTATTTATTTATGCAGAGGATTTTGAATTTAATTTAATTTATTTCTGGATAATGAAGAACAGTGAAAATAAAATCCACATATATCTACTTAATATGAACAGCAGATTATTCTGGTTTTTTAGTTGTCTATTTTTGTTTATGAGAAAAGAAATACATTTATTAATCATAAAATTGAGATTATACGAGATGCAATTAGCATGTTATATATTATGTACTATTCACCTTTTATAGCACAGATTATGTTGTGGATGTTCACAACCATTAAAACAGTTGAGAAAATTTAACTGATGCTTGAAACTATATACTGCTTTGAAACAGCAAGAAGTATTCAGATTTTATATGTCAGTCTTCCTAGAAAATATTCAAATGGCCTAAAATCATAAATTTCTACATATGAAGCAATAAGAAGAGATTCTGATCTTATGCCTCCTGTTCTAATAATCAGTTTTTGTTACAAACATTTCTTATTCCTGCCACCATTTTGGACTGATCTAGCAATTTCCTGCTCTTGGGCTGAATGCTTAATCAAACAGTGATGCCACTAGAGCCAGTGGGTATGCTGGAATGAAATTATTTTTGTCAGTGTTCCGTGTTCACAGGACTGGCTCCTGAATGCTCAGTAGTAAGGATATTAAATATAATCATTATAGTGGACACTTTCAAGTTCCCATGTGACCTTCCTTTAGGAGTGTATGATTTCAGAAGGCAGTCTTGGATATCTAGAGATCTTAATCACTCTGCATTTTCTTTGTCTTACTTCTACCTTGAAGACTCATTTCTTAGGCAGATCAGCCCCTTAGAAACTTAAATTTTCAATTCAGTGCTTGTCCCAAATTTCCCCGTAGGTTTGTTCACCAGTGCCAGCTGAACATAAACACCATTAAAATGCGTACAGCTAGATGGGAACTATCTAAATTGTAAGAGAGGCGGAGGTACCTGATTATTTTTCAGTGCGGAGCACAGGAATGTTAATGTGTAAATGCGTGTCCTGGTTTAGGGCTGAGGTCATGCAGACTGGCTCTGCCTATTCAGTTCTTGAGTACAGGGCAACCCTGCCCCAGAACTCCTGCATTAAAAGCAAACAAATAAGTACATTTTTAGGTAACAATTGAGTACATATTTAGATCTCTAGAATGCTTACAAACTTCAAGTTTCATGAGAGACGGCAATCAGGAGAGACTTGAGTAAATCAGGAAAGCTGATGAGAAAACAAGCAGAGTAGAACTCACAGTCATCTGATTCTCATTAATGGCATCTCCAGGCCAAGATTAGAGAAAGATGCTGAGAAAAAGTGATTCTTTTCCCTTTCTCTTCTGAAAACCAACTCATTATTAAAGCCACACACCTGATTTCAGCCATCCAAAGCAGAGAAAATCCCAAGGTCACTAGATTCCCCCATGGATGTTAAGTAAATTGAACTGGTAGAAATTTCATCTTGATTTACTAGAGTTGTCATGCTTTTTTAAAATTAAGAGTTATACAACTGGGATCTATCACTCAAAGTGTTATTGGCAGGAAATCTAAAATTATGGGCACATATTACATGGCAGCAATGAACATTACAAGTTAAAGTCTGTCTTTTAAGAAGACACCAGGAATATAATATTCTGATTCTTATAGCAATAATGTTTTATGGGGCTACAGTAGATCTATAAGAAAGACATTGTGGTGTCATAGCACATCCAGAGAAGGACAACAAAGTGGGGAAGTGTCTGGAGCACAAGTCATGAGGAGCAGCTGAGGGAGCTGGGGGTATTTAGCCTGGAGAAAAGGAGAGTCAGGGGAGAGCTGATCAGTCTGTACAACTCCCTGAAAGGAAGCTGTAGCCTGGTGGGGGTCTCAGGCTCTTCTCCCAAGTAGCAAGCAATAGGACAAGAGGAAAGAACCTCAAGTTTCACCAGGGGAAGTTTAGATTGGACATTAGGAAAAATGTCTTCACAGAAAGGATGGTCAGGCCTTGGAACACGCTCCCCAGGGAAGTGGTGGAATTGCCACTCCTGGTAGCGTTCAAAAAATGTGTAGATGTGGCACTTGTGGACATGGTTTAGTGATGGACATGTTTAAATGCCAGTGCCCGTTTAATGGGGTGGACTCAATCATTTTAATCAGCCTTAATCGTTCTATGATCTTTGATGAATAGACTTGCAAAAACTTTCAAAAACCTTTGGATTTCATAAGCTTTTTCCAATGAAAGAAAGGTCAGTGGAGTTTGTTATCAGATTTCCTTTTTCAAGAGGGGAAGTTACTGTAACTCTAGCACTGTATTTTTCATTCATCCCATGGGGACCAGGCTAGATCTTATAAATATGGGGTTTTGTGACAAGAAAATTCCTTTAAAACATTCTCTCTTTGTATTATTTTGCCACAGGTGTGGGAAAACTTCATTCTTCTGAACTTTTTGTGGAAATATTTTTCCATGTGTTTGATTACTTACTTGTTGTAGCAACAGTACTTTTTCAAATGTTGTGTGCTCAAAGGCATGAGTATCTCTTTGTTACATTAGGTTATGAAATGTACTGGAACATAGCCACTTTGAGTAAGCACCACATGTTAGTATTTCTATAAACAGAAATGTAAAGCACTACAATTGACTTGGGTATTCTCTTGGATATGCTCTCTTGTGATCCATTGTCAGTGCAGTGATGTTGCCAGGAACAGTGTAAGTAGGTTCTCCTGAACCTACTTAGTATCACCTGTTTCCTTCAAGGGTTTTGTATCACCTGTTTCCTTCAAGTATCACCCCTGTGCTCAAGTTGTGAGAGGATCTAAATTTAACAACTCTACTAATGAAACTTTTGTTCTCCCACCAACTAAATTTTAAAGAAACAGCCATGAACTGTAATTCATTTATTCATTTATTTGTATGGGAAACCATTTTAAGGGCTTTTAAATCTTCTTTCAGGTTGGAGGAAATTTGAAGTACTACGTTGGAGCATAAGGAATTACACGTAAACTATGAAATTAAAGCTAACTGGAAACAGACATTTGAGTCTGATATTATGATTATCCAAACTGGACAGTATGTGAAATGCAAATGCTATTAGAAGTTGAACATCAAAAGAGGTTTTAATATTCATTCAAGTCCAGCTGCTTGTGGCAGCAATTAAGTTGATATATTTTTTAGATCCCTTATTACATGTTACTGACCTCTGTCTAATTTCCCAGTGGCATAACATCAAAATATGCTGCTATAAAAAATGCAAAGTATGTGTATCAGAAGTGTTCTCTAATATTTTCAAGGCTTCCGTAAACTTCATGGAGTCAAAATCCTCCTTGGGGACATTTCTAGAGGAGACTGCTATTTCTGCCATGACATGTCCACATTGAATCCAGCCAGGTTAGGCCAAGATCTGATAAAAGAAGCAAGCACCTGATTTCTGATTGGAAATAGGTTGCCTGTTTGAAACCCCAGACAACATGAACCTCTCCACTTCCAGAGAAAGAAGAGATGAGGCTGTCCAGAGAAGAAACTGAAGCAAAATTATTGTTCTAAAAGCAAGATGGACGTTTAGAGTATTCCTATTGCCACAGTGCAGTTGGTTCTGTAGAGATTTAGAGGATAGGGCACATGATTGGAAAGCAGTGACAAATACTAGAGTTTTATCACAACATTTATCCTGGAGAATTTTTTTAATGTTTAATTAAAGACACATTAAAAAGCTGTGTATGTTAATAAAACATCAGCGTTTTGCACTGGAGTACATTAGGTGCCTTAAACTGCCAAACAAACAGTGAATGTATTCTGTATGGCGACTGCTTGACATGTTGGTTGTTTAATCATTAAGAGCTAGACAAATACTCTAAAATATTTTCTGTGCATTTTTGATTGAGTTCTACATCCATTTCCTATTCCTTTTGCACTTGCTTTCAACAAAGGCTTGAGCAAACAGGCTTTATTTGCACTATTCTACACAATAGGTGACATTTATTACTGTACAGAGGAAACAGAGAAGCAATACACCTTGGTGCAAAATTGATTCAAAAATACTTTTTGTGTTATTAGGGATTTACTGTAATCTAACTGGATTAACGCTGCCTGTTGCAGTGCAGGTTTGATGTCTCAAAAGAGCAGCTTCAGAGATGCACATCACTCAGAGAGATGGACAACAGTGGCACCCAGCAGTCCCACTGAGAATGGGTGACTACAGACTGGGAGGGAGTAATGCCATGCATTGACTGTAAAAATGTGCAGTCCAAGAGGATGAAGATGTATGTAAAAAAACATGGTGACTGAGACTAATCTATCAGGCTTCTGTGGTTCTCCCCCTGCCCTTACTCAAGTTCAAAAGCCTTCTATGCAAAGACTTTCTAACAGAGTGGAAGAAAAAGTAACTTCAGCTCAGTTTTCAGGAAAGGTATTCAAAAGAAAACTAATATTGGTGCCTATGAATCCCTGAAAAGCTGTGTGACTAAAAAGGATAAGAATTAAAATGTTCTAAAATTTCTTAATCTTCTTTATCTACTGAAATTCCCCAAGAGGTTTAAAACCTATTAGAAACCACAATCAGAGATCAGAAAAATGCATCGAAAAATCTGAACTCTTACAGTTTAATTTATGAACTCAGGGTTCTATTGTGATGGACAAGTCTCTGACAGAAACTGTTTGCAATCCTTCTAAACGAATAAAGCAAATAAATTCAGGAAAATCTAGATTTACTCTTGCACATTCTGCAAGCAGAAAAGAGCTAGGCTGGATGAATACATTGCTAATTGTGAATTATTCATCTCACTCTAGCAATCAGTAACATCCACATTAAACATTAAAGACCTAGATTCACAAGGAGAATGTAGGCACATAAATACCTCTTCAGGCAGCCAGGGTTGACATTTAAATGCTAGTGGTATTCAACACCCCCGCATCACCCCTCCCACCTTTTCATAGGTGCTTAAAACTGCATACATACTCAAGTTTCTGTTGAAAGGCATCAGAATAGCTTCCAAAATCTTGGCAGCAAGGAATTAGTAGGAAACCGTTTTATTGTTTTCCCATGTCAAAGTTCACATAGTAATTCTCTTTCTTATTGCAGTTTTGGTATCCAATTTTTCATCTTACAAAAGATACACTCAGAATCTGTTTCACTAAAATATTACAGCTCTTTCTTCAAGCCCAGAAGCTTAGTTTCTGTACTTTTACCTGAGAGCTAACAGAAGGTGCAGAGTCATTCTCCAATGACAGTGGTTTAATAAATATTTAGATCTTACACAGACACAGGCGCACACGCAAACTGAGCTTCAAGCATCGAAATGTATTTCATCTTGCTAGAATAGCTATAACATCAATAGCAAAAATATTCATTTTATAACTATATGATGATTTTATGATGACTGTCAGTGATACTGATTGCTTTTCTTAGTTTAACCCATGGAGCTTGGTATCTTGGCTGGGTTTGCAGGGGAGAATGGCTAATAACATGGTGATTAGTGATTCCCACTAAATCAGATGTGGTTCAAGCTCCAGTAGAAAGAAAATGGCCAGTATCTTACGTGTCTCCTCCAGGGTGAACAGAAATCCTTTTGCAGCTGTTTCAGAATGACTCCAGTTCCTCAGTTACTGAAGAGAAGTATTAAGTTCCCAGATTTAAAAGAGGATTATGACCTTCAAAAGGAGATTAGACTTCATAATACCATCGTTTTTTGTATTTCTTTTGGGGTGCTGTTCAAGGACACAAGTACAGTTAAACTTTAAGTGAAATACATACTAATTTATACTAACTTTTTATATCCCTTTCTGAAATAATTATGCAATTATTCATTCTCTTTTTTATCCAATCATCTACCTTTTGGGATTAGGGTTTTTCCCTTAAATATTTTCAATATGAAGAAGATAAGTCTTTATCTATAAGGCTGATTAAATGCAACTAAACTTTCTGGGGATGCTCAGGTATAAGGATACCACAAAGCTTGTTAAGATAATTTCATTGTTGCATTTGAAGGATCTGCACATACATCATCTAATCAAACTCTCTCTCCTTGGTTCACTTTTCAAACAAGCAGCTGAGGAATAAACTTTATGTAGACTGGACTTTCCTGAGAATTTTTTTTTCCCTCTTCTGTTGTCAATTTGGCCTCAAGTCCCTTAAGGTGACTATCAGTTCAGCATGGGTCTGATCCCTGTTGTGTGAGTATATCTCACATATGCTGTAGACGAAGTGGTGGAAGACAAAAGATCTTCAGTTATGCTATAAACTTTTGCTGCATAAACGACTTCTTATTATAGGTATATAAAAATTTTCAATTGAAATATTTACATGACTCAAAAGATTAAGTTCCATCATAAATGTTTGAACTGCAATAAGCATCTGTTATGAGGCTGGAAATAAGAAAAATACAATGGCAAATCAACAGTCCTCATTTAACTTGTGATATCTTAGAAAGGAATGAGAAGGCCATGATGGAGAAAGGGAAAAGTAAGAGCAAAAGCGTGATGTGTCAGAAATCTTTAACTCCCTTTGAATTTTAGCATTTCTGGCATGAGTGTGTGAAAGAAATATTAATCACACTTGTTTGTCCTTTAAAAATACTTCACACAAAACCTTTTTTAAATATAAGAATGTTATCTAGTGAATTCCAATACATGGTTGCTAGCAAATAAACTCTTTGAAGCAAAAAGAAAACATTATCATATCCGAATGGAGTGAGACTGTACCAAAAGGCTTTCCAGTTTTATGTATAAAGCTTCTATTTCTATATGCATAGGAAATAATTTTATTGAAGCCAGTCTAAAAGTAGTTCTGCTTTTTAAGAAAATGTAGCAATGTTGTGAACAAAATCCTTCCAAAAAATTATCCTGCAATATTTGCTAGAGATGTGCAGAAACTGATTGCTGAATTACAAGATCTCTATCAGTGTAGAAATAATTAATAATATCACATTAATTGGACCACGTTTGAGCAAATAAATAATGTTAATTTTAACAGAAGTATAATGAAAGCACAAACACCATTTGACTTTTTTTCTATTTTTAGTACATGATTAAAACCTTCAGGTAGGTATTCCTGTTGGAACAAAAAAACTGGAAACAGGAAATTGTCCAGCTTACCAATGGCAAAGTAAATCTCAGTGGAATAATTATTTTGATATTAAATCACTTTTAACCTGGAGTGAAGTATTCATTGAATAGCTGTTCTGGTAGAGCTTACAGGGAGAGCTTATTCTACTGTAGTTGTAATGGGCAATTTCCCTGTGCAGGCATGCTTAAGGTTATGTAGAATATGGTCTTTGGAAATACTGCTCCATGCCAAGATGTTTCATAGAATATTTATTTTTGCTTGTATTATAAAGCTCTGTAGATACACGTTTGTGAATGGGATGAATGGATACTTAACAATTAATAGCCTGGCTTCAAAATACGAGACAGCTGTTTCAGTTGGTTTCCACATGTGACTCCAAACATTGCAGTGGGATATGATCTCTATAAATAGTTCAGGCACAGACCTCCAACTCAAAGAATCTTCTCGAAAAAGACTGATTCAGTTGGAAAGTAGGCACTTAGAATGGATGAGCTTCTTTCAAGTTTTCTGACTTCTGCCCTTTAAAGGAATTGTATCAAGTTTTTGAAATGTGATATCTTAACTTTGAAGGACTGTGAAATAATCTGAACTTTCCAGGTCATCTGCTTTTTTCAGTCATGATATTCCACTGATATTTAAAATAGGAAACCATGGATGCTTTCCTGAGACTGTCAGCTCTCTGGTTTTTTAATGTGTTTGAGCAAGAAGCTATGTGTGAGAGGGAGAGAAGATATTCCATTTTTATCACCTTGATCAATCACAAGCAATGAATTTCAGCACAACTGAAATTTCATTAATTGCTGTGTGCCTGTCCAGCATAACTAATAAAGCCTTGTTTTAATGGATGAAGAATGCAAGTATTGTGTCAGTTTTTGTGTTTTTCCCTCATATGGCATGAGGGAAAAACTTTGGAAATTGGGATTTCAGAATTTTGACCACAAGTGCTGGTTTGACACTTTTCAAGGTTCCTTTATTCTGTTTAGTAGATTCATTTCATATATTTGCAAAGGCACATGTCAGGTGTGTTTATGCTGTATGATAGATATTCTATGTAGTAATAAAATTCTGGTCCCCCCCTTATCTCATTATAGATGCATGAAAATGTACCACAACTTCCTCCCTGCTTGGACTCAGATGTCCTTATGTGGAAACCTGGGTTTGTGGTGAGAAGGAGAGGGCTCGTATTCACCCTCTTTCAACCACAACAGAGGACTCCTAAATCCCACAGTATAACTCTGGTCTTTGCTTTCAACATAACTGTCTATACAGAGAAACCATGAGGAACAATTTCTTCAAAAAAATACAAGGACAAATCATGCAGGCAGCAATGATGTTCAGTTACAAAAGGCTGGATCTCTCAGTCCCTGCGTCCCCCATTTACTTTTATTTATTATCAGATCTGCCTTCTAGTTGTGGTTAACTTGGGCAATGAGATAAAAAGGGGGAACTAGTTTCTGGACAATTAGCATCTGAATCATGTACTGTTCCAGCCCTTTACAAAGCTTCCCATCTCCCACATTAACCATGTGCTAAATGCCACATGGGCAGGCAATCATTGTGGAATCAATTTGGTTGCTGGGTCTAATTAATCATAGCCATAGATGTTGTCTTAATCTGAATTCTGCTGCCACCATCACATTTGACAAGCACTTCCTAGATCTGCTTTGAGCAACCTGACTGATATCTATGATATGGAAATACATGCTGCAGTTTTTCTGTTGGTGAAATTGATGTAAATTTGGAAATATGAACAATAATAAGTATTTTATATCTACGAGTTTAAGTCCTTTTCTGAAAGCAAGGCTAAGAAATATCTCCTCTCTTTAGAGGGAAAACTGTCAAGATATTTTCAGTGTCAAATTAAAGCAAATTTTACTGCTTTGCATTTTAAGAGGCTTTTGACAAAAGTCATGATCGTATAGGGAAGGATTAATCTACGGAAAGTCCTGTAAAGTGATGATATTCTAAGAAAAAAAAAAAGAAAAAGAAAGTGTTGAAAAAGATCTCTTTTGCTCTGGAGTGGTTAAAAGTCAAAAATAATGGTATTGGCATGCAATGAATCAAGCAAATCCTATGGAAACTATATTGTACAGTTAGAGCAAAGGAATTTGAATATGGTAATGTCAATCAGCAGCGAAAGTATTGTGTGGCTTTTTGCTCATCCCTTCTCCTCTAACCATTAGTTATTTGTTTTCAAGATGACCCACAGATGTCCGTGCCAACCCTGCTCACAAGTGTCACCAGTTTGCATGGGGAGCCTTGCAAAGTTTGGCCTTGGGAACATGTTATAACAAACACCCAAGTGGGAGGCCAGAGGGCCTTTTGGCCCAGATAGTTCTGTATGTATTTTCCTGAATGTAAACATTTAATGTTTGCAAGACCTTATAAGCATTAATCAACTCAGCCTTTGCACTGTACTGGCATGTGCTTGTTTTAAAGATTTGGAGGGCAGCACAGCTTTTCATCAGGATGGGCTTTGGAAGATCAGATAGCTCAGAGCCGGGGAACCCAATGAAAGCTTAGGGCTGGCTGCTTCTAGCCAAAGGCTTTTCATCAGCAGAGGACAGGCCTGCCAAATGGGAGAGGAATGTGACTAATCTTTGATTCTTTGGAGAAATCATTAAGAAACTTCCAGCCTTAATGATCAGCTCCTAACTATTTACAGCTGCATTTAACATCTTTGGATAAGGAAATGCTAAGAATTTTTTGGGGGCCCAAAGTTAAATGTTAAGGTTTGCTGAATTATATCATTATATATTATATGCTTCCTTGCTTTTTAAGTATTTTTTTGGTGCTAAATGCAGCTCTAGATCTTTCTCCTTTTTCTATGAGATCATAGTTAATTTAAGCTCTTAAACTTTCTATAGAGGTCTTCATGGAACCAGAGTCTTCTTTAACACATACACACATTATTTTTCCCTGTCTAAATTTAAATTATTTTTTAAAATAAAACCTTTTGCTAAATTTCTCTGAAAGCTGTTCAATTAAACAGTTTTTGTGTCTGTTTGTGAAAATTACACATTAACTAAGATTTCTACTGATTGCTTTTTTGTGGCTGCTTGATACCCTTGTAACATAAGAACAAATCAAGTGTACTGATCAAATACTCCCTTGCTCAATATCTGAAAGATAAATATTATGTTGTTGCTAGAGAGATAAATGTTCTCCATTCTTTTTGTGTTTATTCACTTAATTACACCTGCAAAGGCTCCAAATCATTTAATGTATGTTACTATTGCTAAGTGCTAAATACAGATGAAAAGAAGTGTTGAAAGGAAAATGTGTGATCAGCTTCTGTGATGGCATTCACATATGCTCTTAACCTAGCACTTGCATTTTGTATATTTTGACAGAAGAGTTAAGATCCTGAGCGCTTCTTTACATACGTAATCATGTAGTTATGGTATGTCAAGAGCACATGTTCCAATTCATTATAGACTGAATTAGAGGCTCTGAAAAAAGTTGTTAGACCTTCAGAACTGAATTAAGGCCAGCTTCAAATATCTTTACACTGAAGAGTTCAAGAGCTGCAAAAAAACCAGGATGGTATTCCATTCAAATGGAGATGCAAACACTTGCTCCATAATTAATAAATCTCCAATTGCTGTACATAGGAGTGCTTTTCTTTCCCTTTTCCTGTAGATCTTCAATGGCCCATTGAATTCAATGTAGCTATGTAAATTCACATTGACCAAGCATCTGACTTCTACTGTCGTGTAAATTATATACTAATGATGGCATAAGGTCATTTTGTCCATTTTTTTGCCATGTTGAGATTATAACCTGCAGCATATTATGCAATTCAGATTATTAAAAGAATGAAATTTCTCCTACTTCCCAGGAAAATTGTTAATTCCAGATTTTAATTATGCTTATGATTGCAGACTTGCACCTTGAGGTTCAAAAACCTTTCCTTTCCTTTAATCATTTTCCCCATAGATGGTTAAATACTTTGTTTCACTCAGCAAAATTCTCTCTTACTGGTTTTGTATGTCACTGTGTTGGAGGCCAATTTAAAGTAGAACAAATGTTTTAAGACACAGCGATACTGCTAGTGAAATGGGAATTTTTGCTTATTAGATCATGTTTTATTTCTTAAATGCTCTACTGCCACAATCTAAATCCTCTTATACAATCTTAGATTTGTAAAAGAGCACTTGTAGGAGGACGAGAGTTACTTTGGCATGAGATCAAACACTCTAGAAAGTAAATTCTGGCCAAGCACTTCAGCTAAATACTTGGTAGTTTTAGGCACTGGGTCTACACATTCTGTTTTGGGTCATGGGCCTTTATCTTCCAAGGACATTCCAGGCTCAGTACTTTCTGTGGCCTCTTTAGCACACTGTCTAGGCAAAAAGAATTTCCAGCTGATAGAAATGGGAAATTAGAGCTTCGGCTCTTTAAAACTAGCTGATACCTGAAGGTTCCCAGGAAAACTTCCCTGAAGATTTACCCTGTCACGGCTCTGGCTTACAGCTCATTGCTTCTTTGACACTTGATGGTGGAAACAGTCAAACCTACAAGCTTTGCAGAGCCACCTGCATTTTAGTTAGTTAAAAGAAAAATCCAGAAAGAAAAACAACTGCGCAATACAGGGGAAACCATCAGATTTCTTAACATACTTAAATATTTTGGGTCATTTAGGAGTCCAGGAATTTCAGTGTAGTGTATGTCTTCATCTATTTTGACTAGTTTCTTTTGAATAGAAATTTCCTTCTTTCCTTTTACGTTTCCTTCCTTTGTTGCCAGTTTCCCATTTTCTCACATGCTGGCAGTTGAAAAGTCTCCATCTGCCAGAAAATACTTTCCCAATAGTTCCATCCTGCTCAAACATCTCTCTCTTTTATGCCACTTAGGCATTTCCAGCATAAGGTTTATCTTTACCTAATGTGAACGCTTGATGGTAGATCTGATGCATCTCAGAGTGACTTCACCCCTCCTTTCAGTTACAAACAGAACCCAGGATGACTAGCTCAGATGCAGGTGTCTTCATGGCAGCTACCTAAATTTGAGTAATAGAATTGTGCCTCTGGGCCAAGTGCTGATCATCTGAAATGAGTCTGCAAACTTTTCTCACTCCTCACAGGTTTTTGCTGGGATCAAAGGCAGTGACCAAATTGCCTGTGTTTGGGAAGACCTACAAATAAATAGGTCTCTCCTGGAAGTGTTGCAGACTAGTATGGGAAATGCAGGGGTGAGCCCAAGAGAGGATAGTGCATGCTTACTACCTCCAAGTGGGAGCAGTCTTCCTCTTTGTGCAGTCAGCTGTCCTTTCAGGAGCACTGGATTGGCATGGAGCATGGAAAAAGCCTCAAACCTGAACGAAAATGTTGCCTGAAAGAACAGAAAAGCACAGTACAACATAAAGTATATTGTATTAGATGTGTGTGGGAGATCTGCATAGAAATTCCACCAATAAAACAGAAGAAAACAATTTAACACCAAAGTTGACGTTCAAAGCAACTAAAATAAAATTCAAGAACCAAAATGCCCTGCTGAAGATTATTTTCAGTTTACAGGAGTTTACACTTTTGAAAAATACTTTAATTGCCTGCTTCCGCCCACAGAGCCCATCAGCTTTTTAACCCAGCCTTCCACATGAGAAGAATAAAGAGAGCACTTATTAAAGAGCACTTAGCAGTGTTCAGCCAATCAGCTTATTCAAGCAGCTAACACTCTCAGTCCTGTAATTTGGTGCCAAAATTGTCCTCCACAAGTACTGAACTATATGTTGAACTGCTTCTTATGGTGTGGCTGAGATGATACCTGAATTGCTATCAAGACTCACAATACAAACTATCACAGCTGATTTTTGAACATATATGGTTAGAGAGTCTCAGGAACACTGTGGCTGAAAAAAATGACAGGACCACACTATGATGTTGATCTTTCAAATGCCTGTCCTTGCCCTGTTGTCAAAGAAAAATATTTCAGGTTATACAGAAGAAAAAAAGATCCACTACTGATTTGTTAGGAGAATTATGTAAGTTGTCTTTTTTACCTCAGTTAAGAAAGGTAAACACGGGTGTGATGCTGTTTTCTTTTACAGAGGAAACATTATAGTCTATTTCTTTAATAAACACACTATAAAGTTTTACACTGTCATTCAATAAATTTACATCATGCTCAAAAGTGTATACTGCTGATTCAAAGAGGAGCAGTAACCCCGTTCTGTATTTCAATGCTCCCTTTGAAAGGTGGTACCTTCTTCATGCTGTATTTGATAGTTTCTGCTACATAAATCCTGATTACTTTAATTTGTATTTTAATAAGTAATTTACTGTATAGTAAGCATAGTCTTTAAAAAATAGTGTTGTCTACCACAAGAGGAAGTTGCCCACATATTTTCCTTGTGCTTTTTTGGATGTATTTAGATTCTAGCTCTGCCTACTTTTCATCTATTTTGAATGTGTTTTGAATTAGTCACATGATCTGACACTTAAGGTTTTCCACCAGCTTGTAAATTCTCTTTGCATCTAAGAGTGTGTGGGGGCTTAGGAACAGATGCAAAGGTCTAAATATATATGTTTAAGTACCATGTTGAGTTAGTTCTATAATAGATGTTCTGCAACTTTTATAACTAGCCAATTAAATCTTGGAACAAGTGATAGTTTTGAAAGGAAAACAATGAGAAAAGCTTTTATAGTAGTAAACTGCAACTGTACTGTTTCTTCTCCCTCTTGTTTCTGAATATAATATTTAATTTCACAGAGATATTGATAGGACTCTATGAGATTCAACAGATTGTCTTCACATCAATAATTTTGTTTCTGGTTTTGTTTCACCCACAGAGTTTTGCTTTCATGTTAAATTCAAGAGTACTAGGTTCTTAAAATGGAATCAGACTGGCAACAGTATTTTTGTTATGTTTAGTGACAAGAATAATTTTAAACTGTACAATTTGAATGGTTTCCATAACTTGAAACAAGTTTGCTCAAAACACAGCTTTATTTTCTTGAAATTTTGCTGAAGTTTATTGAAGTTTATTGATGTTCTATGGAGAACATCTAAGTATGTCAAACTGCTGAATTTAATTTCCTAGAAGAGTATAATTAGAGCACAACATTTTTAGCAGAAAAAAAGTTTTTTTTCAGATACCTCAGTGTCTGGTCCTTCTTTCATCACAGAATATTGTCATTTAAAATGCCCCATTACAGTTTCCTTTTTCAATGAGAAATAATAGCACTGATTTAGACAGTATCATTACATTTGCTGCCTTAACCCTTTCTTGTTTTAATAATTTTGTTATCAAACTTCTAGTATATAGTGTATTTTGCACGAGTTTACTTGCTTAGTTAGTTATCTTTAAATGGAATGTAATTCCTTAATGTGCAGGAAACAACAGAAAAATATTATTATGCACAGCAGAATATGCAGGCAATACTGAAATTCCCTGCACTTTTAAAGTGTGGCTGTCTAGAACATCTGCTTACCAATCTAAGCGTTATCTTAGACATTTGGATTGACTGGCTGTGTATCTGAGCCCACAGTGTGTTACCTACATAAAATCATGACAGTTACCACTGTTAGGAATGTAACAGAGAAACAGAAAAGTGGACGAATGATTTTTTTATTGATCTTCAAAATAAAGATTGAGGCATTTTTCAGGGAAAATGATGGAAACTCCTCTTACTGTTACTCTAAATTTACAGCTGATGAACAGGAACTAATTCCCATATAGACATAGACAATTATTCTGTCCTTTTTTTACAAGCATCAAGTGGACACAAAATGAAATGATGGAACTAAAAATCATCCTTTGTTATTCTTGGAGCAAATTTATAGCCTACCTATGAACATTCTGCGTTTCTGCTTGTGTGTAGACCTGTCACTCTATTCTATATTTTGGGGGAGACACAGATTGACAACAAACATACAACTAGTGTGGATATTTTTCTTACATAAGCAAATGGTTGTTGACAGCTTCCATTTAATTTCAAATTCTCAGCAAAATTTGGGTATCTCAGGTCTTCGATTTTACAAAAACTCTCTCCCTAATGAAAACTTCACTCATTGGCAGAAAGTGTCGTAAAAGAAAACTGTGTCTTCAAATGAAGATGAGGCCATGGCTATGGGCGCCAAAGAAATGGCATGTGATGTACAGGGCAAATAACTGAGTATGTGGATGTAATTAAAAAATCCCAGTTAAGTCTGCATCTGGAGGTATCTTACTGTATCCTTGCTATGATTCATCTCTCTCTCTATAGGTGAAACACAAGCTGATGTGGCAAAGTGCCACATGAAACAGAAATTGGCCATTATAGAAACTACAGACTGATTATAAGTTCAAATTAAAATATTTCTGATGGAAGGACAGTTCTTCAATGCAAATGTAAATGCACACAATACTTCTAAGTGAGATGAAATAATGAGCAATGTTTTCATCCCAGAGTTTGGCACAAGCCTTCCTTAAGAATAAAGAAATTGCTTGGTGTTTACTGTGAATTCAGGTTTAATGAGTCATGTCTTGTATCAAACATTGAATTATCCAAACAAATCTACATTTTAGAAAAAGACTCACAAATACAGATACAACTCCATTTACTGCTGATGTATTAGGGCCTATCAACTTATTGTCTTTAGAAGAACAATAGTATGTTGCTCTTTTGTAAACCAAGCTAATTAGAAGTGTTATCAACTCCGTTTTCCACACATAAATTAGTGAGAATTTTAAATCTGTCTTAAATATGGTGTACACACATATTCCTGGGTGTAATTTAGGCCATGATTATTTCCAGAGCTGGCAAATGCTAGAAGAAACATACTGTGAACATTCATTTGCAATTTAAAATGAATTTTAATGACTTTGTAGATATAACTGTTTTATTCACTTTCCATCAATTTCCACTCTGACAAACAAGTTTCCTGCAAAATTTCTTTCTAGAGCACAGGGTTTTATATGAAAAATACAGACTGTGAGCTACAAACAGATTTTAAATTGGTAATCAAGGAGAAAAATGAATATTCTAAGAGTCACAGTCTTCCAATCAGGAAAGAAAAAAATCACCATGTGATTATTTCTTCAACCAAAATAGCCTGGATTATGAATTTCAGTTCTTCACAATGAACTATGGATGAGCTGCAGACCAAGAATTATAGAAATTAGTTGGCAAATCATTTCAAATAACAAATAAATTAGAGTGAATCATGATGCATTTGTGAAAATGTCACAATTACTATGCTAATAAGTTTAAATTTACATAGTGCCTTTCATCGGAATGGATCCTAATGATGTATAATCTCAACATCCGGAGGAGGCATGGTGTGACAAAGGCTGAGAAAAAAAATGTCTAATATTACTTTGTTAATATACAGAAAATGATACTTTATTTTTCAAGCTGTATTAATGCATTTAATTGCCATCAATAAAATAATCAACGGCTTTTTGTTTCTTTTTCTGTACTCCCCATCTCGTTCTTAATGTGAGATTTTTTTTAGCATTTAGTTATCTTTTACTTCCCTGTTTTTAACATTATTTTTTCTTTCATTCTTCTGTTATTTTTCTTTTTTTTCTGCTAGTGTTTTCTTTATTTATTTTCCTATACCCACATTTTTTTGGTATTTTCTTTTTGCTTCTCTCCCATCTGTCATAGAAATTGTTCTATGAGATGCATTTTTCTCACTATAGGCTTTTTGCACTCCCAGCTAGAAAACAGAAGTACCCCTTTTCCTCCTCCTCCTCCTCCTTTCACACTGCTGTTTTACTGTCTCAAAGTAATTTCACTGATTTTTCTTTGTGTCTTTTCCATCATTCCCAGTATTGTACACTCTTAGAATATTGTCTTCTCCTGCCTTGAAAATCCCTTCCCTCTGCATCCACAGTCATCCAAATGTCTCCTATTATCCTTGCCCATGATGCATCAAAAATGTAAGCTATATGCAAGTGCTATATATGCCTAAATAGCATATGTTTTACATATTGCACTTATGTGAGATCATATATTGATTCATAAGAGTGGTTCCCTTTAATTACAGTCCACACACAGACCATATGTTATATATAAAAAAACATATGTCAGACTATCTGTGTGTATGAAGCACTCAGGCTTTTCCCACATGTGCAGGTCCTGGAGCTATCTTGATCTCCCAAAGCAGAGTTGGTATTACTTTTGGTTTTCCTCCTCAGTCTCCCAAGCTCCAGAGGATTCCCATTAACATGTGTCCCCATGTGCCTCTGAGGTTTGTCACTTCCTTGCATGTTTGTTGCCTTCCTTGCTCCGTGCTGATATGAATCCCAGGGGTTTGTTATTTCTTTTTTTTTTAAACCAGAAATGCTTTTGGTAATTTGATTTACAGAATTACCTATTTTGAAGCTTGTTAATAGATCTTTACACTATTCTTTCTCTGTATTTGATGGAACGACCCTTGCTCTGCAGCTCCCCGCCCTCTCAGGAAACTTCCATTTCCCAGATGTAATTTTTCAGCTATGGTGGCAAGGGAGCTCAGTGACTCCTTCCAACCACAACATTTCAAAAATCTCTTCTCCTAATAATTAGGTGACCGTGATCATGTGCAGAGATAAACCGATATTTGATAAAGACATATTGTGATAAAGATATTTTGTGTTAGGATGTGGTCGTAGCTGCTCATATCCCTTGTGACTGCAATAAAGTAACATACTGATTTCCATTTTCATTTAGACAGGTTTTATTTCTATGGGTTGTTCGTAGGGAGATCTTTTTTCCACTAAAATGGAAAAGTAAATCAAACAGGACATGATAAAATAAAGGCTAAACTGTTCTGTAATGACTGCAAGTTGCAGGACAAGTATTAGAGCTGGGACAGAACATGGTATGTCCATAGATGCAGGACACATGAAGCCAAGAAATTAATTGGTGCAATGCTTAGTTATTCCTAAGGAAAACAACTTGCAAATGAGGAATCTTAATGGAAGGAAATTAAAAGGAGCAGTTACAAGGAGAAAATATTTGCAGTTAATGTGAAATTTTAACTAGACAACACTAGTGACTCATAAGAAACACTGCCTGTTAAAATGCTTTAGGTAGAAGCTGAAGAAAGCTATACAGTAAGAGGTGGCAGGCTACCAGAAGCAAGAGAATGACCTTGAGAGGGTCATTATTTTATGTGCTTTTCATAAATTTTGTTTGACTGCAACATTGTGCCAAAAAAGGCAGAACAAGACGTGGATGAAAATGTAAAAGACAGTCCACCATAACTTTGTCATCTCATGAGTGTTCATTGACGTTGCAGGTTCATTCAAATGCTAGGTTAAAAGTCATTAGTCATGTACTTTTAAGTGCTTGGCAGGACCAAGTAATCAATTCTGCTAGTCTTTCCCCTAGTGTGCATGTAAGTGTGTACAGCTGGTGCCATAGTCATATCAAAACAAACACTCTGATATTCACAGAAACACGCTCTGCTTCCCAAAGTCTGAAGAGGCAGTCTAAGCCTATATGCCATGCCTGAGTGGTGGGAAAAATTACGAAGGAAAGGTTTGCTTAATTAATAAAGGTTTCTCCATTATTTGTTGAATTTTTTTTCAGATACTGATTTTGGGTTATATTATTCCTTGCAAATTGTTTGGGGTGTAAGTTTCCTGATGTTGAGATGGGCTGGGGAAATTGGTGATTTAGGTGTCAAATAAAGGATATAGTCACTGCCCTGCATAACATAAAGAACAGTGAGTCATGTGGCCAAGATTTTTTGTGTAACTCAAGACTAGAAAATTGTTTGCCATACTCAATAATGCCTTCTGTGATACTAGACCCCTCAGAAATAAAATAGTCATTGAAAAGAATTTTTTTTTATTTGTCATTCATTTTGATTTTGGATTTAAGCCAGGCAGCTGTTAATATGCCCCTGGGAATATGGAATGTTTTTCCCTAGCAAATAATATTGGTTTATATGAGAGGATAAGTGGACCCAAAAGGTGTTTTATATTATATTGAGAGCCCAATAAGTCAAAAGTAAATATTTAATACATGACACAGAATGTCACACTCCTGGATTATGGAGTAACACAAACATTGTGTTGAATACAGACAGACTAGATTATAATCCTATTAGAAGTTTTCTACCATACAAACAATATGCTGTATTATTTCTTTAAGAAATTATTTACTGTGTTCCCATGAGTTGCATTTCAAGATTGTAGTGATGATAATATGCATGTTTTATGTCAAAAAATGGTAATTGACCCTGATAAATTATGATGGGGAGGGTGATTTATTACATTACCATAAATATGTGTCACTTGCCATATTTTTTCGATAAAAGTAATTCTTTAGTAACAAACCTTTCCCAAGAAGAATTGCTAGCTAGTGACACTTAAGTTAGAATTCTGAGAATCTCAGAAGCTGATACAAGGTACAGTTAGCATCCTTTCTGGTGAAAATCATCCATGCTTTGCAGTGAAAACAAGTGATACACCAATATGATAACAGTTCTTTATTATACAACAGTAGGTTGTAAACACTATTGATCCTATCCTATACAACAATGAGATGAATAAAGTTCATTTTTGTGAAACTGGGTGGTGATGTATCTTGTGAAAAAACAAATAAAAGTTTTAGTGCTGGATAAAATCTCAGTTTATCCTGCTTTTAATAATGAATGTTTCCTATCAGATGAACTTTGAACTCTCAGAAGTCATTGGAGGATGGAGCTGAATGATATTCTGCGTTCCTGGGAAAACTTTTCTTCCCATGACATGGGAACATGTAAGTAAAGTATATTTGTTCTATATTTTGGTTATTGTTCCACAGTTCTAGCATTAGTCTTGGCTGGAAGGCAACTTCTTGCAAGAACAGTTACCACGACATGATGCTGTAGTCTCTGGGTACTGTTGTCCTGTCTGTTTTTTAATATTACTGCTGCCTCCAGGTCCAATACAAAGTTGATCCAGGCAGTTCAGCAGTCCTCTCAGGAGGCAGCTTTTTCCTGATGATGCAGCCCAGTGAGCTCACCAGTACCTGAGGAGAGTAGCTCACTCCTGCCATGGGAAGTTTGTTGTAGACATTAAAGCAGATTTCTTCTATGCTGTACTGGGGAGCACAGCTGTGATGAGAAATAGCTGTTCTGGTGCAGTGGAGAGAGGGTACATTGTGTTGCAAAAAGAAAACATGTAGGGCTCTGGTGATGCTCCTACCTTCACAGGCATACAGAAAGCTGAAGGAAAGTGGAACGGCTAAAGAACACTCCATATTCCCTGGGAGCAGTATTTTCAAAAGCATGTGTAGCTACCAGTAGGTATAGGTAGTCCTTCCTGAGGATTTGATGGGATTTTGGTATCCAGGGGTATTTTCACAGGTGGATGTTGGCTGTGACCTATTTGTCTATGCACATGAGTCTCAATTTTGATTGTCCGAACAACATGTGTCAGAGCTTCAATTGATACAAATGTCATATAGGTGAACAATCCATACAAACTCTTTCCTTTCTAAAGGCTGTTGACATAAGGTTAGAAGCCAACAGTTTAGTTCCTTATTTCAAAAGATAGAGGTTAGCAGTTTGATGCCAAAAGTCTGAGGTACAGTGCCTAGTGATGATGAATGTTTGGTATCAATTAAAAAAAAAAAGCGCAAAAGTTTTCAGTCACACAATCAATCTCCTTCTGCCTCCCAGTAAAATGTGGTGGCCAGATTTTCAAAATCTGCTTGGTTCTTTTGATAATCGGGCCATAAACACCAAAGAAAATATTTCAAGGGCTTGTGTAAGCAAAAGTAACCATTTAAACATTGTCTAAATTCCAGACTGGTAGAATAAGTCTAAGTGGTCACTTTGTTGTCAATGTACTGCAAAAAGAATCTATAATGATAAAAATTCAAGAAAATTGCTTCCTTCTGCTAAACTTATTTTAGACCAAGAGTGAGTTTAATTTCAAGATGTTGTCACATCCTTGTTGGAGGTGGTTGTTTGTTGACAATGAAACTTGTTTCCTACTTCTTAATGTGAACCAGAACATTATCTGTGCACATTAAACCCAAAACTAAAATAAACAAACTACTAACAAAGGCCTTTGCACTATTATTGCTGAGTTTCGTTTAATATTATTTTTTCCTCTTTTTACCTACTTCATTTTGCTGAGTCAGTTGAAGCAGAGTTCTCCTGTTGATCAGCCAGGTTTGTGGAAAGAGGCACTATTTTCTGTGGGAGCAAGTCATAACATCGAAAATACAGAAATGTTTGAGCACCTAAGTCTGCTTTTGTGCTTCAATTAGCCATTTTTGAGGACTAAATGCATGCTGTGGAAGGACTTTCCTTACATTAATTTCCTGTTTTTCTGTGACAGTGTTTTTGTCTCATTCTTTCTGCTAAACCACTTTCGAAACCTCAGCACTAAGCATTACCATCTCTCCAGGGCATCCTGCCAGCCAGCCTCCTTGGGCACGCCCCTAGCACTCCTAAATACGAGCAAATCCTAAATTGATCAGGTGGGAGTGTTTCTGATCTGGTTACTCATCTGGGGGATCTATTCCTCCAAATAAGAAGTCTGCAAACAACCATCAAACTAGTGAATTTGCAGAACGTTTGTATTTGGAATGAGATTTCTGTCACGTCATTCTTAAATGTTGAAAAGGAAAATAGAAGCAAACAGCACAACAAATCCAGTGGTTTCATTTTCATGGTTCATGTAAAAGTATTTAATAGACAAAGTGTAGGGTAATATAACCAGACATCCCAGCTGGCATATAATGAGCCAGCTATTCCTATTTTTTTCTTAATTTTTTTATTTTACTTTTAATAGCGTTATATCCATCTGTCCTGAGAAAAATCTGATGAGAATTTTTCCTGGTTAAGTTCATGTCTTAGTCTTAGGAGAAAACCTGAACAGCTAGGTTGGTGTTGTTTTTTTTTTTTTTTTTTTTTTTTTTTTTTTTTTTTTTTTTTTTTTTTTTTTTTGGTGTGTTTGTGGGCTAGGCTTGTCTGGGCATTTGGTTCACATATGTCTCATAAACAGCCCCGCCCCCACCTTCCTCCCTGTTTCCTGACATACTTTGCTGTTGCATCTTTTTCAGTGATAGTGACTGCTTTCTCAACTGATGGTCGACTTTTCAGCTGAGAATCAAGATCTGCTGCTTAGTTTGCCTCAACATTCAACCATGAGTAACAGCAGGAAAAAAGATGCTCCTTTGTTTAAAGAAACATTGTACGGAGTGTTAATAACGTTAATGTATAGGCACTTATAAGAAGACTTTCAATCCAAGTTGTCACTTTAATAGAACATCCCTAAAAAGGGATGGGACTCAGATCCTTGTATCACTCCCCCAGCTACCATTTTGAGTTTTGTCAGGATAAAAAAAGGAGGTGTTACAAGGAGAGAAGGTTATCACAGATTAGGAGGAAATCTTAGGTGTTCCAGCTCTGTCTTACCTTCCTGATGGAGGCAATTAGGATGTATGAGAAGCACATTGAAGTAGGATTTCAAAATGCACAAGTGCAATTTAGATGCTCCAGAGTCCTAGAAGAATTCTCAGCACAAACCCCGTTCTCTGTAGTCTGAGCCATCACTCATCCTTCCTTCTTTTTTGACAAGGGTCCAGTCATAGTGAAAATCTCACCTGATAATGTGAGAGAGGAAAGCAGGAGTAGGTCTTGGCAAATGTCTGTCTTCTGTCATGCATAAATAAGTCAATTAGTGCTGCACCTGAGAGCAACCTGCATCTGCAAGTGCCAAAATGGATTCAGCTCTCCTTTACACTTTCCATCTATCACTTGGCTTTCCCTGTGCAATAACGTGCAGGGGCTTTACGCTGTCATGGATTTTTTTCTTTGGTAATATAAGCTGCTCTTGAAGCCCAAGGGGCATGTTTTGACCTGTTTTTTTATGGTGGGAAAAAGCAGCTAGAGGTAGTTCTGAGTTTTATAACCCTACTTCCAGGCAGACATCATCATTAGCATATATGGAGCTGTTTATCTAAGAAACCCTGTGCTGGCCTGGAGGGCAGACGTTGTTTGCACTGAAAAAATAACCTATTTGGGATCTCATGAAGTGTTGGGGCTAATAAAAGAAACAGTGGCTATCAAACTGGAAGATGAGTGAAATAATTTCACCTGTGTGGAAGTATGAAGAAGGTGGCTATCCTCATCTAAATGCTGCAGAAATGAAATGAAAAAGCATAAATATTTGCAGTACTGATGAACAGAAAGTGCAGAAGTTTGAGTGCCTTTGAGTGCTTTGCCTCACTCCTTAGCTGCTGTTCACCTCTGCTCCTCAGAGGGTAGACAGGCCATAAGTATTGCCAGGCAGTGCAGAAAAGGATTGCACAGTTGTCAGTCTTCAAAGGTGAGTGTCTAGCTGAGGGAGGGAAACACAGGCAATATTTCAATATCCTACCAGGCCCTGTTGTGCTCAGACAAGAGCACTAAAAGCTGTTCTACACTGAGAAGCTTTTCAGGCCCTTACTTACAGGTGTCATCTTCTCTCTATGACTCTGAAGAGAATTGTATTTGATCCATACAGTGAGAAGATAATATGTGAAACACAAAGTACAAACCAGTACTGAATACAAAAAAGAACAAAGTGAAACTCAAAATTGCTTATTAGGCAATAGTTTATAACATAAGCAAACATTCCATGGTGAGCTAAAGTTTCAGGCCAGTGAATGGTCCCCCATGGACTGTTTAGGCCCTTTCCTTTTTTGCATGTTTTCTATTTCTGACAGTGAGTGTGCATATCTCCAAATTTCAACATATGATGTTTCACATTTTTGAGTGAAAATATTTTTACCCTTTCCATGTCTAAGCTGTCCAGAGCAGCTGAACTTCATGAACCAGTGACTCAGTGCCATAAAAGAGGGGAGAAAATTTCCATGCCACTCTTCTTGATATTAACCTGGGCATACTTCTCTGCAGTATAGAATGGGAGTAAAGATACTTCAAAGAATTTCTTCTAACAGTTTTCATTCCACCCGCATTTCTCAGCTTCACTTTAAGCTGAGGAGCTTCAGTGGGCCTGGGAGGGTCCTTAATAAAATTTACCCTTAGGGAAACCACTCTACTAATTAAAGTCTGTATTCACAGGATGTTTAGAGAGAAAAAAAAATTGCATAGTGCTTGTAATGGGAGAAGCTGATGGGAATTTCAGGAAAAGCTGATGAATGCTGCAAATAGGTGCAGGAAAAAAATTGTTTAGTCTTAAATTATTATGTATTCTTAATGTTTTTTGAAAAATCACATTAAAAAAAGTTTTTCTTTACTTTATATAGACAAGAAGAACTAGAGTGTGGAGAGAATAGCTGTAATGGAAAAGAGTTACTTATTTCTGTGTGTCCCTTTTAAAATGAGGTATTAAGTATCCTTGAATACAAACCTACTTACGGAAAAGTAGCAATGAATTTCTGTTGGTGGAATATTCAGGCCTTGGAAAGAAGAAGAAATTACTTACAAGCATCTTGAACCTAAGTTTTTCTCCATGGCAAAAGAGTTGTAGGAGAATAATACTGCTGAGTAAAAATGCTCCAAGAAGTGATAAACAAAAATTTGAAGTGATCTTTGTCTGGGTTTCCAGTGTCTGGACCCTCTTTGGAGGATAGCACACATAGCAGTGGATAGAAAACAATGCTCTGTCTCACTGCAGGCAGACAGTTGGCCATTGCCAAAATAGAGAAATGAAATCTGAATTAAGATTTCTTTGTCCTTCAGTTCATTAATTCATATTGCAAGATAAACGTGGGGAAGGATGAGAGCTGGTTGTGGTGATGACTGCTGTAGCTCTAATTAGAGCAGTAGGCATGACACATGTGGGGCCATACTGGGAGCTGGCAAGGAAAAAAGATATTAAAATTCAAAGGTAAAGTTTTAAAGATATTGAAAGGTAAACAGGTTTTAGCATGCCTCAGCCCACAAAGTATGGTAATCCATTTTTGCTAGATAAGGCTTCCTTTGCCTTCCTGATAGTAATCCTAAGAATCAAAGTGGAGCAGCACAAAGTTCACTTGGCTTGTTTGGTTGAGTAGACCTGGTCCTGAATCCTCATATATTTCTTTCAGTCAGAGGGCCAAATATGGACGTGGTAGATGACTCTGGAAATGTTTTTTGCATATGGAGGTCAGTATCAGTAGCAGTATAGTGGCAGATAAGATGCCAGAGACAAGGTAGGGTCTCTTGCTGTTAGTGTGTCCCATTTATCATTAGAAATTTTCCATTTTCATTCCCCTTAGAAGAGATTTCCTTAGCAGGGATGGTCTGCATTACTCCTACTTGTCCCGATAGCTTGAAACTGTGTTCCTTCTGTGGCAATGAGATGCCAGAGACTCAGGGGGTGGTGTTGTGCAGTATAATTGCCTTTCTAAAAGGTGATGTGTGTGGGGGGAAAATTTAAAGAATAGTTCACAGGGATTTAACTGAACGGTTCCCACAGATGTTAGTTTACCCCCTGTGAGTCTGACAGGGTAGATTAAGCCACATTGGGGAAAATAACATTCATGCTCAGTCAATCACAAAAGATCACTGCTATTGTGTCACTCTGAGAGGAGACAGTAGGTATTAGCCATCATGGTCACAGTTCTCTCGATTTGAAGCTTGTTAAGCCAATTTTATATTCATTGAAAGAGTGCTTATAGTAATAAGCAACTAAGCTGATGCTCTGTGATCCTGTAGCTAGGGCTGATAGAGGTACTAAACGAGATATCTTTAGCTTAGTGCTGCGAGAGGGGCTGTTCTTTCTTCCTGGAGTTTATTTGTTAATAAAAATAATCCAGTTTAATCAGTTTAGAGCAATGTCCTGCTGTGTTCATATGGAGCACCATGGTTTGGGCTGGATCCAGCAATCCTTTCTTCCCAAAAGCTCCAGACATCTTTCTTCAAGTACCTAAGATGGTTTGTCCCTCTCCCTTATTCATGGAGAGGGTGATGGATCTCTGATTTGTTCTTCCTGTCTACCTGACTCGTCCTTCCAGACTTGCTTTTTTAGTGCTTGCTGTTTGCTTCTCTTCTGCTGTCAGATACCAGAGAGTTAAATTGGTTTGAATTCACCACAGTCTGTCTTCCTACTGAGGGAGGAGGAAAATAAATGTTCTGTTTCCTTACTTCAGATATGTCACAGAGGTTGCAGAAAAATGCAGTAAGTGACAGCATCTTTCATATTATGCTGTCATTTTCCTGAAATAAGAAAATTTCAAGTACTTACGAATTAGGAACACTGACTCATTACCAACAGAAACAAACAATTCCAAATGTCTGAATAAAAAAAGAAAAAAAAAAAAAATCCCACAATGCAGCTGCTACTGGCAAGCAGCAGAAAATAACCTGCTGATAATCTGTGTGTACAGCCTGACTTCCTGAAGGGCAATACAGACAGTATTCTTACAGCCAATGTGGACTGTGCTTTTCTTCTTATTGTGCAACTTAAAGAAACACATGCAAAATTGCATGATGCTATTGAGTTACAGTAGAGTATATGTACCTGCAAGAAGAAAAAAGAAGAAAAAATCTTTTCAAGTGAAGATCAATATCAAAAGAACAGACAAAATATACGTTAAAGAAGTATAACACTTGGAATTTATTTTTATATGTACAGAAATTCATGCACTGTTGCTTCACTGTAGCTTATTATTCTGTGGCTAAATACTGCAAAACATTCCCACGTATAGTTTTGTGAGTAAATGAAGAGTCAGTAATGCTGACTTGATTTTCTTTTTTGGATAACTGGAAAGAATTAATTTTGCACTTAGAACCACCATATCTAATATAATAACAAATTGTTTCCATCCCAGAAGTAGTTTGAAGCCTATCATTTATATAACTTAATCTTTTGTGTGTGTGTGTGTGTTCTCTGAAATAGCTGTGTTCAGGTTAGGATTCCTTGTTACTTGAGTGGACTCTAGTTGCCATTTTTTAATATTTATTGCCTGAAGGCACTAATTATAAACAATTTTCTGTGACTAGTTGATATGTGAACAGCCAAAGTTTATAATTGTGTTGCTCAGTTATAGCTGGTCAGAAACCCAGGATATAATTTCTATTTCTGGACTGGATGACTGTGTGTGCTCTTCCAGGGTGAGTATTTGCATGGGTGAATTGAAAATCCTATTTCTGTGTATACTCGAAATTCACTTCTGCATTTGTGCCAGAAAACAGGATTGCTGAGAAGGTGAATACAATAGGAAATTCATTTAAAATGGAGTGAAGTTCTTTGCCTTGATCTAAAACTGACATTGCAAAATGAATCTTAAGAGAACAGTAATAACTATAAATGTTTACTTTCGAGTGGTGATGAACTGTTCTGAAGTAGACGCTTCTCAGGGTATTTTTCCTGACCTTGCTTTTTCTTTTCATGGGATCAATTAGATTTCTACAGGTTTATTCTTCACTCTTGATTTTTAAGAATTTTAAAAGCATTCTTGGCTGCATTAGTAGATATGTTCTCATATGTTGCTTCTGACTTCTTCTGACACTTGCTCGTACACTAGGAAGATCAGATGGATGCAGAAAATCATAATGTACTTGTAAAAATGATGCCCTTCTTCAACTGATCTCAATATTTTATACACTAGAGGTTTTATCTTTAGTAGCTTTTGTTAACACTTCTGCGAATTTAAGTTAGAGCTCTTAATAAATAGTCTCTGCTTCGTTTTCCAAACCATCCTTCATTGATTTCAAAATCTATAAATCATATCTAAAAAATCTGACATGCTAATGAATGAGTATTTGCTCAAACTACTGTTTAAAGCCAAGGAAATTTTATATTGAGCCCAGAAGTGATTATTTAAATGTTGGTTAGTTAGCAGGTCATATTCTTTAGAATGGCACTATTAATTTCAACAGCTCTATTGATTTCATACCTATGCAATCGGAATTGAGAGCAAGTTCCCAAGCCTGCTGGTTTCAATTGATCCAGAAACTTGTTTTGGCAAAAATATTGTGAAAAATGTGGACAGTTAGTGTGCAATAACTCTTGTTTCAATGTCAATTTTTGTTTCACTCCAAAAAACCAGTCAGCTATGAACATTCAGAGTAAGAGATAAAATGAAAATTATACTTTTGACCTAAATAATACATTTGACGTACAGTGCATGATGTTGAGCAGAAGGTGAACTCATAGTTCTATTGAGTGCTTTTTATTTAAATATTGAGCTGGAAATCTTTGAGGAGTACGCTTCTGTATGAAAACCAAAAGACATCCTTTGTTCTCTTCACAGTACTTGAACTTCTTGGTTTTGACTGCAACAGAGCAATTCAGAGCAACTGGCTTCTCCTCTGATTTTGCCCGCTTTCTTTTCCACTCCTTTTTTGGATTTAATACAAAAATGGTCTGTTCCATACACCCTAGAGAGAGACAGTAGAGACAGTTCTCTTGCATAAGAAATATGGAATTTTTTTTCATGTTTCACAGGAATATGATGGAATAGTCAGGAGGAGAATCTTGAAAACCACAGGAGAGTAAAGTGTTAAGTGAGCCAAAAACCTGGTGTGTGCACCTGCCTCAGAAGACTAGGCATCATGAAGTATAAATTGCAATGAAAGTGAAACATACAGATTTTCAGTGATCCTCTGAAGGCAAATCAGTCCAATGATCCATATTTTGTGAGTCATTCTGTGGTTTTTCCCTTCCTTTTACATAGCTGCTTAGTGCTGTCTGTACTTATTTCTGTGCCACAGGTAAAGTTCCATGAGCTACTGGGCTTAGATTCTCTGTTTCCAGATATCTGTGAATTGGATGCTTTGAGGCTTTCTGTGCTCTGAATAAACTGAATCTTTCTTGATTGTGTCTGAAAGCCTTCCAAGGAACAGGAAGGATGTTACCCTTCATAACAAAGGGAATTCTCAGCCCACTCTGCTAATATCCTTCATGTCTTTCTTATACACTAACGCAGACATGCACACTCTTTACTCTGTTGTTTTGGCTCTCTGAGTACCTGTGGTAGTGAAAAAAGGCTTAGCTTCTGATTAGATATATTCTTTGAAATCACGTAGCTTTTTCCCTATCTGCTACTTCTGCAGCATTCTCCCCCTCAGCTCAATCCTGCAGCACTGGAACCCTCATACTGGAATTTAAGATAGTTGTCAATTTTCTTATTGATCATTATAACTTTATTCACTACGTCTACTTATTTGCCATTGAACTCAATAGCATTGCATCTGTTGCCAAAACTGAAATTAAAGCATGATGAATCAGGCTTTGTGTATCTCACTGATCTGTTCCTAGATCACATAACAATTGAGCCAAACGTAGAAACAACAGAGGAAATGTCAGTCATACAGTGGAATTTGAAAGTAGTGATCAATAATTTATACTAGTGATCACTTGGGCCTTATCTAATAACCCACTCTGTACTTTTCACAATCTAATTTCATTTGGTGTTAGTGATCACTGCTTTTCTACTTATAGTGATCTGATTAGACCTTGAAATATTTCCTTTTTCAAGATATAGCACATCTCCTGTAACTCCATGTAACATATATTCAGGAAGAATTTGATTAGACTGGGCAATTACTTGTGAATCATGCCTAGTTTAAGATACTGAAGCAGGCAGGAAGGCGCCAGTACAATTTTAAGCCATCCAGGGCACCAGCTAAAGAGCCTTTCTATGTCCTTGATACATAATGAACATTTTAGGTACTTTCAGAATCACATCAGATTTGCTGATTGCAAAAACAAAACTCAAACCAAGCTCCAAGAGCCCTTGCCTGTATTTTGTTGCTTTGGGGTTGTGTTTGTTTTTTTTTTGTTTGTTTCTTTTTGTTTGTTTGTTTCTATTTGTTTGTTTTTTAATATTCTTGTCAGAATTCTAGTAAGAAAGAGAAACATACACAGGTTATTGTACCAGAAGGGACTACTGCAAGGTTATTTTGAGGGGTGGGGCTAGGAGGGGTTTATGGGTTTGAGCTATGGATATAGCAGAAACTAACACTGACATGGACGGTTATCACCTGTGTTTGTACAGATCACTATTTTACAGTGGTGTTTGTTACTAGCATAGCTAACCATACTTACATATATGTATATATATAAATAATTTTTATTTATATACTTATATATGTATATATTAATTTATTTTTTGTGTATTCTGGTATATACTTGTATATTTTTGTATATATGTGTACAGTGACCATACACCTTCAGAGATATACGGTTTGACTTTTCATACCTGTTCCTCTACCTCCCTATATGACATATACACACACAAGGCAAGAGGTGGCAAGAACCAAACTGGGCCAAACTGGACTAGGGCCAGAGCAGGCTCAAACAGCAGCATCAGCCAGCATGAACTGTGCCCAGTTTATGATCTCTGGCTGTGGAAAAGGCGTCTGGTTTGAAATTAAGACCAGAGAGCATAGAGGCTTGTCCAAAAGGCACCGTGCTCACACAAGAACTACTCCCAAATGGCAATTCAGATCTCTTTAGGATTAATATGAGCCATCCCTAAAGTGAAGGTTCAAACCATGGGAGCCAAAATGTAAATGTTAGAGCTGGAAAGAGCCAGCATAAAATATGAAGGCAGATAGCTAGGTTTAGGCCAGAGACTAGCAGGGATGATAAGTTCATGCCACCAGTAGTTATCCCTGGATTCAACAGGGTCAACATACCTGGATAGGTTTACCATCTTTTCAGTTTTATCATAGGAATTAGTTTGTGTCTTGCACAGTTACAGGAATTCAACCTTGGAATGGGTTTTGTGAGGAAATGTCAGCCCACACATGCTTTACTTTTAGGCTTCTGCCCAAGGGCGTAAAACAGACAGCATAAATAAGACGCTGGCACTAAGGTGACCCATGATGACCCTAATCCTTACTTTAAAATGGGATGGAGTGTCACTTTAATGAACTTTCGTCTCAGACCTTTTTTCCTTATCCTTCTCTGTATTTACTGATTAGGTTGGAGTGGAATTTGCTATACAGAATTATGAAGTAAACTCATCTTACATAACTACTGAAAGCAAACTTCCTCACAATGTCCTGGTCAGATTGTTTATGTCTTCTGCAGTGTTTTAGCACTTTAGCTTGCTCTTTCTCTGGAGCAATGCTTCATATTCAGCTTCATTAATTTTGGAGGACCTCCAGAGTGGACTAGACATAGAATAAACCCTACTCCTGTTGGTTTCTTGGGATGGGTAGGAAGCAATTAACTGAAATTCATGAAAGTGTATTTCTTCATAGATTCATGTACCTGTCTAAATGTTAATTTAATTCTGATTCTACAATTTTCATAAAGAGTCTCTGCTTTAAAAAGGTACATTGCAGAATTAGAGCTTATACTAAAATTCATTGCTGTCATAGCTAAGGTGGCTCAGCATGAAGATAAAGAACCCCTGTGGTGTTTCAAATTTTCCTGACTTAATGTTCAAAATTTATTTTTTTTCTGCCTCCAACTTTTCCCATATGAATTCAGTGAAAAAAAAAAAATTATTTATTATACCTCATCAGTCTTTTTTGTTGTTGTTGTTGTACACGAGCAGGGACTTTTTAGTATTCCTTCCAGTCATGTTTGCAGAATTCAATAAAAAGTGAATACCTTGATGAAAGTAATACACTATGTTCTTATTCCATTGGTTTGGTCTCTTTTACTGAAGCAGTGTTTATAGTTCAGCTGGCATTGATGACGTCCATAGGATGCAGGCAGAATTGTGTAGCCAGAGGGAAGGTTATTTATCACAAATTATCTGCCATGGGTTACCTATTTCATCCTACCATGCTATTTTGTCTTTTTGAAGTATTTCCAGAATTGTTCTGTCCTGACCGCAGTTATACCTATGGAAATTCTTGCTTTCAAAAATCTTGCACTTTGCCCAGGGTTTGATTAACATTTTACCTTTTACTCCAATTTTAACTAACTCAACCTGCATCAAAACCCCTATAAACATTATGGAGTGCAGTTCAGATATCATTAAATTATGCCTTTTACTTCTGCCTTGGCCACTTAAGGCCTTTAATTACTTTAATTTAATTATGCAGAAATACATACAAAGGGAATGTATAAAGTACACATTTTTTTCTGATATTATTAATTAAGCTTTTTCTATAAAGGTAGGGCCTCTTGCCTGTGCTTAATTAAAATGGAGCAACTAATATTGCAAAAGGACAGAATTTCCTGTGTTAGTTATCTGGCTGTTCACAAACCCCACACAAAGACATTAACTGGATCCTACATTTTCTGAAATCAGGTCAGCAATGATCCAAAGAGAGATCCTCAGGTCTTCTAAATCAATGCTTCATCTAGAAAACAGACAGGCAAACAAAGAAAAGCTTTAGAGAAAAGTATAAGAACAGTTACCAACAAAATAAGTGTAAATGAGCTACAACCGACACACCCCTTTGCACCAAAGCTTAGCGGCTTCTAATTGCAGTAGTAAAGATTTGTAAAAGGTCTCTAATCTGTTGTGCTACAGACACACCCAAAAGCTTTGCAATTTAAACAATCAAGAAAAATCTGTAAGTAAGAAAACACGGGGGTAGATAAGCCAGGTTGCCTGAGGGTGAATGATAGGTCCCGTAATGAACACTGGGTTTCCCATTCTAGTACCCCTCTGGAGTTCATAGCCTGTTAGGTCTTTCATCCCTTACACTCCTTTAAAGTAAAGAAGATTGAGAGGTGACTTGATTATAACTTAGATGAAGAAACTTCACAGGGAGAAAACCCTGGCTACTGAAGTGTTCTTTAATCTAGAAGACAAAGGCATTACAAGGTGTAAGAGCTGGAAGCTGAAATCAGCCAATTGCAGAGGAGAAATAAAATAAGCATCCTTAGACTGAGAAGGTGATTAAACAAGGGAAAGATATACCAGAAGATTTCACAACTTTCCTATCAATTAAAGATTTCCGTATGATTTTCAGATGAAATGAGAAACAAAATTTCAAAAGAAAATTCTTTGTCTGGAAACATGTGTGGTTTTTGTTGAAAGCAAAATCTTTCATCTGCAAAACTTTTGTTTTGTTTATGGGTGTTTAGATTTTCTTTCACCAGCTGTTATATTCAGATTAAAGAAAGTCAAACGATTTTGCAACTGCATTATGTATTTTATTTATTAGTACAGAAGATGGTCTCCTAGATTTATGAAATTAAGTCAGAAACCATGATTCAGAAGTAAACTCTCAAAATCCATAAGCTTCCAGCATTTTGGCTAGAAACTACAAAAGTTCCTCATATATCTCAAAGTCTCATAAAACAAAACAAAAAGAAAAAGAAAAAGAAAAAGAAAAAGAAAAAGAAACCCTAAATAATTTTTAAAATTATATGAAGATGTTGACTACATCGGCTAGTTAAATACTTGAAAAGAAAAGAAACCTGGATTCCAGGTAAAAAAAGGTGTGGTGTCTGAAAATATATGAACTTATTTTTTGTTATTTTTATGAGATTTATCTTTTAAAAGAAAAATTACCAAATACCCCATTTTCAAATAACGAAAGAAACTCAGAGTACCTGTTAGAAAGCGCCTGAACTGTTGTAAACTTACAAACAGAGATAAGTCTGCTTTTCCATGTCTTTCCACTGTGGTTTAAAATTTTTGTTCTCCCCTCAAAAATAGCAGCTTTATCCTTCTGAGGAAGTTTTCACCTTCTGAACTCTAAGACTGGCTAGATCTTAAATACCACTAATGGAAGGTTTGCAGCATTGGTTGGGCATAAATCTTGCTTGTTCTATTTTAACATTTATATTTTTCACTGGATTCCATTCTGTGGAGGAGCGTCCAGAAAAAGCCTGAAACGCTCCAATGAACTGCAGTTATAAAAAACCAGACCCACTGGTCCTTGTTTTGACTACTTCAGTGGTTCAGATAAACACGAACTATCCTATGGCAGTGTCCTGAATGAAAGTGTGAACTCCATCCCAAGCTGTTAAAAGGCTGCCGGCCGCGTTTATTTGTTTGTGCATTGCTGGGGGAGGATGAGGAGCTGGAGGTAGAGGGAGGGAGGAAAACTGCTCTGTGGTGCCGCTGCTTCCATTGTTCCCCTGTTTACAACTTTATCTCTGTGCCCAAATAAAATGTGCATGAAAAGAAATTTTTGTCTTGCACCTGAAAGCTCTGGCCCCCTGCCGTCAGGATGTAATTTAGACTGCAGACCCTACCACTTTCACAGTTTTTCCTGTCCACCTTCTCTTCCTGGAGCCATTTGTTTGCTCTCATGGGAAAGGATGGCTCCTGCGACCAGCTCATTTCTTCCTGGATGCCATCTCTAGCTCAAGGTAGCTGCTGGAGGGGGTACAAAATGGAAATGTAGGAGATGGCAGGTGAAGTATTTTGAAAATTTGCTGCTCTTTCTCCCTATTAAGAATAGAGTCATAAAGCATTTTTCTGTCCTGCCCTGATGGACTTAACTGCCCACTTGAATCAATATTATAGAAATGATTTTCAGTCTCAGCCTACAACAATTCCAATTTCTCAGTCAAAATATACCATATCTCTGCAGTCATAGAAAAAATGACTATAGTTTATTGTCTAGTAAATTGCTTGCCAAAGTTGTGTGGAATAAAAGGTAAAGTAGGAATGTCTTTCTGATGTGTCTGCATTGTCTGTGATCAGAACTCATAGGTGTTAATAGCACCTGAATAAGAAGGCATAATTATCAGATATGATTGAAACAAATGGAAGAGACATTTACCATGTGTTCTTTAGCTGGAAGAGAAGGCGAAGAGAAACAGGGAGAGATTTCAAGGTTATAAATTTTAACATGGTTCTTGCAACCTATTTAGAGATATCTAAGAAAGCACAGCCTTTCCACTTGATGGCCAAGACTTTCTCTCCTTTTTATCTCATTGTAGAGCCGTATTCATACAGCATTTTTGCTGCTTAGGTTTGTTTTGTAATGTAGTCAGGAAAGTCATACAATGACAGCTTGTACTTTAGGTTTCATCAGGAATCAATGAGAATTCCTTATGCAGGGAAACACTGACTGACACGCTGTAAATACTGAGCAGTGTGAAGTGCTGTGGCCACCACATACATTTGCTTCTGTAGCTCTTGAATCCAAGTGGTTTCCATCTCTGGCCAGATGGGATTAGCATCATGGGGGGCATGTGAAGCCCTGTTCTGTATTTTGTCAGACTAAATGGGTACAAGAATTTGAAGATTGTAAAGCAGAAGGGGTTTAAATGGGGCTTATGAGGGCTTCTGCTAGGATTGCTGGCTTTAGTTGATTTTTAACACTTCTGAAATTTTAGCAATGATATTAGACACTGAAGTGATTCCTACAGAGGAAAGATTAACATTTTAATATCCCAATCAATTTGTCTTTCAAAGATTAAAAAAAGAAAGGCTAGGGGAAAAAACCTAAGGAGTGGGGAGAGCACAATGCCTTGCACAAGTGGGTAGCACTCATTTCTTTTCACATATGGCTGAGGTTTCTTTCCAGACACAGATGTGCAGACCACAGCCAGCTGTGGGCTTACTCTTTTGGGTTGTCCCCTCGTGTTATTTGCCTGTTCTCTGTATTTCTGTAAGCCACTAGCAAGACAAATAATTCTCATCATCTTCTTCACTATCTCCAAGGGCACGTTACCTTCAAGCTATTATGTGAGAGGTTTGTAGTCAACATTTCACTGACTTCTTGAGGTGTTTGAATGTTTCCTCAAGACTCAGTGGATTGATATTTTTTTCTCTAAATATCCTCATTGCTTCTTCCACATAAGATCTTTATTTCTCAATTCTTGGTGGGACTAATGAGGTGACTTTTAACATGCTCTGTCCAACACAGTGAGGAGTCACAACACTTACATCCTTTTGACTGGCTCATTCAGTACCCTATAGGTGCACCACAATTACACTGTAATCTGTCTTTGTAGCTCACATTTATGTGTTATGTGGCTGTACACTGAAATACACGTTCTAAAAAATGCATGAAGAGCTCAACATGGTGATTATGCATGGCTAGTTCATTGCTGGTAGAGTAAACTTTGGTCACAGTATTTTATAGTATGATGTTATTAAGTGCACAGTCAGATACATCATTCCTGGATTTCAAAAGCAAACATTAAAATTATCAGCCTGTGGGATTAACACTGAGATATTCTAAGTTGCATTCCATTTTTGTTAATGTTAACTGTCATCTAATTTGCTCTTGCATAATTATGCTCTACCATGAAGTGCATCTTCTTCCAGAGTAAGTTCTGCAATGATTTTCCATAAGATCTCTGGGCTGCTGATGATTTTTTGATAGGGTTATGTCCATTCTCATACATTAACCAAATTATGGCAGAGAAATGTCTCTCCCTGCAGCATCTTAAAGAGAAAAGAATGGTATTTTGTGTTCTGACATTCTCAAGAAAATGCTTCTCTTCTGTTTTCCTTGAGGATGTCTTCATTATAAAAGGATTTCTTCTGTTCTTTCCTATTAGGAGATTGTGTCTATATTTCTCCTTTCATTTTCCCTTTTTATCTCCCCCTAAGCTTTTCTCTTCTGCATTTTTTAAGCTCTACCATCTTCTGTTTCTCTCCCAGTGTAATATGAGCTCTCTCAGCTCTCTCTCCATGTCTTTTCTTAACAAAAAGTAGTAAAAGAAAGAGGCTACTGGTCCCACAGATTCCTGGGAAAACTTGTGTTTACATTTTAAGGTCTTTGGGAAATGCTCCTGGTGTCCTTTACAACATAAAGGACAACATAAAACAACATAAAACTCCAAGATCATGATGAACACTTTCTTGTGCTACTAAATTACACACAAGTAGTGATAGGATGTGCATATCTGTGAGATCTGTGCTTGAAACCTCATTATTAAGATGGGTAAGGGAGCTCTTTTGAAAAGCTGAAGGGGATACAGTTATACTGCTTTTAGGGAAATTAATTACTTCCTCACTTAATGACTACTGCAGTTCACTGCCTAGTATTTAGGTCTAGTTTGTCAGCTCAAGATTAATTTGATCTGGTTATAAAGATGTGATTCAGGACACTACAATGAGCACTTAATTGTATACCCTGTGCTCTCACACCTGAATTCATCAGAGTAGTCCAGAAGGTCTTGCATCTTTATCTGTCAGAATAAAGTCTGTTTGTGGGTTTATCAGGCCATTTAGACACCTAAAATGGTACTAGGTACCTATGTTTAGTGATCTGAATCACTTCCTTTAGTGAGTTTTAGACTTTTGTTTTAGACAACCTTGTGTAAACACTTGCAGAATCATGTGCACAATTTCTGTGTATGCAGCAATTGTTTATGGGCTAATATGGCTATCAAAGACTGAGGCAAAAATGCTACTAAGTTAAGCATTTTTAATTTTACAACTTTGATGCAGATATTTTAGGAGGTTTTTTTTTGTAAGGCAGCTGGGAAAAACATTGGCCTCCATTGCTCTGTGTAATGGGTTTATCCTCTGTCTTGCTAAACCACTTTCATTTTACTCTCCACTTTTTCCCCTGAAAGTGTTACAGTGTTTAATGCCAATGTTCCTCTTCTTAAACTGAGTTCATAACTTCTTATGAGCATAGCTTTACTCCTTCACTCTGTGCTCTCTTAATCAGTACAACTTCCTAGTCAGCTATACTCACAGATTAATGTTGACAGCTATGGGTCAAAATTGGCTGGACCATGTCTACACAGCGGAGTTTCACACAGACGGTCACACCATTGACCAGATGGCTGAAGTTGAGCTCTAAATGGCTAGACCCTGTCTGAAATAGACAGACATGACAAGCCTTTTCAAAAAGTGACTCAGCAGTGTTAGGGTGGAGACCATCTTTTTTAGAAGTTTTAAATGGTGTGAGACAAATCCCAAACTTACAGAAGAAGTATGGATGCCTGAGAGACAGATAATATGGTTAACATCCCCAAATCAACCTGACAGCCAGCCAGCCTGTAGTGCAGGAACTCCCACTGTGAGGGTGTAAGGACTGTCTTACTGTTTCAGATAAAAAATGCACCAAACCTGAGATGGAAGTGGTCAATAGCAAATCCTTATGGAAGACTATATGAAGAAAGAGAGAGAAATCAAACTCAATCTTCCAACTTCCAGCAGAGATATCTATTCTCAAAGTGTTTGAATTTTCTGAAATTAGGAAGTTTTTTAAACTGAAGATGTATTTACTTAATTGCATTCCTTTAACTGTATTCCCTTAAATGAAAATGTAATCCCTTAATAGCAGGGATATATGGCATTTACATATGGTGTTTACATATATTTATGTTCGTATTTTACTTAAAACCAAATTAAAATGGAAAAAAAAATTACTGCACTGCTTCACGGCTATTGGTTACAGGAATACTGCAGTTTGGCTTCTGTTCATGTATTTATTATTTATTTACTTATTCCAGACTTAAGCAGCCGTAGAAGATGATCATATGCTTGCAGGGCTATGAGCTCTGTGAGCTTGCTCCTCAAGTTATTGCTTTCTGTCTTGAAGCGGTTCACTCCAGCCCTGCTCCATTTGCTCCTCTCACCCAGTTCAATAAACTTGAAAGTAATAAAAATTTTGCTTAGTGCTTATATTGCTTATTGTTCTCACAGTAAAATATCCCATTGATTCCTGTGGCCACTGGGTGAGGTCTGAAATGAATGGAAAAGGAAAAAAAAGTTGAACTGATGGTTTATTCAAGAGAGAAAATTATAGATGAAGGAGCAGCAATTACTAGAAAGAAGAGTCCTGACCTGTGTCCAGTCATGACTCAAGAGTGACAAAGATTATCTAAACTGATCAGAGTTTATTTTGGATTAAGATATGTTGAAGCTGCCTGTAGTTTTCTAAAAGGAAAACCAAGCCAACATGGAAATGATTTATACCAAGAAGAAAGATTATCACAACAAGCAGTGAATGAATGAATTATTAATTATTCAGTCCTGGGAGGAAATTATAACACTCTAAAGAAGCAAGCATGTTTAGGAAATGGAGCAGCAAGGAAAGCTGCTCTCAAAAAGACAGCAATATTTATTTGACAAATCTACCAAGGAAATATGGAGCCAGCCTCCTAAATTAGGGGAGAAAGTGAATACTTTGAATGAGACTATTAATACCATTAGAATTGATTGCCTTAAGATTTGTTGTTGTGCTGCTAGATTAAAAGATAGATCAAAGTCAGTTTTGTATGGGAGACCCTCCCACACCAATCAATCAGTGACTCTACAGCTGCTACTCTCCATCCCTCCCAGAATAGTCTTATTTCTCTTCCACTACTTGAGTTAGGGAAAGGTCACATCCTTAAAGCCTTTGTTTTTCCAGGAGTGAAATCTGGTCCATGTGAGGGATCTTAAATAATCCTTGTTATAGAGTCCTCCTACATAGCACTTATGCTGTACACTCTGGGTAGGTGCAAACTTGCCCTCTCTGTACCCTGAGGTGAGTGGGGAAAGGATACATGAGGGCATTACTACAGTGCTGCAGTGCTGAGCTAGTGAAAGCTGTTAAGAGGTGAGATTATTAGCACACAATGTGTAATGCACTGACACAGGTCACTTGAGGGTTGGGGTTTTTTCCCCTCCGTTCTGGACACAGGCAGAATCAATTCACTTGTGCCCACCAAAGCTCCCCATGGATGTGGAGCATGTGTTGTAAATATCCAGCTAATGAATAGCTTTCCTAGATGGAGAATGTCAGATACTAATACTGTTAACTATGAAATCTGACTTGACTGTGATTTATATTGTTGATATTGCTGACTACTTGTCTTGATGGCAATCTGACCTTGAACACTTAGCATGTTCTCCTAAAACTTAGCAATAGTATTGCTGACATCAATATCCTACACATTTTCAGTATCACAGAGCCTTGTGACATCACAGTTTTGTGCCTTGCTGTAAAAGCTCCTTTACCCTTTTACATACTGACTGGGTTCTGTCTCTGGGCTCATCCATGTTCAAGACTGCTCAAAAGCCATCTTGCACTTTGCAAATATGAAACCTCAAAAATGTGGAGTGTGCAAAGCCATCTCCTGTGGACTCCCATGGGTAGGAGGGTGCTGCTGTGGCTGCCTGTGGGCTTGTTGAGCATTGTTCAGAAGAGTTACCCTTGGGAGTCTGCTTCTGCCTCCAGCATACCCCTGCTGCTTCCACTGCTGAGAACACTTAGGATAGGTAGAAGTTCACTTTCTAGAGTTCAAAACTATTGCAGCATCTTGTGATGAAGCTTGAAGTACTGGTTGTGATCTTCTAATGGGCAGATTTAGCAGATTTAGCAAGTACATGCCATGTCACTAATGTTTTCTTTCTGTGAGAAAGTGTCAGGAAGGGTGTCTCAGAGGGCCAAAATCATTGGAGAGGATGTTTTTAGAGTACCCTTGACAAGTAACTTTGAAATTGGACTATAGACTGCAACCTGAAGTATGACTAAACTGTACGTAGGTGTATCTGATGGTAGGCAATTTAATAAAACTTTCTCTCTATTTCAGTGGTTTCCTACAGTACTGGACAAGCCTTCCTTAGGGTTTGAGTTGCAATAGCTTTAGTGGTACTGACATTTGACATAACCAGAGGAAGCATGTCCATACTAATAGAAGAGAGCCACAAACTTTTCTGATTACAGTGCCTATTCACCCTGACAGAACCAGGGTGGATAATTTGAGCCATGATCACAGGAAACAGTGAAGCCTGTGAATCACATTAAGAGTGCCCTAGCTAAGCATCTAGGCACCCTAAAAAATGAAGGGTGTAAGTCAAATGCATATGACTGTAGGGTATCACTGAAAACTTTCAGTTCCTGGTAGTACTTTTGAAGGTGGTGATGCAAACAGAATGATATGAAGTCATACAGATAAATGGTATGAAGTTGTTTATCTTCCACTAATATATTCAGCCCACAATGTCATCCATTCTCATTGGCTATTTTTTTTTTCTTCCCCTCCCAGTCTCCTTACTCATTGCACTACACAATCCTCTGAACTAGTCCTGACTTAAGAAAGAAAATACAGGGTCAATACTCACTGAATTGCTTCATAATGCAGCCCATTTACCTTAAAAGCAAAGCAAAGGGTTACATTCTTTAGAAATATTGAACTGAATGAATGAGCATATATGTATATAAACCACAATTCTGCGGGAGTTATTGTAATCTTTTTTCAGTTAGAAAGTTTAGAAAAAGGAATTTCTTCTTTCTAATGTTAATTTGATTTCACTGTTTGGACGTAGAAGGTATCTGTAGCACCATATTCTGTCAGTGTTTCAAGAACTGCATGTGCAAGTCTAATCAATATGGTGCTAAAATGCTGACAGAAGTCAAACTAGGTTTTCTAGTCTAGGTGTGAAACTTCCCCTAAAACATCCTTAGTGTAGACAAGGTGTGAAGTGCAAGGTGCAGCCAGAGCATGGTAACAGCCACCTTCAAGTTTTATATATTTACTCTTTTCTAGAATACATACTTGTGAGAGAATTGGCCTATTTACAGGAGGAAGAGTTCTTCTGAAAATCCTCTGGGAACTGCCTGCAGCAAATGTGATAAAGCTACATATATTGCTCAAAAATAAGAGGAAGAAAATATGTCCCCTCAAGATGTTAACTAAAAAGGACACACTTTCCTCATCTTACACTGTAATTATTCTGTCTGCATTATATCTTCTATGGAGATTATGGCAACAAAGAAAAAAAAATCTGCATTTTAGAAGGACATAGTGACCGGCAGTAAGAATGGGAATAGAGTGCTGCTATTTTCTTTTCCTTTAATGTTAACAACCACTCACTCTTATCCACAAAATGAGGTAATACACAGAAATAAGTAAGAAAAAAAATTGAAAGACATACCTACATCTCTCTTTGGCAGAATGTCTAATTAAATGAATCCCAAGTATTCCTGGTTGTAAATCTTACGGTGAAGGGCACATATTTTCAAAGTACTGTTCTTAAAATTTAATCCCAGGAAAGTTAAACATTGATTATAAATAGACTACTCTATGACAGAAAGCAAATATATGTACATCTTAAAAGAAACCTTTCTAGTTAGCAGTTAAAAAGCTCTACTCACCAAAAGGTTTGTATGGCATAAAGTATTGAAGGTTTATTCTTTTATGTGTTCAGATAGTGCTGTTCTCTGGGTAGTTTATTATGTTATTTGGCTCATTGATTTATTTTTCATTGACTTGTATGAATCTAGATTTCCCGAGAATGTACTCTGTCTTATGAGTTTTTTAGGAAGGTATTAAAATGATGAAAGCTGTTGATTTGATAGCCTTGGAAACTGAAGACATCTACTGATGCTCTGTTGTTTAAGGGAATCTGATGTAAATTTCCCCTCACTAATCCATTAATTTGTCAGAAGTCTTGCTGGGAGGGAAATTTTCTGGGCTGATATTTCATCTTTTAAGTTCCTTACATATGTGAATCTGAGGCTGTGATGAAGCACTAATGATGACTGGATGTATGATACATGATAAAAGAATTCAAGCCTCACTAACACTGGCCCTGGAAACACAGCAGATTAAAAGATTCCTTTAAAAATGTTTTTATGGACTCTAGTGATGAATTAAAGAAAACATTACACTGCTTTCAGAATATCATCTATTTCTTTCTTGTGTAGTGTTCTGCTGTCGATTTAGAGGTGCAAGTCTTGGTAGTCTAGTGTTATTCCCCTGAGACACCTAGTCTCTGCATCCGTGAACCTCTCTAGAGTAATTCCATGGTCTGTAGCAAAATACTTATCAGGGGAATAAAGCTGATTAGCTGCAGATATTCTTGCTCTGGAATTTAAATATAAAATTGTGTAGCTTTTTTCTTTCTTTTCAGAAACCCTGCTGTGTAAAACCACTGTTTGTTTTCTGTAACTGTATTATGAATTTTGTTGAGTGGTATATTTTACTATTTGCATTGGTAAACACATTTTTTACAAGTAAAGTGGGAGAGCCCTGCCTCTGATAAACTTACTGAACTTTTGCCATATTTCCTCAGGGAAATATTTGCTCATAATGCAGGAAAAAACTCCAGAATTTTTACAGTAAAATGAGTCTGCAGACCCAAATGACTGAGAAGACAATTAGCCTTAAAAAATTGTGATAAGAAAAAGGAATCATCTCAAAATTAATAACATCTCTGCATATATTTAAAATGTAATATCTAAAGGTTGGTTTTGTGGGTTTTTTTTGATTTGGTTTTTTTTTGTTTTGTTTTGTTTTGGTTTTTTTTGTTGTTTTTTGTTGTTTCCCCCCCCCAAAATAAATCAAACTAGCAATTAACATTATGGCCTAAATGTCCAGGCAGAACTTGGATTACTTGTCTCCTATATGTTTTAATGTATGAGATGTTGTTTTGCCACTTCTTAGGGTAGACCATTACTTAAAGAATGAGAGGATTTTAACGTCTGATTGACTCCTGAATTTCAGAATTTAAAGAGCTCCAGCTTTTGACAGTCTGACTTTTGTAATGTACTCCAGGTCAAGTTCCTAAGACCATAGTGCCTTTTGAAATTTTTATTCAAACAGCTTTGAAAAGGTAAAGAGCCTTATTATTATGGAAACACAAATATACTAAAAAAATAAGCCAAAAATAAGCCTTTGTGACTTCCAAAACACATCAATCCTTAAGAAACTATACTTGAGAGACTTGATTCAAATGATAGCTAGAAAATTAGCAATAGCATTACCAGCTTTTCTTTTTTTGCTTTGCTGTGATTTCAATTATTTAACAGAGGATGTTCATAAACTACGATTTAATTTTCACTGTGTATCTTTTTTTATAATGAGGTTTCATCACATGACTCCTTCCTTCTTTGCCTTCACTGCACAATTTGAATCTGTATGCTGCATACCATTTTATGTAATTAGACTATATTTAAATACTCCTCTGTGATGTAAGGTTCTGAGACATATGCCTTTTTCTGGAAAAAATATTTTGTTGCAGCTTTTGTGAACTTCATTTGGACCTGATCTGTGAGCAGAACCTAGATCTATCATATGATTTGCAACACCATTCTGCTCAATTTTAAATTATCTCAGTGGTTGAGAGTCCCTGAATGCATTTTAACTAGATAGACATAAACAGCTTGCTCAAGCTGACCTCCAGATGTCCTTTCCTTTCCAGTCCTGACCCAGTTCCATAGGTGAACAGGATAAACTCTGTGCAGTCTGTTACCGTCGGATGCAGCAGTAAAGTGGCATTCCCCCTTCCCAAGGCTGATGCCTGTCATGCTTCATCAGGGCTGACAAGCAATTATTACTCTTTGTTTCTTTTATACTATATATTGGCAAAACAATCACTGCAAGGGATTGTAGAGGTAGAAACCATTATCTTTGCACTATAGTGGTAACAGAGCTTTTAGGCTTACTGAAAATATCCATTAGCTTTTGCTTTCTTATCTACACATGCTTTCTATTTTGCCCTCTGCTATTCCAGCAGTTGAATCACCAACTTTTACTGCATTAAGAATGGAAGACTCTATTCTTTAGTTTGGTGATTTTAGTTTTCTGCTGGCTTTTGTTCAGGACAGAAGGCATTCTTCATTAGTTTTGAGTCCCACTATATTAAAAATAATTTGAATATCTGTTTTAGCCTCTTTGACTTTGAAGATTTTGTTTTCCTCTTAGCAGTTGTGACATGATATGACATTCTTATGCAAGTTTACAAACAAAAAGGAAAAAAACCCCTAGAAAATAAGATAAAATAGACTGAGCCAATTTTAGTTTCTGAGCTGGGATGGAGCTTTTTGAACTTTACTCTCCTTGGTCATCGTATCTGTATGACTCACATAAATCACTGTTTTCAAGTACTCTTAATAGCCTTCAAGAGCTTAAGCAGGATGCAGTCACGGAGAACAAAGATTTTTTTGCAGGTCTCTGAGGTACCTGCACAGGACAGTTATGGTCTCTCACCTGAATTAGAAGTTAGACACAAGTTATCAAAGGTTTCATCTCCAGCAGGAATTGTCCTTGGTTGAAGACACACAGTTGCAGAAAAACGAATTGCCAGTGCAGGGAAAAGAAACAGTCTCTCAGATCCATAGAATTTACTTCTGCTCAGCTCTCCAGAGTGGTCCAGTGCTGGTCCTGGCTATGAATTTTCGTTTTCTCAAAAAACCTACATGATTGTGAAACCTCTTGCACCATTCCCACAAGTTCCCTCTACTCACTTGCTCTTGTCTCTTAAACGTCCCTCAAGTTTCCCCTGCTGCCATGCAAAGGTCATCTGGTAGTCTGTTTTGTTCAGAGAGTTTATTTTCAAAGTCTCTTCCAGGCTGTCATTTTTTGGAAAACATTGAGTAACCTTAACTGGAAGATTCTCCTTCAATCTCTCCCTGTGATGAATTAGCATATCTAATGAAGGTGGAAAAGGGGAAAGGTATGTGCACACTTCCTGATTTTAAAGCACCCACTCTGTACTACAGTGTTGTAAGAGGTACGTTTTGGTCACTGTGCTTAATGTTCAATCCAAATTTTAATCAAATTCCTTAGGTGTTACTTAGGATGAGGTTTTCTTCTTGAATTTGCTAAAGCTGCCAGAACTATTCAACCCATATAAAACCAAAAAATTCCACACCTCATTTTTGACATGGTGTATGAATGGTTTACATAAAAGTAGTTATGGTCACCCATTGTTATAGCTTTAAAGGGTTTATTTTCTTTTATCTCAACTTCTGTTTCTTTGCTCCTGATACAGATAAAAGGTTTTATAATCCTATTAGCTTTTGTACTGGCATTTGACATCTTTGACATTCTCAGTGAATGAGGAGACGGCCTGTCCAATATATGGCTCAAGTTTATCCCCAAAACTAAAAGATAAGTTGTGCTTTTCTTTTTTTTTTCTTTTTCTAGTGGGTTTCTGCCATCATGTTGTCTGACAGTAGAGGAATGGGGAGACTTGGACCGCTTCTGTGATGTACAGAGATACGAACTGCTGCATGAAGAACGGACTAGCTTTTCTAAATATGAATGATTCTGTCCCATTATTCCAATCCTTCTCTGTTTGAGCACTATCTGCTCCCCACTCCTTTTCCCAAGGCACTTTTATATCCAATCTCAGCCTGACTCAACTATAATTTCTTGGTTGCACATATTAGTAATAAGCTATTTTATTTCTTCTGACTTGGGACAGACAGCTCTACTTCAGAAATACCTACTATATTTAGGTCTCTTTCAGTTACTATTTTCTTCTAGTTACTTTTAGACAGAAGCACAGGAGATAGTTCAGCTGATTGGACTGTTCCTACTGTCGTCCCCTTGTGTAATCCTGCAGGAAGGCTACTGCCTGTCAAAGCTTTCTCCCAGGTGTCCCTTTTCTGGATCACACAGTAGAAGCAGGGAGGCTCATTCCTAGGCACTTCTTGAGGCATCAGGTCATATGCTGAGCAGCTGTTCTAGCCTTTGACTGTCAACTAAACACCTAGGGAAGCTACAGACCTGCTTGTCATGAGCTGTACATTCCAACTCCCTGACGGGAGGCGCCTTTCTGTCTTCTAGCTTTTTTTTACCCATTATCTGTCTACTTCATTCAGGCAGTAAAATCTTACACTGCTGTATCTCAGTCATCCCACCCGTAAGCCTAGTGTCACAGAGGCCTTTTAGACATTCATATTTTGCCAATAGTAAATATATGAATATGGTTCTTACATAAAGAAAGAAATATCTAAGTGGTCTCACTTTGCTGCTACAGAATTCCTTTAATACCATGTATATTGCATGCAAGGACATAGCATAATGCACTGAAGCCCAGAACTCTAATCATGTCCTTTCTTTTCTCCAAATAACTTAGTGGAAGACAAGAGGAAGTGTTGGTTACAAGCACGTTGTCAACATAGCTTCCAAATTGTATCTGGGAACTTGTGAATCTGATCCCGGTCCTGCATGGAAAATATTATTAATATATGTAAATATTAGTATTTTACAAAAAAACCCCAAACCTAAAAGAGAGACTAAAACTGTTTACTAAAATGAAAAACATGTAGAAGGAAGTAGTTTTACATATAAAAAAACACTGAAGTAAATTCTTTGTATGGAGCTTTGCTCTGATTCGTTTGAAGCTTAAATCTGAGCCAGCAAAGAAAGTGAGATCCTTTAAGTATTATATTCATAAATAGTAGAACAGTTCTCGCTTATATGACTATATAATCATCTCTATTGCTACTTCTATATCTATCTATCTATCTATCTATCTATCTATCTATCTATCTATCTATCTATCTATCTATCTCAATAGAAAATTAGGTCTGTATTGTGGGAGAGAAAAATGTTTTCATGTTTGTTTCTCAGTCTGGGTTTGCTTGCACATTTCCATGCAAAGGAAAGAAAGAGAAAAAAGAATAACGAGCTCTCCACTTTTTACCAGCTCCTAGCTTCTACCTTCACAGATCACATGCTTCTTTCCTTACAGGTTTTTGGTTCTGTTTAGACATCACCATTTACAGCACTTTCACTGCTGTGCTGTGTGTATCCATGCCACTAATGCGAGTGCCACTTACTCAATGTGTCTCACCACTCACCAGTATACTGACTTGCTTCTAAGTCAGCAGAATACTTCATAGCCAACAAATTTTCTCATTTTTCAAAGTGACCTTTGTTTCCATTATCTTTCAATTCTCATTCTAGAAAAAGGAGGGTGAAGAGAAAACTGAGACTGCTAAAAATTCAAACAATGTGGGCTTATACTGAAACAGACAGACAAACAAAAAAAATATTCTTGTTTGCTTACCTGTTTTGTTGTTGCTGTTGTTGCATTTTTAAAATTAATATTCTGCTCCTAATGAATGAAAGAGGGAATACATGAGAAAAAAAGCAGCTGAGATAGAGATTTGCACATGCAAAAAGGGTGGTTATTTGTGCAAGTCTAACCAAAATCCACCAGTATCTGAATGCCCTTTGTGTTTTAGAAATTCTCTCTCAGAAATCCTTGTTTGTCAAGTTCGAGCCTTTAACCTGATTCTATGATCATCAGGAAAGCCCTGTGAGTGGGGACTTAAGATGGGAAAATATGTCATTCCCTCTAACTCTGGTAGCACAAGGAAGTGCTGCTGTATAAATACCTTGAGATCTGTAATAGCAGTCCATGTCAAAGTTTTCAGAAATCTTTTGTATTAGGCCCAAATCTGCTTTTCAGGCAGAGGGGGTAGGGGTCAGTTAGGAGATGCTTCCTGCTGGCTCATGCTGTTGTCAGTCAGATGATTGTATACAATATTTACACTCACCTTACCACTTCTAATTATACCTTTCCTTGAAGCCATTGGACGCACACTCATTCAAGTTTTCTCTCTTGATTTGTCGCTGCAGAATAGACTATGGTCCCCTACTTCATTATCCTGCATCTGATGTAATGATCTTAGTCTTTTATGAACCTTACAGGTTAAGATAAGTGCTGACTGGGTACTTGTATGTACCCTTTTTTTTCATTTTAATTTTTAACCTTTAGTAGTGCAATGAGCATGTAGCAGTAAGCATCACCCTAGTCAGTATGGAAATACAAAAAACACTTTGCCTTAAGATTTCATGAACACATATCTCAGTATACTTTTAACCAGTGGGATAAACATGGTGAACCCCTGGCTCCTCTTAGCTGCATGTTAGTTTCTGAGGTTCAGCCATGTAATTTAGCTTGCAGTGGCCTGGGTTACAACAGTATCTATGATATTATTAGAATAGCTATTCTCACAGCTATATGGTTAACTGAGAAAATTAAGAAGTACTTGACCTGCCCTAATAATTTCTTTTAGTATTACAGTTACAAAAGCCCATTTTTAAAACATGCTATTTATTTTCCTCTCACAGCTTGTGCATGGTGCCAAGTACATCAAAACAGCAAGGGAAAACTGGATATGCAACAGGGAATGTAAAATAAGCAGGTACACAGATGATAAAAAGCAAGAAAATACTTAATAATTTTGGCATTTTTCAAAATTTTATACACTGTAAGATATAATTTTTGTAATAGATGGCTGATTTTTCCAAGCTGATTGTAAATTTTTGGTAGCTCTCCTGCTTTCAAAGTTTTCAGTTCCAGAGTCATGTATACTTAAAATCCTGTGCTTGATGTGTCTCAAGACATTTGTGCCTAAAATTTTAATGCATAAAAAACTTTTATATGGGAAGAGGTTGCATATTTATTTCATTTGCCTTAATCCCACAAATAAACTTGAGAAAAGATAATTCATATTTTAGTAGTAACATAATGAATGAATGGGCTGAATTATTCATGGTCTTTCCATCCTTTGAAACAAAATGAATTTTAGGAGGACAAAACTGTTCTCAAGAAGGCAATCAGTAAAAGAACAGACCTGTCAAACAAATACTTCATGTTAAATTATTCACTGTTCTCTAACATTTAATTAACAGAAGAACACAGTTGTCCTTGCTCGTGTCCAGTTACTGGAAACCATTATATGTTCTCTACCACATCTCCTCACTCAGTTAAATACTGCAGAAGGATCTGTGCTGTGAGGCAGCTGGAGCCATCGATGTTTATTAATTCATGACTGGTGCTCAAAACACTGACCACAGAACTAAAGCCATGAATTTGAGAAGGAGCTGCTCATGTATTATAGCCGGCCCTTAGTGGTTGTTTTGTTCTTGGCTCTGTGTTTCTGTTCTCTCTCTGCTGACTGATGGTGTACTGTAAAAAAGAGAAACCAGCATTTAGGAACAGTCCACCTGTCTGGTTGCTTTTTGGATAATCCCTGTGATACTTTGTCACTGAACAAAATAGTTTGGTGTACGGGCTGTAAATAAAGACCTTTCATTTCACACATTGCCAAGTTTGGGATTTTTGCTTCCCTAGAATTTGTTTTTCCTTTGTAAATGAATCCCTATTTCTGTCAGTTTGGGTTGACATCTACAGCAAATGAATTCCATTTCATCTCAACAATTTTTTTCTGACAGACCTAATCTAAAAAGTCACAGTTTGAACTTGGGACCATTTGCTTCTGAATTGCTGCAGAAATGACACATGCTCATTCTGCACTGAGGAAAAAAATATTTAAAAGCTTGAAAAATATTGAGCCTCAGGCTACTTGTCCTTTATGTATCTGATAGTAAAAGAAAAAGACTTTAGGGGATGGTTCTTTCAGCTTTTGGAACAGACTGACAGTTAAAAGGGAAATAAAATAGAAAAAGACTAGAAATATCTGGAACCAGGCTTGTGATATGTTTCAAAGAGGTACCATATTTAGGACAGTTGTGATAAAAGTTTATAGTTATCTGGTGACAGTTCAGCTCAGCAATAAATATGACCTCTCCCTTTTATTCACTGTACATCGTATTTTTGCATTATTATTATTATTGTTGTTGTTGTTTTTGTTGTTAATATTTGGGTATTTGTGCACCTTTAAAACCACTGAAGTTCACGTTTCATTTGCCAAATAATCATGGTTGTCTTTTATTTAATGGCTTTTTTTTTCAAAACAAATACATTTTTTGCATTATTATTATTATACGTATAAAACCTCAATGTTTTACAAATGTATTGCTAATAGTTGTGGGCAAATGCAAGTTCTACTTTTGAATGGATGGCCTTCACTCTGTTTCCATGTGAACTGAGTAAACTCTTTCCAGAAGGAATTTGGCTATTACTTCCTAACATGTTATATAGTTTGGAAGATAAATGATGCAACAGCAGATATGTTTGTTTTCATTAATAGCCATAAATTTTAAATTCAGAATCGACTGTTCTGTTATCTCCTTGGGTTCCTAGTGCTAAAATTTGAGTAACTGCCTGAGTTCCTCTCTTATGACTAATATCTAAGACTGAAATATTTCTGAATGTGATTAAATTGGTACAGTCTCCTTCATTTGCCTTTATCTATATTGGTAAGGTTGGGAGCAGAAAATCTTTAACTGCAAAGACATTTGAATTCCCATTTTCTCTGATTTTCATCTGTATCTTCACCACTCTTGTTTTGGCATGCTAATCCTCTGCAGTGAACTGGCAATTTCTTTAGAAGATGTTGTCCGCAGACAAGTTCATCTCTGATGAAGCTGGACATGACACAACAAAGGGCAAATGCTGGGCGATTCAGACCAATTGACGAGCTCTTTGATATACCAGCCCAGAAAGCAATAAGCACCCTTGAAGGGCTGTGGTCATTAATGGGCTTTTTTGGAAAGCTGGAAGTAAGGACTTCACCGTATCTCAACATGCAAAGGTGATCATGCATGAATAGAATATAAAAAATTCTCATCCTGTGACGCTTACCAGGTTTTTTTTTGCATCTGACTCTAACACAATTCTGTAAGATATCTAAGAGATTGGTACCAGAGTTTTGCTGCTGGTCCTTACTGGGAAGCAGATTTTAAATGAAATACTGGACAGAATCTAAAGAAGATGCTTAGGAAAGCTTGTGGTAGAGAGAGGTGCATTGGTATAAGTTGGCCTAGTGTTTTCAAGAGAGTAATGGCTGAGCTGTAGAGGAAGTAGGAAGATGGAGAAGTATGACAACAATCTTTTTCATGCTGCACTGAAGCTGTTTTTGTGTCCTCACTAACACTGTCATTCAGGTGTTCTGCAGATTGGCAGAGTAGAAATGTTAACTGTTTGAACCTGAGCTGGAAGCTCATCAGTTTCATATTTGTGAAGGGTGAGGAGTCATTGTTTGCTCTCATCTCAAGCTGAAGCAGACTTTGATTGTGCCCCTTGGTGCTCACTTGGAAATGCCAGAGCTGGGACCCATCCCTAAAAGTGGGAGTAATTAAAATTTAACTACACTTACCTCTCCGGGCTGATCTCTACATAAGACTGTGAGCTCATGGAGGCACTTTATTAGTGAGGGGTTCCTGTTTGCTGTGATCAGCACCTCTTTTATGATGTGTGTAGAAGTTATCACACCAGCAGGACAGTTCAGGAAATGTGGTGACCTGTGGCTGAGGATTTCTGAACATCAGCTAAGATAGCTCCTGCTGATGAGCTGTAACACACTCATGAAGATGTTGACATGGTACATACTTTATGCACAGCTCAAGCACTGGCAAATTCCCCAGGACAGGGATTGTATTTTAAATGTTTCCACTCACTCTATAGGGAAGGCATCAGTGTGCCCTCAAGCTAATCAGTGTGGATAGCTGAGGAATTTAATGCTCACAATGTACCAAAATGTCTTCTTGCAGATCAGCTGTTACACCAAACTCACAGCTGTCATAAAGGAAAACATCTAACAAAGTTAATGAGACTTTTCCCTTTTTAAGAACAAGAGATTGGGTTAAATGTGCAGCCACCAGCAAAACGAATCCCAAACTTTCAGGTTAGGCTTATTGTGTTACACTGAAATGTAGGTATTAAGGTTTGGGTCCATGCACAGGCAGAAAATATTCTGCACAGAGATATTGTTAGAATAAAACCCTTGGGCTTCTGAGGGCAGCTTGTATTTCCTCAGGTAACTTATAGAGACAGTGTCAGGAATTAGTAGACAACACGGACCATTCCTGATAGTAAGCTACAGTNGGAAAACTACTTCAACAATTGGATTCAACAGTTCATGAAGATGGTGATAGAATACTTTGTGTACATTCCATACTACAACCCAGGACATACAGAATGAAAGGAGCCAGAATATACCATTATCCTCAGGGCCAGGGAATGGGCCTTAACACTGTTAAGTCTAACGGTAAGCTCAGGATAAGAATCTATAACTCAAGATGCTTAAGGAAACTGCATGTTTAGAAAGTAAGCATGTAATGAAAAGGTTTGAACAGACTGTTGTGAACTTTCTCAGGTTTTGCAAGACGAAAATACAAGTATAGGTTTTTTTAGTACTTTTGTTTTGTTGCTGCTGTTGTTTTGTGTTGTATTCCTCTAAGGGGGAAAAGGTTTTCCCCCTGAACGTAAGAGATAGCCACATGGTTTGTTCCTCTACCCCAAAAACCTTCCCCCTAAACCTGGATTGGCAGAGAGCCAACTTATCTATTCCAGAGGGTCCATATAACCCTAGAGACTTCCTGCTTCTTCCTCTTTACCACGCGCTCTTTACCACGGCCTCTCTTACCATCCTGCCCTGGCCACTCGCCCTGCTCTCCTGCCTCGCCTGTCACCCCCCAAGGAGGCCTGAAATAAAACCATCTCTGCGAATCCATCTGTGGTAAGAGCCTGTTCTAAATACCCTCGGTCCTGTCCCTTTAGGAAATAGCCTTTCCCCCTAAGATCCCAAGATTCCCTAATACCTGAGCTAGCCCTGGGGGTCTCTGGGGGGAGGTTACTTCAGTTTTGTATCTCAGAATTTATGCAGAGAAGTGCATCTGAATGTCTTGCTGGGATTGTTGGGCCTTAAATTGAAGTGGTAGTAACTTCTTGCATACTGTAGTAAGTCTCTCTCTGATTCTTAGTTGAATAGAGTCAGTCACTCCTGTTTCTAACAGCTCTATTCCACTTTCTTCACACTTATCATGTTTATGACACCATGCTATTTCAAAGCACTTTGAAAGTAGACATCTAAACTCTAATAGAAATTTAGTGAGTTTTTTAGTTGTTATTGTTGTTGCAGGGTTTTTTGCTTGTTTGTTTTATTCAAACTCTATCTACCAGGTTTTAGCATGGGTGCTATGGCCTTCACAATTCTTACTGCATTGGGATGGTGAATGCTAATAATTGATGTTCATTGTATGATAAGACCAATAATATTTTATTTAACCATAAGAATAATTTTTGCCTTCATAGTTTAAGCTGTCTGTTTGTCCTGGCGAAAACTGGTTAGGAAAACAAATATTACATATGGGTGTTGAAAATTTTCACATCAAACATTAAGTTTTTCAAAATCAATTTAGCCTACTGTGGAAGTGCAAGTATCTGGACATTAAACTGTAGTGCTAAGAATAATTTTTTTGTGAATTATCCATATTTTACATAATTTTACCATTATACAGCTAATCTTTATCCGTTATGAGGTTGTAGTGGTTTCATAAGTTAACAGAGTTTGGTTAACAAATGTAAACCAGTAGAATGTTTTTCTTTCCTCTCACTGAACACCAAACATCAGGAGCCATTCTGTTTAATAGATGAAGACCGAGTAAAATAACCCAGGTACAACACCAAAGCTGCCCAAATGCGGTAACAATGTGCCCTGTGGTCACTCTCATTCAGAAGTGTTGTTGGGAAGTCTGATGTTGTCATGCAGCACTTCACAAGGACAGTGCTCTGCATGTTGACACCTGTCATATCTGCACATTGCACCACAGTACTACAAAGGAGGACAGTTAAAATGTGCTCATTATTGAATTCCTGACAGCTTTCAATGCATCCTTTCTCTGGTGGGAGCTTTGGAAGGAATATTTCTCTTTAAGGCAGTCACATTCCTAACTGAATACCTGTAAACAAGATTCCTTCTCAGCCTGATCTGGTGCTTGCAGTGGTGGTTTCTGCTGCTCTGCCCTCTCCTCTCACTGGAGGTGCGGAAGGGATCTTAATCACTAGGGCGCCTCTCAGGAAGGCCACTAGAAGAGTGTGTTCCCCTGAGCTGTTCTCTTTAGTATCTGAAAGTGGTTCTGGAGCGGGAGAAAGCCCACAAAGTGTACTGGCTTGTGATAATCAAACAATACGTAGCAGTGAGAAAGATTTGTTTAAAATTCTGCTTTGAACACATTTCGCAATAGAATTTAGTAAATACTTAAATGTGATGAAAGTAACTGCAGCTTGCTGTGCATTAAGTATTAGCTGCTTTTCAAACTCTGTATATTTTCTAAATAGTTTACTGCCTGCTCAGCTGGTTTTGTAGCAGCCAAACTCATCGTCTATCTGGTACAACTTCACAAAACCAAGGAAATGGAAAGCTTGCATAACTGGACAGTTCAAGTCCTCTGCTGACTGTGAGATGCTTCAATTTAGCGCTAACAGGCCAGCAAATATACGGAAAGGGGTGGTATTTTAGATTTTGGAAGATAATGATGTCCTCACTTCTTGTCTGAATAGTAAAAACCAGTAATGTAAGTAATATCAAAGCTTGCTATGCCAAGCCACTTGCCCTTATGTCACTGAACAGAGTAAGAAATGCTGGGTATAAAGTGGATCATATTACACTCAGTGGACTTATTCAGCATCCACTTAAGAGACTTCATTCTCCATACCCTATTTCCAAGTACCTTCTCCAGCATATTGTAAAACAGTGCTCGCATGAGAATCTTGGTACCTCTGTCAGGATTCTCCTGCAGATTCAACAGGTGAAGCCTATGATGTGTAACACAGAGTAGAGGAGGGTGAAGAGGTGCTCTAAATATCTGAAGCTCAGAGATGTTGGTAAGTAGGGATGAATTCCACCTCTTTTTGTCCCAGAGAATGTCAACTTATTATGTGCCTCAAAAGTAGCTCAGGTCCATTTACTTTTAGAAATATTTTATTCTGTATTTTATAGGAAAGTCACTTAAAATCTATTAGTTATAGCTATTACTACTGAATTCACAGAACACATGTTTCAGGGTGAATCAAAAATGGCAGGATGTCAAATAGCCTAATAAACAGATACATTTTAAGATAGTGAAGAAAAAGAAATACTACTTTCTTGTGACCAACTAAACCCTGAAACTGTCACAGGATATGAGGCTGTCACCTCCACTGAAGTCTCTTTCTACTGCTTTGGAAATTTTGGGAGCTTAGGCATATTTTTAACAAATTCCTTATGCATCTCAGTTTCCCTAATTGTTACTGTCTTTCCTGACTGCAAAGGGAAAACCACATGAAAGAAAATAATGATAGCTTCTAAGGAAATGTCTGAAGTTCTCTTGGAAAGTAACAGAAAAGTTCTGAATAGGAAATTGCCTCTGCCAGGCATCAAATTGGTGAGCAAGTTTGCCCTTTTTAGGCCCAAGCAGGACATTAAAAGTTTTCAGATGCTGATTCAAGCGAAGAGGGGAGGTGAAGTGGGCTGTCAGCAGCTGCACAGGAGGGAGATGGTGACTGACTCCGAGCCACACATAAGCAAGTTGAAACAAAACAAACAGTCTCACTTTGTCCCACATAACCTGAAGGTGGAAGTAGCAGCATAAACCCGAATTTACTGAGGCTGGGACTAAAAGATGAAAGCTGAGGTAAAGATCTTTTGTTTGCTTAAGCCTAAAGCCCTTTACTCTGTGTTTGAGTGAATAATGCTTTGTTTTGGAGAAGTTGGCTTGGGGTCATTTCAATTCATCTGCTGTTGTAGGCTCTTGGAAGAAAAGGCATATTGATGACAAACACAGTTGGGTCTGTCAGTTGAATATGAGTAGTAAATGAGAGATTGCCGCCAGGATTTCCAGTCTGAGAGTGGTAGGACCATATGGCTCTATCCACAAAAAGTTGAAGGTAACAAACCCCTTCTCAGGAAAGTGTGCTTGAGAGGTATGAAAAGGCACTTCAGTACAGTTTATCTATAGTTGCAACTAATCCTACAATTCTTTCAGTTTAATAAAGCAGAATATTCTCTACTGGAAGTCCTTGCCTCTAATTTAAGCAAACTAAAAAAGAACAAGCATTTACTTAAAAATGTGTAAAGTGCTATCATCTTTGGTTTCCTGCCAACAGTTGATGTGCTCAACAAATGATCCAGAACTAGCACATCCCAGTTCAGTGGTTAAAAAGGAATATTTGGGAGATATATCAGTGTATGTGGTTTTGTTCTGAAGAGCATAGCTAGAGTTCTGCTCACATGGTTTAAAAATAGTTGAAGAACTGTAATTTCCAGTACCCTTAAAAGACTAAATATTTATATTTATTTAAGGATATTGNTTTTTTTTTTTTTTAAGCATGACCTGTAAACACCTAATTGGCAGTACTGATCGCATGTTCCCAGTTAGTGGAATGCTCTGAAATCAGAGACCTGCCCTGCAGGCAGAGGTGAATGTGTGACCCAGGAAACTTTCAAATCACCTTTTTTAATGACTCAAGATAGATGTTCAAAATGACAAGTAGGGGAGTTTTATCTGTGTGTGTCAATAAAGAGGAAGATTGTTGAGTCTTCATTAACATGTATGAGGCATTACAAAATCTAAGAGCAAAACTGGTTTCAGTTTGCTTTAAAATTTATGTTATTATTCATTGACTGCTAGAAGACTACAGACAGGACATGATGTGAAGGAAAAGGCAAGCTGTTCACCCCAGTGTTACTTTCATATCAGTAGTCCAAAGGGACTTTCTTTTTGAGTATTCAAGAATGAAGATTTGATCTTATTTTGCTAACTTCGGGTAATACAGTCTGTTTCACTGTATCTGGAAATGGACTGTTGTTCTTTTCTTGATAAATGACCTGTAAATAAATGTTTAAACTGGAACATACAGGGATAGAAATTCATATTTAATATTATTGCAGATTCATCAGTGTATGTCTTACTTTTGGCCTGATATACTAGATAGAAGATTTTTCTTTCCTTTGAAGGGAGGAAGTGGGATGTAAGAAACAGGAAAAATATTTTTCCACTGAAATAAGTGTCAGAGTTCATGATTAATGTTGAATCTGAAAAAATATTTAACTGCCTCACAAAGGAAATGTTCTATGGTCTGCTTAGAATTAATGTCCTACCACCTTTACAGAGAGGAAGGCCTACAGACCTTAAAGTACAAATGATGCCATGGAATAGCAAAAGAAGTAAGTAATCCTGGGAATAATAAATCTGTAAAATTCATTCTACAGATAGGTTTGGTGTTCTTTCTTTTGGTTTCAAGTGCCATATGGTGGGAGGTTTAACAGAGGTTCTTACTGTTGAAGCTTTTTTGAGGGCTATGTATGTAAATATATATTGTCAGAATCTCCACTATGGCATGACTTGATAATGAAATACATCCTTCAGGTCCACTTAATTTACTGAAATATTAACTTTCTCCATTTCTCTGTCAGGTTTGGCTGAATCCTCAGCTACTAAATCCAAGAGTCACTGGATATGGAGACAGTTCAAGACAAACTCACATGTATGTACATGCAGGTATTTCTGGGCTAATCCTGAATTAAAAGAGCTATAATGATGTTTTTTATTATACACTTGACTTAGTATGGGCATAGGACTTCAGCACCTTCTCCCAGACATTTCACCGGTGCTGAGTGTTTTCTCAGCCAAAAAAACATGTGGAGATTGCTCTGGAACCATCAGTGGCACCTGGGATAGGTCCAGGTTGTGACCTGATGTCAGCTCCCAGACAAAGCCAGCTGTTTGAAGATCCTTTCTGGAAGGCTGTGGAAATGTGCTGCCCATCATCTGTCTCTGACTTCCTGAAACTCTCTGTCAGGGAGTAAAAGATATTTTTCAAAATATAAATGTGATCTTAGAATAAGGGTCTTGAAACTTCATACTCTAAAAATTTGCAACTAAATGCAAAATCTGCCATTGGAATTTTTTTAAAGCATATAATAAGATACTTAAGAAAAGAACGTTGGGAAAGTTAGGCCCCAGCTTACTGTAAAAACTTTGTCCCATGTTCTTCTCAAAGGACAGTGTAGGAACTGAAGAACATCTGTTGTATCTGTCTGTAGCAATCAAGCAACTAACACCCCTGCAGCATGAAAATTGCTGGTTTAGTCCTGATTTGAGAAGCTGAATCATTATTTAGACCTGTCTGTCTGGGACTTGATGGAATCAAAATAACTAGGACTGCCTTCAGAATAAATGTATCTCTTATCACCTCAAATACATGTAGCTTTCCTTTTGGACTCTCAAGATAAAATTCTTGAAGTGTTTAATCATTTGACCTTGCTTTAAATAGGAGTGAGGCATCTAATACCTTTGAACTGAAAGCTTTGAAGTCCTGGGTCACAATGTGTTTCTACTCTATTTCTGTATCACTGATGTACACAACTGCTCATTTCATTTTTCCTCATACAGAGGAACCCCATGGTCGATCCAGGGTTTTGTCTAATCTCATCTTTCTCCTGCTGGACTAGACAAAATCAATACAGTAGCTTTTTTATTTTTTATTTTCTGTTTGTTTGTTTATTTTTTTGGGTTTTTTTTTTCTGGCCTGTTCACCACCAAGTAGGGACTGCTCTGTAGCAAGCCTTGGGTATCTCCGTGGTGTTGGCTGCTGCAGTTTGTGCAGAAAATTTTAAAGTGTGGGTTTTTTGGCTTTTCTTTTGTATTGGTTTAGGTTTTTTAATTGATCTGATTTTAAGGTATTTGGTAATAGGTCAAGAAAATCTAAGAAAGGATATGCTTAAAGTTCTTTCGGTTAATTACAATTTGGGAAAGCCAGTTACCCTGAANTTCTGTTTGTTTGTTTATTCGTTTGGGTTGTTTTGTTTTTTTCAGTTAACCTAATTTTGTGCAATTAAAAAAAAAATCCAGAGTCAAATAACTAGTTGAAAAAATGCAGTTTCTTTTCCCCTTCACCTTTTTTTTTTTTAATAACTTCAGGCTCTACTAATGATAGATTATGCTATCCTTGCCCTTTTCCATTCTAAAACTAGTTTAGGATAGCAAAATAAGCATTTTTTTGCACACCTCACTCTTAATTCCTCCTTGTGGTACATCTCAGTCACGACATGACACTGATAAAATTAAACAGTGAAAGAGAATATTTTCTGTGCAGTGTTTAGACTGCACAGATATCCGAGATAAACCCAAGTAAGTGTTGGGATTTGTTTGTTTGTTTGTTTTGTTGTTGTTGTTGTTTTGTTTTTGTTTTTGTTTATTTGTTTGGTTTTTATTTTGTTTTGTTTTGTTTTTCTTTTTGTTTTTTGGTCCCTTAGCTGCAGTGCTAGAAGGTATCATTTAAGAAGCCACCTATCTTCTCTCTTTCATTTTGCTTATGTCATAAGTTGAAATAATGAGCCCTAGACAGCTCTCTTTCCTTCTCTTTCTACCTCAACATTTAGTCAGAGTCTTTCCCAAAAGACTATCCTGTAGTAAACTCTTGTGCTTTCCTGGCTGCCCAGAAAGGTCACAAAAATTTTCCTGAATGTCTTCTTCCAGACTTGGAGGCTTATCACAAATGTTTGAGAATTGGCTGTTAATTTTCTGGGTTTGGGTTTTACAAATTTATTTTGGAACCCTGGTGGCATTGTTCCACCCCAGGAGGAGCAGAGCTCTTCCTCAGTAAGAAGGACAGAACAGTAAGTAGAATAAGGTAGAAAGTAGGAAGAGAACCACAGATGTCAGGCCAATCTTAATGTTCTTTCAGGCGGTGGGAGCTTCACCTTTATCTGCCCTGGGCAGACACCACTTGGACAGCCATGATGTGCTGGGCAGGATGACCAGCTGTGGAGCATTACGTAAAGCTTTTCAATCACTGCATAGGCTGATGATCAAAACTACTTTCCTTAAAAATTTTAATAGAGATTCTCCATCTTGGAGGGAAATAATTCTCCATTTTTATTTGCCAGTATGATGGCAACAAAAATTCTGATTCCTCCTACCAAATAAAGAAATGAGTGGTTAAAGCACACAAAAAATTAAAAATCAAGATTTAAGTTATCACATCTTTTTGTGGTGTCTTTGTGGGAATGAAGAGCCATACAAGTTGAATAAAGTATGAACAGTTTTCTGTGCAGTTACTGCCACTGATGGGATCAAAATGGGTGCATGTTGACTTTTCTGCTTTCTTTCCTCTGTCTCTTCCAATTGTATTTTCAATTGGATGCCTGTGACAATTTCACTATCATATTTGTGGTATTTCAACATAGAGAAAGGATGATCCATTAGATCATTTCAGCCCTTGAAGGAATGTAGTTTTCTGGTAGTTGAAGTAGGGTTAATTAAAAAACTACATCTTTCTGTGGGGTGCATGATTGTTTACAGGGACTTGTGGGAGAGATGGACTTCAAAGTAACACTGTTTAGAGAAGGAAAATCTGCCTATGTGGACAGATACTGTCAGAATGTGGAGCTTGTGGCTTAAAGTCAGCCAGAGGGACGTCCCTTTTGTGGCACACAAAAGTGAGGGGGCAGAGCCTCTTCCTCCCTCAAGGGTGGGAAAAGTGAAGGCCTTTTCTTTTTCTGAATTTTGAAAGCATTATTTCTTTTTATTAAATGATTTGAACATTTAAAATATTCTGAGCAGTATTCTTTTTTCCTTCTTTTTCATTCCCACTTGCCTGCTTCATATACCTGCCCAGCTGTGCTAGTAAATATGATAAGGTATTTTAACAGTCATCAGTGAATTATTTATTTCCAGTTTGATCTAAAACCATAGCTGCAGAAAGTAATCACAACTTCACATTTTGGTGCATAGTGTCATATTTCCTTATAGATTTTGATACATCATTGACTTAGTTTCATATCTCATTTCTGTGGTATATAAACTAATTGTCTATTTCTTGGGATGAAGCAGATCGTCTTTTAAAAAAATCTTCTGACATATTATAAGCTGTAGTGTGATACTGTCTGTGTGTCTTGATGCAGTTATGATGACAGAGTTACACTCTTCTAATTTACAGAATTTCTGGTTGGACACAGCGTGCTTTGGAGATGCTCCCTCTGCTTGTAAATTCTCCCTTTGTCACAAAAAGTGCCACATGAAATAATGTGTCACAATCTGCTTTTTGGTACACCATGTAAAATTTAAACTTTTCTTAAATTTCTGACATAAAGGGGTTCCATTGATTTAAGAGTTCAGAATAGAGTTTCAAACCTAAAGGAACATTATTGAACTGCATGCAACCGAATCAGAAGTTGACTTTTCTGTGAAATCAGAAGTTGCTCAGTATTTAAAAGAGAACCTAGGAGAAATGTCTGGATAATATTTTCTCTTTTTCCCCATAAAGTACTGTTGGTTTATATTGTTACAAATTAGCCACCTCAAAACTGTGTGACAGTTACGGGTAGAAATTCTTATGTTTTGGTCTCTCAAGGTCCACAGCCTGTGCAAAATATGAAGGAATTTCAGTTTGCACTGTAACATAGAATGATGATAAAAATAATAAACTAGAATATATTTAAAATTTGCCCCTTATTCCTGAGTTGATTAGATATCTAAAGCCAGAAGGAATAATTAATCTGACCCAGTGGCAAACAAGGCCATTTAATGTCACTTGGTAATGACTACATGATTCTCAATAACCTGTATTTCAGAAAAAACCTACACTAAATATAAAGACTTTGAAGAAACAACTACTTTACCACTGATCAGAAAGGATTGTTCTTGGGTATTCCCTACTGAAAGATTTGGAAATATGGAGAAAAAATGGATAATTTCCCTTTAGAAATGCAAAGTACCTACGTTTCCTTTTCTTCTCGTTGATTTCATGTACATTGCAGAAGGTATCAGCAAAAAAAATTGTCCACCCCCCTAAAAAAAAACTTTTAAAAACCTTGATAAAAGACCAATGTTAATTTTAGACTGAAATTGTTTTTCTGAACTTCAGTTTGGAATGGACATGTAAGAATGAGTTATTAGCTGTTGTTATCACTGAAGATATCAATTTAGGACAGAGGTACTAACCTAATTTTTGCTAAAAAAAAAAGATGAATGTCTGCGCAGCAATCTGCTTGTCAAGTGTTTTCAGAGTGAGCAGGGGAATTTTAGGGTGTTTAAACAAAGGAAATGAATGCTCTCATTTATTAAGAATCACCAAAACCTCTTTTTGCTCTTGCACTTCTCAGAGAATTTCACCAATAAACATTTCAGCAACAAGTGCACACAGTTTCATGGCCTTTGACATGACTCAATGTTTTATAATGTTCAATTGAAGTCACAAATCCTTACCCATGTTTTCACAAATATCTAGTATTGGGAACCTTATCAGGAAAAAATCAAAACTTTTCCAGTTCGTTATATGGCTAGACTGGGATAGTCCGCAAAGATTTAGTTCCCACTGATGCTCTGCATTTTCACATTTATTAGATTGTGATACCCAGGGTTAATTGAAGTAAATGAAGTTCAAGCATTGTACACACAGTTGTCCTTTTGTCTTTCTTTCCTGCATTTTTAAAAACGTGTTTGTTCATGTTCATCCTACCATCAGCAAAGTCATAGTGTATATGGTGTTCAACAGTTTTCCACCTGTGCTTCCCTACATATCAGTGCTATGACATGGGACTGCAATGTAATGTAAGTTTTGTTGTGGTAGGTAGGTATATACGTACAAACATTAATTGCTTTGGAGCCTTCATAAAGGTACTTGGGTCACCACCAGAGGACATTTTCAGTGGTGCTGGCTGTCTAACCCCCATTGTCTGAGTGGCAGTCACTCTGTTTGAAAAATGATAAGTTACACAACCTTAAATACATGAAATAAAGATGCCATTACCCATAGCTCATCTTCCAGTCTTGTAGTTCTGTGGCTCTCTGTCTTCAACTACGTTAATCTATGTCAATTTTGTCACTATGTGCACAATTCATTGATATAAGATTGCTAAAATACAAAAGGAAAATCTTCCTTCTTGTCTAGGAGATCTCAAAGTCTCTGCATGAAACATTATTCACACATTTCCACAGGCATTTAATTCTTGAAATTAAATGGATTTCAACAGATAGCCACACAGAAGGATCTTCAACTTCACTATGAATAATGTTGAAAACCTTAAGATCCTTTTTGACCAGTCTTGACATATGCTTTAGGGAAGGGACACTGCATCTTTTACTCTGGAAGCAAAAGAGGCTTTCAGAAGGCTGTGAACAGGTATTAATCTTTCTAGTCTTGGCATGACCATGTTCAGTTATGACTTTTTTGTTCTTTGCATAGAGCTAGACCTGACACAGGGAAAATCAAGCAAGTTCTTCAAACCTGGGAGAATCTTCTTTCAACTAAGTTAAATCCCTTCAAAAATTCACATAGGAAAACTGAGACACACTCAAGTTTGCCATTTATGAACACTCCCAAAATGTCTTCTGTAGGAACTTCTGCAGAGGTCTGTATAGACAGAAGCTCTGCCTGTGGAGTGCAACCAAATCAGGCTTTCATCCCTGAGAGGATGAAAAAATGAAATTTATCAGCTCTTATTTTTTCTTAATAACTCTTGTCATAAATTGTAGTGAAATAAAAAGTAATCTCTATGACACTGAAAATGCAGAATTCTTATAAATTTCCCATTTCTTTGCCTGTAGATAGGAATATAACCTTTTTTCAGCATATTATTTTCTGTGCAAATTCCTTGATTTTTTTTAAAGCTTTTTACTTTGACTACTTTGCACATTCCTCTTACCTGGATAGTATTTAAATAATCTGAAGTATTGCTGTTGTGGGCTTGCAGGAGTCATTGATCCCATTGTACTGATAAATGATTGTGGAAATTGTGTAATCCAAAGCCGCCAATGTATGTGCAGTGCTTTGAAAATTATACTTAAACTTAGGGAAGATGTATTACCCTTCTTCCCTGAAGCTGCCTATGTGTGACCTCATGGACTTGAAAAATAATATTTTCCTTTGGCACTACTTTTCCTGTGAAATAGAATAATTAAAAAGCATATGATGGGTGGCTGCATAAAGATTCAGGTCAAATGTAAATGTGTTGAGTGTCACTGTAACTTTCTGAGGACTGACAGTGGAAGGAAGAAGTAATATTTCCTAGGCTGCACTATGAAGACTACTGGGCTCATTTCACTTATGATACAGAAAATTACTGAATTTCTAATTACTTTATATCCAGTATAGCAGAGTTTTACTTATTTGTAGTTCCTAAATCTTGTAGTGAAAAACAGGCACTGCATGGTTATACAGTTGGTTCATTATCTACCTATAGCACACACATTTTTCCTCAGGTACTGAGAAGTGGTAGTTATCAAGAGATCTGTTTGTAGCGATTGAAATGAGGAAAAAAGAGAACCCAAAATGCCATTAATGAAGCCATACTCTTCAATTGAAAAATATCTCCCTGTTTTCCCTTTCATGAGTTCATTTTTTGTCTCCTTTGCTGCACTGTCTCTGTTTGTGCAATATTCAGTATCCATAATGAGTTGTTAATGAGCTGTCGATTATGAATGCAATTTATAGACAAGAGAGATTGAGGACTTGAGGTGCTCTTTCAAAACAAATAATTCTGTATCTGAGTTCTCCTTCATTTACAAATATACACTCTTTCTGTTACAGTATCTTTTATACTAAAATCTTAATGAGTTACTCTGAATGTAGTTGCACATTTAATGAGTTTCCTTTAATGATATATTGACTATATCCTGAATGCTGCAATGAACAAAGAATACAGTATAATGAAAACTCTTTGTTATACCACAAGCAGACTCAAAGAATTATGGTCATTAGGCTGTGATCCTGAACCAATGAATTTAATGGAAAATTTGCTGTCAAATTCAGTATGAACAGAACTAAAACCTAATTTCTTAAAGGCATTCAGAAATATGGTCCTTAATAACAGTTTTGTAATACATCATGATACAAAGAGCATTAGTTACAAGCAACCTAATTACACTGGAGGATGAATTGGCTAATGCTCTGTACATACAGCTAGGACTCCCCTATGCACAAAACTTGAAACGATTTGCGTACTTTGGGTTTTTTTCACCTTTTAAACCAGGGAGGCTGAGGCACAGACTCTAAAGCAGAAGCCAACATTATATAAACATCATTAGAAATGAACCCAGATCTCTCAGCTGTTAACCCATATAATCATGTTTGAACACAGTAGCAAACCCCAGTATAAGAACGGGCATCAGGTGGACTGTGCACTCATCAGGCAAATGAGGTCTAGTCACTCCATTACCATTAATTACAGTTTTAGTGATCTGAGATTGAAGAAGCTCATGAAACAGAATTTCTCATGAAAAACTAGTTCATAGACAGATTACCTTGAATGAACCCTGAGATTTTATGAGCTCCATTCCTTCTCCAAGTAGAGGAATTCCAGGATGACCTTTGCCACCATTAGAGAATTAAATATTTTCTAGAGGTTCTATGGAGCTGCTTTAGAGAAATCAGTTACTGGTGGTTAGCAGAGAGGATGCTGAGGACCTAACTTGGTTAGTTAAAGAAAGGGAGTTAGTCCTCCAAACATTCAAAGTAGTCAAATTCCAGTTGGGTTGTGTTTTCTCTATTTATTTTATTTTGACTGATATCTGTCTCCTGAGTCAAATGTTCCTTGTGCACAGTAATTTTGCAGGTCTGCAGAACTAGGGAATTTACTTTTGTTGTTGTTGTTTTCTACTAGCCATAATTCACCCATGCTGACGTTTTGGAAAAACCTAGTATTTTATCTCCTGTCAGAATCAACATCTGGCAAGAACCAAGGGTATGAAATCTTTCAAATATCTGCTCTGAGAAATGCAGCTGTGATACTATACCTACAGCCCTGCATTGCTCTTCTGAAACCTGGCAGGAAATAAAAGGGAAAAAAAAGAGAAAAGAAGCTGTTTAAAATCATATGACAGGTTATTATTTTGTTTAATGCGAAATGTTCATCTGACAAGCTTATTGAGCTTGATTTGTGTACCGAAGCCTTCTGCAAATCTACAGTCTATCTGATTTCCTTTCCCCCTCTTCTTCACTCCCCGCTCTGCCACTAGCACTGACATCAACCATTGTGCCATATGAAGGGAAAAAAAAGGTACCTGGAGTATTCAAGTGATTTAACCAGTTTGATTTATGTTAATGGTACAGAAGAGAATATTTTTTGGTCCTCAAAAACATAACAGGCAATTGATGTGCCATATTGCAGTATGGTTTTAGCTATCAACATGTCAAGATTTAGTTTTGCTGTTAACATTTTACGATTTAGAAGGCTATAAGAATATGTGCAGTGTAGCAACAACTCAGGCATCATTCCCCCAGCTATATTTATTGGGTTTTCATTTTTCCCTTTTATAGAGAAATTGAAAAAGAAAAAGGAAGGGAAAAAAGACTGACATTTTCTCTCTTTCATTCCCTTCAGTCTGTCAGGTTGTGAGAACAGAGAAAAAGAAAACTGACTTCTAATGATTTGTTTTCACACCAAAGTAGGTTCAGGGTGTAAGAATGCAAATGTGCAGTTTGTTGATTTCTTGGTAAACTAAAGATAACCTGTGCATAAACTCCAGCTTCATTGCATCTCCCCCCTCTATTTATCCCTGTAGCTGAAAGCTTCATGTTTAACATACTGTGGAGATGCTGATCCACATAAGCCAATTGTCTGAAAATCTGGAAGTACCGTGTGCAGCGTACATGGTCATAGAAACATTTATTTTCCTTCTGGACCTTCATTTCCTTCTACTTCTGCTGTGGAAAATCAATAAGATGTACTTCTTGGTGTTAAAGTGGGAAACTAATTTTTTCGTACTTGGAGAATGTCACAGTGGCTGGAGCTGCTAAAATAAGATCTAAATTCCTCTTTACTTCCTCCAGGTTTTAAATTGATGATAACTGGATAAAAATTTTTGCTGACCATTTAGAACTAGCACTAAAAAGTAAATGAGACACATGAAAAACTTACCTTCTGAAATTTCTATGTTTAAACTTCCAAGTTGAAAAGGCAACTTGAAACGGGTAATAGGAGACAGTACAAATCTTACAAAAGTTTTCAAGCTTCTTTCAATGTCCATTTCAAATTCTCAGACTCATTGCCAAGAAGGTATTGAAATTCTCTGTGAAGGTCTAATTAATACCTTTTTTTTTTTCCAGTTGCTCTGGGTAATGAAGCAATGCCTAGTGTTTGGGACATTACCCCAAAAAATTGTCTTCCTAATGTGTATATTCCCACTATGTGTTGTTTTATTGGGGCATTCTGATCCTCATGCCAACAGTATGAAGAAGGACTTACATACTCATTTGTGCCTCATCTGTTTCACAGTAAGCTCTGCTCAGTGGAAAAATACTTAAAATGTCTTTTAAAAATCCTTTTATTACTTTCTGTCCTAAAATTTCATAAACAATTTAACATTTTAAAACATAACAGCTTAAAATTTTACAGCATCACAGTTTTTCTCACAGCTTCCACTTTTGATATTCCAGAGCTCAGTTTGGCGTGCACTTATCTACTATTTCTTTTACTATGACTGCCTTAAATTGCCTTTGGTTTCAGAGGACAGATCTTTCTTGCTTCAAACACCGATGATTGTTGTGTTGTATTTCTTTTGTGTGAAAATCTAGGGCCTGGGGCTATTTTCTTCAGGAGGAAAATCTGGACAGGCTCCAATGAGTCCTTTCACAATCTTTATCTTTCCCTTTTAGTATGAGCTGTTGTCCAGCTGAGCTTCTTTGGTGAATTGCTAAGAAATCAAGAAAAGATAGAGAAGTCTTCTCCTACATATGTGCAAAAAAAAAAAAAAAGTGGGGCAATGATTAGATCTTTGGTCTCTGGCCAAGTTTAAACTGTAGAATCCCCAAAAGATGCCAGTTCCAGAGGCATGACATCCAGATTAAATGGGGCTTAGATGTGTGCTACTTCTTCACTTCTGTTTTCCCATTCTGTGATTTTGGTAGAAGTCCAAAAGCATGGGCCAGAGGAATGGCCAGGAGAAAGGAGCTTTCAGATACTACCAGAGGCCAATTGTTCCCTAGGTCTTAATCCTCCACAGGTTTTACCTGCTGAGGATGTTGCAAAGATGAATTATTTACCTTTCAGCTCTATTGTAGTGTAAGAATTCTATTGAGAAATAAATATTTTTCTGCTCGGTGAAGAGGCTATGGAATAAATAAGGTTAGAACTACACAATAAACAGGAAGATAAGAAGAAATATTGATTAGTTGATCATGAAGAGAGAGCTAGTCATCTTGTGCATTGTGTTGAAAAATACTGGGTAATTACCTAATTAAGGATTGTATTAGCAATACACATAAACAGCACAGTTGAATGAATCATGAACAGGCAAAATTCTGATGTCAAAGCAGATAAGTATGAAAATGCTATAAACTCTGTGAGGATTTTGCTATTGATATTGATTTTGTATGGAAGATGTTCAGTTCCCACAGTGATGGACTTTGATTTACTATGTAAAGTAGAAGAAAACATCTAATTTCCAGCATTTTTTATTATTTAACTTGCCGCCCTTAAAGTTCTTTGAATATAGTAGTATCTTTTAAATGCAGAAGAGTGTATGCAATCTTTTATTTAAAAATAATTTGTATGGAGAAAGGTAAAGTAGGCCATGCAGATTTTTTTAAATAGAACTTCTAATGCCAGCAAACATTTTTTTTGAGAGGATTCCTTTTCCTTCCAAAAAACTGGAGCTTTGTAGTGTTATTTAACATTCAGGTTTACTGTAGAGAAACTGATTTACCTTGACTCAATCTGTATTTAAAAAGGGAAATTGTACAGGGATAAAATAATCTGTTCTACACTTCTCAGCTGAACTGATGCTTAGGTTTGAAAGGCAAGAATTTTAGTTGGTTGATAATTTTTGAGTGTATGTTGTGTTAAGGTAGGCTTTTCATAATACCTTTTTTTTTTAATTATAAAAACCCTACAGAATGATTCAAACATGTCAGTCAAAATGGAGTTAGCAAAAAGTAGGAATGGACCCAGCTGACATAATTGAGGTTACAATCATGTTATAGTGTCTTCTGAATATAATAAAAAATAATAATTTTAAAAAGGTAGATACAGTAATTTCAGGAAGTCCTTATTAACAAAAATATGTTATTCAGTATGGAAATCAGATTGTATGTTTTGACTTTATGCATGAGGTTTGGTACCCTTGGGTATTCCTTAAGGAGAAGGAGCATCTGATTTCTTCATTTGCAAGCCAGAAACTTGACAGCCACAGATGCGAGCTAGTCCAGCTTAAGGTGTGAAAGCTGTTCTGTGAAGCCAGAATCCAGGCAATTAAGCAGGTTTCCCTGCTCCTCAGGTAGGCTGGTATTTAGCTAAATTGTCAGTACTGAATGTGCTGCTCTAGGAGGAAAGGCAGAGTGTGACAGAACACTGGGAGCATTTTTTGAGAAAAAAGATAAAACAAGCATCTAGGAATTGAGATTCCATATCATAATAAATGCATTTTTGCCTTTGGTTCCTCAATATTTTCATCAAGATTCTTAGAAGTATACTGCACAAATGACACAAGCAGGCTGGAGTACAAACTCTCAGTGTATCACATAAAACAGAATCTAAGCCGAGGCTGTTCCTGGGATACAACATTGTTTACCCAGAGGTACATGAGTAGTGCAGGGCAAACCAGACTGCCTTAACCCACCTCCATATCACTCCTGCTTAATAAGCAAATGATTGCTCAGGTTAATAGGTGCTTTGATGATGGATTAATTTCTGTGTGTGTAAGAGCTACATGCATAACTTCTGGTCTTTGTAATCTGTTTATTTTAAAAGCATGTTAGGCTTTCCTCAAAGGACCATTGAAAAGTTGATATCAAGACAAGTCAGAACTTTCTGACTTTCTTCATGCATGCTAAGGGGCTCCCAAACTCTTCCGCCTGCCTTTGGTGCTGGGTCTGAATGTGTACCTAGAATATGTTCCTCTCTACTCTGACGTATCAGAGAATGCTCTAATGAAAAGTCTGCTGGTGTTATGCCAATCTAAAACAGATGCAGTGAACAGAGTACCACTAATGAATTTAAGGCCTTGGTTTTCTGTCCAACTGAAACATTTCAACTTACATTGCAAATGCAATAGTACATCTTATATATGTTTTTTGTAACTTAGACCTAAGGTTGAGAGCACAACTGTTCTTACAGCGCTCCTGATCTCCTGAAGTCTTAATGTCTGTGAGTTGATGCAGTGCCTCGTGAAAGGACTGCATGCTGGGGTTTAAGAGAAGGGCTTCCCTGCATGCAGTGTATCTACTGCTGGTAGCCCAGGTCTGGGACTGTATGACAGATGAGTAGCGGATTGAACAGCAGACAGGCACAGAACTGGGAGTGGGAAGGGGAACACATTTCCTGACCCAAACAGAGCATGTAATTCCTTTTGTATTCCTGCCTCCTACTGCCAGTGTGGTGTTTGGGTCCCTGAAACAAAGCACTATGACAGTTCTGTGCTACATCTACTAACATCATTCCGTGTGACCTCCATAACAGGAGAGAAAATAAAGTTGAGAGCCTTCAAATGATTCACTGCAGGACAGCTGAACATTATGCATTTAGTTATTTGCCTGGTTTAGGTGCTGTCAAGTAGTAAGGCAAATGCAAGACTCCCAACACTAGAGGTTAAAAAGCTCTGAAGTATGACAGGTTAAGTATCCATGTTTTCACCTGGCAGGTTTTCGAGTATTAAAACCCACATCCAATAAAAACAAATAGGGAAAGCTTAAGAATAAATATCAGGAAATAAATAAATAAACTGATTAGCTGTGTGATATAGTAGACAGAGCATAACCTAATCCTATTTCATATTCCCTATATATTTATCTGGAGTCTACCCATAAACTTTCTCCAAAATAACCTGAGTCAATTCAGCCATGCAGGGGTCTATTGACAAGGCCATTTGGTTTCAAAAGAGATAACATTTTTAGATGATGAGAGGTTTATTAGCTTAATAGAAATGGATCATTTAGCCAAGCACCTTCATCATTTTTATTGCAGTCTCTTTTTCAAAAACACCATAGTGGGTCAGAACTAGTATTTACTTTTGCTGTTAGATTAAGGAGTTAATTTTTCCAAAGGATATAAGAGCATGCTTTACTACATCTAAGATAATTTCTGTCGTATTTATTACAATGTCTCTTACTCTGAACCATATCAAACAAAGTTTCTGCTTTCTTACCCAGAACATTCTTTTCTGGACTTTATCCCTATAACAGGATAAGGCAACCTGTAGACTGCCCTTCAAGCAAGCTTTATTTCTCTGCTGGGAATTCAATAGGGAAGACAAAAACCTGATAGTTGTCACTGCAGTTTACCCAACCATTGTAAAGTGCATCACAAATAACAATGCCCTCTTCATGAGCAGTATGTTTTTGTATGAAATTCAGTGGTCATTTGGAAGGATGTAATATATATTTTCCAAATTGTTTTACAGCTGTGATGAGTGAGGCGTGTGGTGATAGTACTTATTACAGTGATTGATTTCTTATTATGAAAGAAAATGTAACATGAGCCTGTAAAAAAAGTTAGACAAGTCTCTTGCAGTTTGCTACTAAAAAGTTTTGTTTCCTAGAGTGAAACCATTGGTATTGGAGATCAGTGTAAATATGCATCCTGAGGAACAATAGCCATGGTGACTCACACATCCAAAAAGGCTACATCATCATGTCCTAGTCTGAGATTTGAATAAGAACAATCAAGCAACAAAGCTTGTTGTGGCAGAAAAGCCTGAAGTTTGTGATTGATAAGAAATAGGTTTAATAGCAATGTTTGAACTGCTGGAAACCTTCAACTGCTCTTTGGAGAATATAAAGCGACATTGTTCCTCATAGCTCTCTGCCACTGCTGTAAGCCATCTGAGGTAGTGCTATTTTAACTTTTCTGTTGCTTGACATTTTCTGATTTTAACCGTGTAATCTCTGTGTTGGACTGAATTCTGGCATTAAGAGCCTCACCACCCCCCTCTTTTGATTGCTTCTTTTTAAAGCAAGAGGAACAAAATTAATTGCTTCTGATCCACCACAATGGTAATTACATAGTCCCAGGTGGGATCTGACCAAGGATGAACTGCTGCTTTTGCTTTCTGGCTGGAGACACTACACAGGGATAATAGAGGAGTAAGCCTGTTTCAGTGGACTGGTTGTTTCCTGCAGCAGAGAATGATAGAAGTCTATTGCTGCACAATTACACTATGGCATTTGCAGATGGCAATAGCATCCTGCAAAGGCTGAGAAGAAAAAAATAATTTCCATGGTTGTATATCTCACTTTGCTAAGCGTGTCTGTGAAAACAGTTGGCCTGCTGCCTCTTTGCTCCTTGAATCTTCGTTAGAACATCACACTGATGTAACAAACCTAGCAAAATCATTAAAAACAGCTTGCTCACTGCATGGTCTTAGAGGAGAAAAAGAAGCAGTGATAGAAAACAGGGCTTGGAATGGTTAGGAAATGCTAGCATTGCAAAGGAGCCACAATCATTTCATTTAGACGTAGTTGTCTATTAGTTATTTCTTTAAGAATCTTAAACAGGAAAGCAATTAAAAGCATGGATGTTTTTCTATATTAAAAATAAACACATTCTAACTTCAATTATTTTTATACAGAGGGTTAGAAAAGAAACTTTGACAAAATAAAAGTGTTTTGCAATTCCATATGTCAGAAAAAATAGGAGGAATTTTTCTGATCTTTGAAAAACTCCTAACACTCTCTTTTAAGCAGAATAATACATGTACATAAGAAATATTGTTAAATGAACATTTAATGCATCACATTGAGTTAGGTCCCTGAAATCATGCTGCTGACTTAGAAATGTTTAAGCTACGAAAGTATAATACATTTTATTTGTCTTTCTGATTTCTGCACCTTCATGTTACAATTTTTATATCAAGCAGTGTATTGAGCAAATCAGGAAATTTTTTTTTCTTCTCAAGCTGGTTTTCTAGTATGATCTATTTACATAAACAATCAAAACCTGTGATTCTTGCCATTAAATTAAAAGTTTGAACACGATTATAAAAAACATTGTCTTGACTACAACCAAAACTGGAATAGTTTTCTCATTCAACTATGTGAGTTTTGCAAAGAAGTTTTACAGAAAGAATATATAAGATGTAATGATGGTGTGAAATTTCTTGTTGGCATATAGACAACAAGGCACATATCTAAATGCTTCTATAGCTGAACTAAGGCTTTACATGTTATAAATGTGCTTTCATATACATGCCTTTTGAAGAGTATTTTTTTGCATGGATTAGTTCAGATTAAATATATCAAGTCGAAGGCAAACTTTATGTTGGAAAGAATACGCTGAAATTCCACAAAAATCTTGAAATTATTGTGTAAATGTGACTGAGGTTCCACAGATTCCTGTCTCAGCCGCCTAACACTGAAATTTAAACTTCTTCCTTCCCATAAGATTTTGAAAAGTAATTTTATTTAATTAGATTTCTGAATTAGGCAAAGTGTGCCTGAATAGTATATTAAAGATTTTCTCTGCAACACAACACCAGAAATTTACTTAAAAAATAAAACCTGATTTTTGTATGCATTAATTTTTCCTGGAGGTTGATACTCCATGCAAGGTAGCAAATATTACCAAAACAAGTCTTCTTGAATGTTATACTAGTCCTTTGAGGTAACAAATTTCACTCATTATCTGTTTTTATCTTTTGGAAGCTGATTTTAAAGTGTGTATTTCTCTCATGCCATGGCATATAATTATGACTCTAGAGTAACTGCAGCTTCAGTTAGCAAAGGAAATGTACTGAAACCTGTCATCTAACAAACACCAGCCATTTTCTCAAAATGCAGTTCTGGATAAACCTACCTTTTCACCTGATTACCAGGCCATCATAAAAGCCTATGATGTGAGTAATGTCTGCAATATCCTCAATCTCACCTCTGCCCTGCTTTACAGGCATTTTAGGTTTCAGGCAATTATACATACAGCATGACTTCAGTGGTCAAAATTCTAAATGCTTGCATAGAGAGCTAACATTTACTTAGGTTTGTCTTGGTAAATTCACCTTTGCTGTGACCAGTTCTGCCCCCTGGACACTGGGCTACAGCTCAGCCCTCAGGTGCATCACCTTTGCTGGACCAGGTCACCTCTGCCAGACTCAGCGGCCTTGGAAGTGTCTCCAGCTGCTAGTGACCTCTTATTTTTATGCCAACAGAACTGCAATCTCTAAAATGGTCTGTCAGGCCACCCACCTGGCTGCCAGAAATAGAACACACTCCAAAAATATATAATGCAAGTTTGAAGGAATGCTGCGCAGAGATTCCTAAACAGCGTGTAGAACTCAGTGACAGCCAGAAATATCCAGCTACTTATTACCGAGGTTGAGTGCAGTTCAAAGAGCATACTGGGAACAAACAGCTTTTAGAGTGGATGTGTCAGGATTTGCCAGGGATTCTCAGGGCAATCCAAATCCAGAGCCTGCATGAGAACAGCAGGTCTCCCGTGGCTCAGCTGATCAGCATTTCTAAGCCGATGCCAATCAGGAGGGAGCGGTATCAGTGAGCAGAGTGCTTGGCGGTGGAATAGGAGTGGTTGCACATTTGATGGTGCATCACTGCAGCTCTCTGGGAATGTAGGTTGGTGTCAAGCGCTTTTCACAGTGTATCCTGCCTTGGGGATAAAAGCCAGTCTGGATTAGAGCCCTTCCCTCTGCCAGCAATGCACAAGGCTGAGGAGAAGGTTTTCTTTGGAGAACACCTGCACTGCTGCTCTGCAGGTGCTGCCATACAGGTAGGCTCATGGGCTGCTTCTGTTGGTACATGTGAAGTTGAACATCTCAGGCTTACTCCTGACTTCCTCAGCACTATTCAGCTGAAAGGAGAGGGAAGATGCAGCATAAGCCATGCATGCCTTGCTTTCTTGGATGTAACTGCCATAAACAAATAAGAGGTGTGAAAAGCATGTGCTATCTACAGAAAATGATAACATGCTGTTCAAAAAATGATAGGCCCTGTGAGGATTCTGTTTTTCAAATCAAAGTCCTACTGACAAAAAAAAAATTACAGATGCAAAAGTGTATATAAAATGAAATAATAATTGCTAGCATGGATTTATAATTTTATTATGAAATCATTTCAACTACCATTATCTTGTCTGAAAGACCTACTGCTGTCTGTGATTTAGACACTCATATTTAGATTTTTTTTTACATGAGTTTTTAATTTTCTTCATTACTGGAAGCATTTGCATGATAACAGGATCCTTGCTTTTAAGAGTTCATCAGCTCCAGCCACTTAGTTCCCACTTGAAGTCATAATCTTCTGTTTATAATTTCATAATTGTTTGCAATAGAGGTGATTAAAATATTACAAACATAGCATTATTTTGACTTCAGGCATGGAGCAAGCAACAGATGAACACTTTAGGAACAAAGATGATGTTTTCACGTAAATAGCCCAACTAGTACAAAGTAAGGGGAAGAAATGAGAACATGTCCAAATGCAATGTTTTTCACTGTTTTAGACAGCAATTGCTCTTTGAAACACATGCTTTTCAGAACCTCACATCTTCGAGTAGAATATTTCTCTCATCTCTTATGAAGTTTTTCTACTATATGAAATGTTTCTAAATGCAAACAAAAAATTAGTAATGCATTAATTGGCACAGTAAACTCTCTTATGCATTAATCGGCAGAAAGTTCAGAACTCTTCCAGACAAACAGTTGAATTTTGCCTTTGCAGAAACTCAAGTCAGTGTGATGGCAGCATTGAGTGTATTCACATATTCTAACAGGAGGCACTGAATTCATGCTGAGTGTCTATGTTCCTGAACAGTCTGTACAGCAGAGTCTGAAGGCTCACACAGCTCTCTCTGCCGACCCCAGCCACTTGCTGGTGCTTATTGTAAGCATCCTGCTGGGGTAGGGACAGGTTTCACACCATGTAATCAGGTCATCCTTGGAAATTAAATATGTGTAGGATCCGTCACATGTGTAAGACAACAAATTTGAGGTGACTTCTTCCTAAACATGCCCCCTCTTCAGTTGCCAAACTGCAATGCAAAAGACTGATGTAATTTTATATGCTGTTTAAGTTGCTGAATACCAAGAAAATTCATTTCCCTCCCTCTCACAAACCCCAAAGGAACTTGTAATCCAATGATAAGTGATTATCTCTCAGAAACATTAAGTACTGAGATATGTGCCACTCTTTTATGCACATAATAGTCCATTAAATTCACTAGAAGATGTACTGATTCTGCCTTTTTATTATTTAAAAAGAAATATTTAAAAACAATGAGGCATTTTGGTTTTGCTCCACAGTCATCATTTTCTTGCTACATATATTGCTTCCATGAGAAGAACAGGACTGTGAGAATGTTTCTCTGGAAAAAAATATATGTGCTCAGCCTTATATTTGGATAATGCTGGAAACGGTTTCAAGTAAAAATCCTGCCAAAGATAGGTTCTGAGGGATAAGTAATGGGAACTTTTTGTTACACTCTTTGCCTGATGACTCCTTGTTTGAAGGGTGAGAGAGGAGTTCATTAGTCACTCAGAGACAAGATATCTGAAGTGTTATCTTCAGGTACCACAATAAAACAGGCTTCTCATGGCTGGCCCCACGTCATGCTAGGGTCTCTTGAATACAAATTTCATCAGATGCAAGTTCCCTGTAAAATGCAAGCCCTGGTGCCTAAATGATGAGAATTCATTCACAGAAATCATTCACAGGAGTCAATGACTTCAGCAACCAGCTATCTCAGAGAGTAAGAAATACCTAAGAGGGAGGTAGAGAAGGACCCTCAGTATCATGGATGAGGACAGTCCTTTGTATGTAAAATCAGAGGCTGAACAGGCTGTCCCTGGCAAGGGCAGTGGGTAGGTGCCATTCCATCCCCCGGGGTGCCCATCCTCTGGCACACCCTGTGGGGACATGGCCTGAATCTCTGGCTCCTTCCAAATTCAGTCACCTGGCAGCCTCATTCCTGGTAAGTGCTCAAAAAACACGGCTATGGCACTTAAGGACATGGTTTAGTGGTGAATGTGGTGGTGGTGCTCTGTTGGTGGTTGGACTTGATGATCTCAAAAGTCTTTCTGACCTTAATGATTCTGTGATGCTGTGAACTCTGTGTTGGACAATTCAGCGTTGGACAATGTTGCCTAAAACTGTAGATAGCTGACAATGTCCTTGTGTGTGTTTAGTGTTCGATTCCTAAATAATTTATGCTTTCTGAACATAACTGCTTATTCTAATAAGCTTTGCCTATATTAGTATGACTTTCCAGAAGAAATTTTGTAATGGGAGAAGTTACCAATTTCATCTTTATAAGGAAATTCAAAGGAGGGAACTTTAAGTATACTCCTTAAAATAGAAACAATTTTAAGTGAATGATTAAAGGAACAGAATTAAGGCAAAATGAAATAAATGAGTGAGGGTTCTTAATTCTAAATTTCAAAGACATTTTGTGTTGATTTATGTGAGTTGATGTCCTGTTCTGAGTCCGAAGTTGTTGTTGGTGGAGGCTACTGTTTAGCTTGGAAATATGTTCCAAATTTGGTCAGAATACTTTTTTTACCCTCTGGGGAACTTTTCAAAAAGATAGGTAGAGAAGAAGAGGAGGTTGATTTCAATATATTTCTATATTTCAATAAGATGTCTCTTCTGGAAAACGGACTTTGGGGAAGTAAAGGGAGGCAGAAAAGGGAGAAGGCATTCTTTTTCTCACTGTCATTAATGAGAACAATAGAGCAGTATCTATGGCCAGAGATAAAGTTACCTAAGCTTAGATTATAAATTTAGGGGGTAGAATATATTGACTGAAGCTCTTTATGTCAGAAATACAAAAAAATGTACAGCGGTTTTGGTTGTCTATTTTTTTTTCTTTTAAAAATATGTCATAAAATTGATGGTTGGGTTTGCAGATATCATCATGCACTAATTAAATACATGTAGAATTTTAAAAGGGTGGGCATTTTTAAATACTGGTGCATAAGCTAAGACTGTTTTCTTGTTTAAAAAGTACCAGCTTATAAAGGGAAAAAATGTGCTCTAATTTAGCTGGACAGATTTGCAAAGATCTTTGAAAGTGTGAAAGAAGGGGAAAGAAGGAAATGTCTCCTTTACAATCTGTTTATGGCTTTGGGACTGTGCTTTATCTTGACAAATAAGATAAAGATCATCTGACAGGAATCCACTTATTCTTATCTTGCTAGCAACTTAAAAACTGAATTATTCATCTTCAGTGTGAAACTGTTTTCTATTTTAAATTCAGCTGCCTAGTTCTCACCTAGTCTCCACAAAGATGTATCCAATGCAATAAAATAAATGTAGTGAAAATTGCCTCCATAAGAGCAGCATTATGAAAAATTATAAGTATTCCATGAATGAAAGAGCTTTAATGAACTAGTGATAAGTCTAATAAACTTACAAGAGTTACATAAATATTTCTCTAGTTTTTTCCTGTAACTTTTAGGTTTGTGGAGGGGTGAGCAAACTCATGAGCTTTGCTAAATCATGAAGGAATTTTCCTCCATATGAGAAGTCTTTAAGTGAATTCACTTGAGCCACATGAAATTGCAAATATGTGTTAACCTTGGCTGTGTCACACAGGTATAAGTGTGATTACTGACTGCCAATCCCAGACCTAAAAAATCCACATTACAGATGCAGTTGTACCACAAACTTTATTTTTCTAGAAAGATTTGATGAAGCCTAATATAAACTCTGCCTATGACATTACATTAATAAAGCAAATAACACAAACCTTTATTTCCGTAATAAAACCTGTGCTTTGCAAACACAACATCTCTGTAATCTTATCCAAAATATGAGACCAGACAGTTTAAGAAGAGATCTTTCATGCTTCTTAGTAATTTTGAACCACACAAAACTTTTCCTCAAGAATTCATTTTCTCCTGCATACATTTTCTATTGCTGATTTATATATATATGCACACATATATATATAATATGTATAGTAGATCAGTTAAGCATTTGCATCTCTTGAATTAAAATCAATTGATTAACACATGTAAGGCCAATGAATCAAGTTAGGAGTCACTACTCTTCAATTCTAGTCACTACTGCTCAAAACTCACTTCCATGACATATTTGAATATCTTTAGCTCCACATTTCCCCTCAGTTTTTAATTTAATGACACCCCTTTGTTAATGTGTGCATCTGTGTGCAGAGCCAAGGTGAACAGTCTTGGCTCAGGAGGGGTGTGACCTGAGGAGTTGTGAGCAGCTGAGGAGGGATTGTCCGGGGCACAGCATTTGAACAGGAAAGTGGTGGCTCTCTTTCCCACTACAATAGAAAGGAAACTGATAACAATGGTGCGCTATAAAAAGCAAAGGAACATTTTTCTCTGTCAAACAGCCGCACCTCTCTGGCAGTGCTGCTGCTGCTGCACTACACTGGTTGGCAACCGCTCTGTGTTTGAACTCTGCTGCCACTGAATTTCATTTAAAACTGAAAACCACACAAAGGGAGCAGGCACAGAGAACACCAAAAAGAAACAAGATGTTCATTTCCTTGCTGCTTTTGTTTTAGGGATTTTCTTTGTGTCATTGGGAAATAATGATCTAAGTGTGGTGGTGAAGTTTATCTGCTGTCTGGGCCAATTTTACCTCATTAAAGAAAGGCAAGAATTATGGCAAGTTCTTCCAGAAATTCAGAGCAGCCATTTAAAAGCAAAAGTCATACTGGGATACAAAATCCCTGCTTCAGTCCATTTAAAGAAATATGTATTTGAAGCCTGGGGGAAGAATACAATTTAAGAGAGATTTTTCCCTTATGCAATGAACCCAACAAGGCCTTATGTATGCCGCAGCAACTGCAGTACCTGCAGGGTGCTCATCTACCATGAAAGTCTTCTATTATCTCATTCTTTACATGAATGAAATGTGAATACACTTCCCTCTTTCTCAAAAACCATTACACTGATTGGATTGTGTCTGGAAGCAACAGAATGGGTTTTTCCACACAATTATTTTCAACAGATTGAAAAGGTATGATTCTCCTTGTAGGTGCTGATGGAAGGTATTCTGGAGTTTCAAAGACTGTGTGAAAAACAGTAGCTCCAGTAACCTTTAAAAATGTTCTAAGTAGAGGGGAAAAAAGGAAATTTTAAAAGTTGTTAAAAATACATATTATTTTATTGTGGAGTTTTCTCTGGAACTCAGTGGCCTTTATTGCTGCAAGTTATTGCTATTGATTGTAATTAGATTATAAACTTTGCAAATATTCATTCATAATAAAACAAATGACTTGTGATAAAATTAAGAAAATTGTGGTATTATTATTGAGAATAAAAATGAAATCTAACAAGATGATAGAGTAGTTCCAGAGGGAGTACGAGATATATTTTCTTGGAACTGCTGGCTGTATTTCTATCATATAAAACGGTGTTCTGAGATATCCACATTCTGAATGAAGGACTATAGACAAGTTTTTAGCTAAGCAGTAGCCATTATGTTAAAACAGGAAAAAGATGTTAAAAAAAGGGCTGTTTCACATTATCTGAGGATATGTGTGTGTCCATGTGTCCATGCATCTGGGCACGTATGCCGAAATGCATAGCTATGTGTGAATAAATATACATACTCACATATTTACTGAAAACTTTTAAACTGGTGGAAAGTTAAAAGGAGTAGAGGAAAACTTAGTTTGGCTAAAAAGCTGTTCATTCCCTTTTTCTGCCTCCTTATTAATCATATCAATATTTTAATTATATCTCCTTCCCTATTTTTTCTTTGGATTTTCTAAACCCTATTTTCTAATTCAGTCCGGCAGCTCATCTTTTAATGTCATTTTAATAGACCTTGTCTTGTGTTCATGAAACAGTAAAAGCAAAGATTTCATTGTAAAAGAAAATTGCCTTGCTTGCACTGAGCTTTCTAATTACTGTGTCTGGTACCACCATTGAGTGTTTGGAGAATGAGAAAAGACAGAAGAAATAGAGACGGTTATTAATCAGCCCTTACTGGTAATTAAGGCCCTCAGTTTCTCACTATTTTTCTTTTTTCTTTCAGTTTTACATACCTGATGTCAGATAAAGCAAATGGAGGAGAAAAATCTCAGCTGCAGACTTAGTCACTTCTTTTGCAAACATGAGCATTCCATGACGTTATGTGAAGGAGGATGCAGGACCTGCATCCTGCGGACCTGTAAAGAGACCTTGTTTTCCCCAGAAGGGCTGTGCGGTAATGTAAGGTGGACAAATCAAGAGACATGTGGCTTCAGCAAAGAACAGCATCACTGAGCTAATCAGTGAACTTGAATTTGCAAATACCTCCTGTGGATTTGCTGAAATCTGTATTTGCAAGGATGAGAAAAGAACAGGGTCTTTCCTGTTAGGATGAATGGGCAGTGTGTCTACCTTAGAAAAAGAGATAAGTGCCCCTCCACCATGGATATCATTTATATATGTACCCATGGTCACTGTGAAAGTGACTGCTTGGCAAGAACAAAAATTTGAATTTATGTCATATTTTCCTGTAGAGTCATGAGGTAAGAAGAAGAAGCTGGGAAGAAATGCTTCTGTAGAGAGAGGGAGAATGGCAGGCCACTTTGATGACAATCACTCACAGGACTGATGCAAGGGCAGGGGAAATGCTCCATTTCACGACAACTTTCTGCACTTTCTTTTCCTATTTCCCCATTTAAATTATACAGAAGCTCAGCATGTAGTCAGGGCTCTGGTATAAATTTGCACAAAATTAAATATAGCAACACATTTTTGAAGAAAATGTTGGTGGATGATAAGAAGAGATGAAAGTTTATTAATGCTGGACGAGTACTGGTCCCTGCTCTTTAATCTAAGAGCAAATTTGATCACACTTCTTTGTTTTACCAGAACTACCTGTAGAATATGAAAGTCTCATAATATGTACTGCACATCTTCTTTTCCCCCTGCAAGTGTATCAGCAGTTACATTTTTCATCATCTTCTCATGGGATTATGGCACAGTAAAGACAAAGTATGATGTGAAAACTAATTTACCTCTAAAAGGAAAAATGAAGCCAGGCGATTTCTAGGAAAACATAATTTGAAATTCCACAAAAATGTAAATGCAATTTATTTAGGTTTTCTTAATACTTTCAAAAGAGAAGAATTAAGCCAAAAAAAGTTGTTTAATTATATGTAGAGGTCATGACAGAATTTATTTTGATTGTGTGACCTCATAAAATTATTCACCACTGCTGTGATTTTTTTCAAGACAGCTCAATAGAGTGTGACTCCCAGTTCCCATTAGAATTTAATGAGAACTGGGCCTGTAAGTCCCTCAGATTCCTTTGAAAATAACCCAGCCCATGATAAAATAATACAATTCTGTGCATCCTTAATTTTTGACAGTTTGTTCGTGACTGGGATATTGATTGCAACAGCTACTGCCAAGCACACGGCTCCCATCACTCTCCTTTGCTTTTCCATTATGTCATAAATAGATTGCTCAGCTCAATAGATTATACAAATAGACCAGGCTGGACCTCTTGCATTGGTTT